>OY735205.1:70983421-71288421 GCA_963457665.1 Thysanoteuthis rhombus | reverse complement strand
AATTACCAACGGACTATTTTCAGTAAAACGCACTTCCAGATTGCCAGCCCTCTCGAAGCTTTGCTGTGCATACGGTTCCTGGTATTCCTCAATGGATACATATATTGGTACTGACCAGGCTCGACATTGCTTAACTTCGATAATTTCACGGAACCGGTATTACCCAGGTGATTGGGTCTTAATCCCTTAACCCTTGGGGAAAGGTTCCTCAATCATATTCTTTGTTCTGGGTGCTTTTCGAAAGATATTTAGAAGTCTCTGGTATGCTTCGGGGAGGGGGGGGGTTGAACCTTACCAAAGGTGAATACTCTACCACTGAGCCACAGTGATGGGTCTCAATATACTGCCAATTGATTTTTCCATCCTTGCCTCTCTAGTAGATTGGCTTCAAAATCAAAACTTTTTATTAATGCTTTGCAAAATATGCCTCATACCTTTATTTCTCTTAGTGTGAAATTCTCGTTAAGAAATGCCCCGTTGGTTCAATACCTAGGTGGTTGACAAACTAGGCATACCAGATGCTGCAAGCAGATTTGAATCGTATAGAGAGCCTCCGGTGGTGATCCCTCTAATCTTCACCAGAAAGACCACCCCAAATAATCGAAGATAAAACCTCCACTCTCTCCCTTACTGACCCCATTGGACCCTCTGTCTAGGCTGGCAGCAAACAAAAAGAAATGAATTGATTCTTTCCAGTTTTGTTTTTTTTTTTTTTTTGTTTCTTATAGATTTGCATTGAAATCGCAACTTTTTATTAATACTTTTCATGTGATGGGTTGCCTGGCAAGACTCACTCGTGTTTTCTAGTTTTCATCTCTTTCTTTTTGTCCAAGATAACGGCTGACGTGTAATTCAGCGGATGAAATGATAAATCAAGAATGTATTTGTCAAGCTGAATCTCTGACTGTAAAAAGTAGTTTTCAGTCGGAGAACAAAATGCTAAAAACATGACTCAAACAAATGAAATAATAAAAAGGTGGGTGAAGCCATGAAATCGAAAGTGTCCCTACCTCAGTTGAATGCCTTGGCACTGATAAGGTGGCATTTGGAGGTGAACTGTTAAGTTGAAAAGGTTACCACAAACTGTCAGTTTCTCAAAGATAGCAAAGCAGATTTCTTCCTAATAATAGATGACATTTCTTTGAATCAAATAAAAGAAAAGCAAAAACATTTTGACTTAAAGAACGGTAACGATCAGTTGCTTCTTATCTGAGTCTTTCTTTTAATCAGAGAGTCGACTTTTTTTCAGTTCTTCAGATAACATTTTCTGCCTCTTCGTGATGAAAAATATATCTATATCTATACAATGTATTTCACCGATCAACATTGTCCAGTACTAGAGTACTCACTACCGCTTCGGTAGGGTATGGTTCAATCTATCCTTGAATCATAACAATGACTTTTAAAATGGTACTCAGTTCCACTCTCTGCTAAGCTCTCAGTACAAGGACAATGATCGAGGAATATTTCCTTGAGGCTAATGGGGTTACGACCAGATCATGTTGGATATGCCGGTTCTCCTTACATCGCCAAAGTTAAGCAATGTTGAGTCTAGTCGTCACCTTGATGATATGCCACTGGAAAAAACTAACTGCTGTAAGCAGGATGAAGCTTCAACAGCGAGCCGAAAGTTGATTTTACTAACACAATCCCATGTGTACAATACCCTGCCGCACCATCAATGAGGGTATAAGCGGAGAACGATGGAAATGTATACATAGAAATGAACCGACAATTGTTTTAGCACTTTAGATGAAGTATTTCGTTTGTCATGAGGAAAAACATTCCCATGTACAGTGTATTTATAGATGGTGCTCTTTTGGGCTTTTGTTGATTTATGCTTCCTGAAGCACGAAAGTGCTGAATGGGAATATTAGATAACAATCCATCTCTTTTGGAAATGGGTGATTGGAAATGGATTCATTTTGTTAAAAAAGAAATTATACCTATTCAGAAAACGTCAACTAAAACTATCACCAGAACTGTCAGGTTTCTTCAGTGTTCAATTTGATCTGGCTGGCTGGCTGGCTATGTATATATCGCCCTTACTTGTCGTCCAAATGAATCTACATCACTGAAAAACAAACATTTACATTTAATCATTCAAGTTTTCCAAAATTTCCCATGAATAGGTCTTTAGCAGGGTGTAAATTTGAAATGTAATTTCATGCTACATTGATCTCTAGTCTGTATCCTGCAGTTTTTCGTGCTTGTTTTTTGTTGTTTTTTTTTGTTTGTTTTTTTTTGTTGTTAATTAGAATTTTCTTTAGTAATCACTCCTCCACAAATTGCTATTCAATAATCATCCCCTTTTTTTAATATTTTGACTTAACCCCAAAGCGGCATGCAACCAAGATACGTCGGTCCCGAGTCATTTTCTATTTTGTGACCAACCAGACCTATCTAGTTATCTATGCATTTGTGTGCCATAAAAATTACTGCGAAATACATAATGGTCAAAAGTCCCTGCAGGAAACGTGAAGAAGAACGGGCATCTCTCAACAACTCTTCAACATTGAAGGATTTATTCTTCTTGTTCTACCTTTCTTGCTTCAGATCATCGGAGTTGAGCAAAGTTGAGCCTGGTTAGTATCTACATTGGTGACCATTGTTGGGAACCGGGTGTTTTAAGCATAATGAAGTGGGTATTAGTAACAACCATTTCCCGAGTGTACCTAGCTCTCAACATCCTTGATGTGGGTCTGAGCAGAACACGATGATACATACATACATACTTATGATCTGAAGATGATACATAAAAAAATAAATCATCGATGATAACTACATACATTTGATTGAAATGATTGTTGTTCAATCGTGATAGAGTCTGTACTTTTATGTACAATGTATTCCTAAATGCTGTTCTTCTGGGCTCGATTTGATTTATGTCTCTTTGGGTACAAAAGTACAAAATAGAAATATCAGATAACAATCTCCTCTTTTGGAACCAAGTGATTGAGGATGGTATAATTTTGTAAGAACATATTTTATCCGTCGATCTATCTATCAGTGTATGCATGTATATGCGATTAAAGCACTGGAAAATATATATGGGCCGACCCTACTCACCCAGGATGCCTGCACAAGACGTTCTGAAGGATTATACTTCTCATCTAACATTTCTCGCTCCAGAGATCTTTTACATTTTTTCTACCACGTATGCTACACGTAAGAATTCTCTATTCATATATGTTTCATTACTGTGTACTCTTGTGACCATTTAAGCAGATTTAAATAGAAATGTCAAGTGGGTGTGCACAGATAATAATGTTATCATGAAATAACAAGGCGTCCATCCTGCTTCGGGTAGAGTGACCTTTAGAAATACGATACAAACCGACTCGTGCGTAGTGATATAGTTTTAAAAAGCTGAAAAGGTCATTTTTAGCGGATTTCGGGTTTTTCAAGATCTCCAAACTGTCGGCATCGATATTATTTTTTGAGGAACGTGAGTAATACAAAAAAAAAATTAATTCTGTTTGTTTTTTGTTTTTGTTTTTTTCAACTATGTATTGTACGATGTCTGCCTGGAAGAGAACCAAACGTCATAAATAACTTTCGAACCGGTTGCGTGACCTTGGTGAAACTAAGCAACAAATCCTGTGACTTTCAGACGAAGTGAGATGGCAACAAGTGTCCTTAATATATTATCATTGTCTTCAGTATTCCAGCAGAATTTTAATGGTGACGTAGATTTGATCAGTCCAATACCTCCCTAGATACTCGGTTCTCCAACATTTTTGCAAGGCTCTTCAATACTGGTCCAAGTCCAGCTATAATGATAGGTACAGTCACCACTTTCAAATTTCACATCTCTCCACTTCTATGGTAAGGTGTCTGATCGTTTCTATCAGGGACGCAGCACAGCACCTTCCTCAACAGGCTTGCTTATCACAGCATTGTCATCGTCTGAATTGTCACAATTCTCCTTAGCATCTCTAGTTTCTAGAAGCTTTTTCAGTATGACTTCGTTTAACCATGTCAGCTGAATTTGCTTATGTATCCGGCACGATATCTCTGAAAATTCTCAATGAATTCCAATCGAATTTTGTGGAAGGACTATGGGTGTCAAAAAAAATTACAACAATTCGGGGCGAACTCAGCCATTTGTTTTAAATTGAACTAGGTTTTATCATTTGGCATGCCAGGAGATTAAAAACGGACAGTAAAAGAAATGCTAAATTCAAAGCGCAAGGGCAGTAACTTATCTTGATAATGACGTTTTCTTCCCTGTCTTTCTTAATATTTTATTAAATTCAGATTTTAGTGTGATCCATTACAAAAGCTGCATTGCAATGAGTAGGCCATGTAGCAAGAATATCAGAAAACTGCTTGACATCACAACCCACAATGTGGATCCACAGAGATCATATGAGAAGTTGTGAGCGACAAAAAATAAGATAACCAACCAGTTCTGGCTTTGCAATGTCTATGATAGAAAGGTCTGACAGTAAATGAAATGGCATGACGGTTAAGAGTTCAGAAAATATTGCCTCTGCGACGCTAACGACGGAGAGGTCTGGTGATTTTATGTCCAGCGACAAGCATTGAAAGGCTGCTGCTGATGATGATGATGATTATGATGGTGGTGGTGGTGATAGTTGGCAGAAGTATTCACTCTCTGATGCTTTCTATTTTCTGATTCCTATTTGTTCCAGATAAGTAATTTCGTGACGAGACGTGAGATAATGAAAGCTGTTGTCACTTTCAGATCCGTGAATCCTGAATTCTTGACGAATACAATTACGTTTTTGTTCTTTCTGGGCCATTCACATAAATATAAAAGGACACATTATGACTCTTCCGTACGTCTCTGACTATTTCTATGCAAGAGTTTTTTATGGATCTATTCCTGGGGAATAATGGTCTAAAATAATTGCTCTTCGCCGAAATTTCGCTCTTTCCTTTTGTATTGTTGTTGGCGTTCTACACATTCTTATTTTCATTCACTATCTTCTTTTTTACAATTTCTCTTCTTGTTTTATTCTCCTTTTTTCCTCTTTTCTTCAACAATTGACATATTCCTCATCATCATCATGATCTTCTCCTTCTCTTTCTCCTTGTATTTTTCTCCATCCCCATCACTTCTTCTTCTTCTTCTTCTTCTTCTTCTTCTTCTTCTTCTTCTTCTTCTTCTTCTTCTTCTTCTTCTTCTTCTTCTTCTTCTTCAGGTGCTGTTGGTCTTATATTCTCTATACTTTCCCCAGTACTCGTTCAGTCCCCAGTAGTGATGTGATCCGTACTCCAAGTCCCAGAGTAATCTATGGCTGCTATTTTCCTGGGCTGTCTCCAGTCTTTGTTGATTCCACTTGTTCTTATGATTGAATCCCATTCGTTTGCTCAGTTCCCAGCGTACCCTGTAGCATCCATTTTTGTACTTTTTCTGGACTTGTTGACTTCATTAACTGGTTATGTGGTTTACACTTTCATTCCTTACTCCACATTGGTGACATCAGCTCTCCTTTTGGGTTCTGTCGCCTTGATCTACTTTGCCCTGGTACACTTGTTTTTGTTGCCATGATTAGTGATTCTATTTCTCTTTTCGAGTTTCCTCTGCGTAGCCATGTCCATGATCTCACGTTTGCGACATTCTGTATCTCTCTAGAATTCCTCGTACGGTTTTTTCAATTCTCATCTTAATTTCTTTGTTTACTGTGCTGCTCCTTTGTTAGCATCTTTTTTTTTTTTGTTCGTGGCACTACTTATAGCGCTTTTTTTTTTACTATTTCACTATTTGCTTGTTCATACTTTACAAATCCTGTTTTGACATTTGGACAGTCTTCTATGCTGATGAGTCCACTGTCATTTTCTTTCCTTTTCACATACAGTCTATCTGTGATCTCTGGAGTGTTAGGCCGTGTGCATTGTCATCAGCTTTCTTGTTTACCGGTCCATTGCTTGAAGTTTTTACTCTGTTCATCCAAGGAATGGCCCAGTGCATCTCGCTAACAATTATTATTATTATTATTATTATTATTATTATTATTATTATTATTATTATTATTATTATTATTATTATTATTATTATTATTATTATTATTTTCTCCTTCAATCTCCATCCTTCCTTCTTTTTTCGTGTCCTTTTTCCCCATTTCTTTTTTTTCACTCACCTTTAAAAGCATTTTTATCAATTTCATTATCATTGCCATCATCATCATTACAATCAGTACATTTTTTCCTTCTACTTCTACCATCGATTTTGCTATTACTACTTCTGCTATTTCTCTTCAAATCATCATCATCATCATCATCATCATCATCATCATCATCATCATCCTCTTTTTCTTTCATCACGATCATAACCAAAACAACAATTACTATTTTCCTCTTAAACCTTTCAATACTTTCGATGAAGATCTTTCCACATAACATAACATTTTTGACCCAACTGCTGAATAGTTCTAGTATTACTTCTGTTTTTTTCTTCCCTAATGTGACAAGATACAACTAGATGACACCATTTCTGATTCCATTGGAAGTAGCGAGGAAACGGCTTGAAAAATAGCAAATATAAAGAGTGCTCTTAATTATAATAATAATAATAATAATAATAATAATAATAATAATAATAATAATAATAATAATAATAACAACAACAACAACAAATACAAGGTAACACAAAAAGGCATCGCAACTGTAGTGGAAGAGATACATCAGAAGATATTAGCCAAAGAGGCAAGACTGAAAAGATACAGACTAAGAACGGCCCAATACACACAAAACTGCACTTTCCAAAACAACGAGAAAAGGTTTTACCAAGATTTAAATGGAGAAAGAAGAGAGAACACAAAACCAGATGCCTCAGAAGCCAAGAACTATTCGAATAGCATATGGGGGCACCCAAAAAGACACAACGTAACACCACGATGGTTAGGAAATATGAGAAAAGAACTAGAAAATATAGACAATGGAGAACCAATATTATTGAATTAAATCACATTGAAACATGCTCTTAAGAGAGTAGCCAACTAGAAAGTACCGGATCCCGACGGGATCCATGGATATTGGTTTGGGAAATTCACCACTTTACACGGCAGACTCATCCACATACACCAAAGTTGTATAAACGAAGGCAAGGCACCCGAATGGATGACCAAAGGCAGAACCACCCTCATCCGAAAAGGATCCAGAAAAGGGGAACATAGCAAGAAACTATTGACCAATAACGTGCTTACCTCTTATGGGGAAAATCCTGACCGGGCAAATAGCAGAGAGAATATACATGTCAATGAAAAGAAGGGTACTATTACCAGAGGAACAGAAAGGGTGTAGGATAGGAACCAAAGGGGCAAACGATTTACTCTACATAGACCAGATGATCTTAAGAGAAGTGAGGAAAAGGAGAAAGAATATCGCAATGGGACGGATAGATTACAAAAAAGCCTACGATATGATTCCACAGAGTTGGATACTCGAATGCCTCGGAATGTTCGAAATTAGCGAACCGGTGGTTAGATTCTTTGGAAATTCGATGAAAAACTGGAAAGTAGACTTGACAGCCGCAGGGTACAACCTAGATGAGGTAGGGATAAAAAGAGGAATCTTCCAAGTAGACTCGTTGTCCCCGCTATTATTTGTTCTAACAATGATACCGCTAAACAAAATCCTGAAAAACAGCAAAGAGTACCATTTCTCTAAAACAAAAGGAAAGGTCAACTACCTAATGTACATGGACGATATAAAATTGTTCGCAAAAAACAGTGGACAGCTTGAGACTCTCTTCAACGAGGTAAGGGAATATAGTGAGGACATAGGAATGGAGTTTGGAATAGAAAAATGAGCCATCATGATAATGCACAAAGGAATTGAACTCCCGGACAACAGCAAGATTAGGGCATTGACTGCACAAGACCAATACAAATACCTAGGCGTCCTTGAATGTGACACGATAAAACGGGAAGAGATGAAGGAGAAAATTAAGAGAGAATGCAACAAAACAGTGAAGACATCATAAAGAGTGCCCAAAGCAGCGCAACGATCAACGAAGTAAAAAGCAATGGAACAACACAGCAAACAAGGAGATCAAAATGGGAAAAGAAAAAAAATGCCATTATGAAACAGTGACCTCTTCCTTCCCCATTCGATTATAACATCTGGGAATATCAGGATAGACTGCAGCATAATTCGAGAAGTCTCATTCTCTCCCCTGATTTTCTGTATCCCAGTAATTCCTTTATCCACTGAGCTACACAAAGCAGGATATGAATACAAGTGGAGAAACAGAAAGATTAGCCGCCTTATCTACATGGATGACAGGAAACTACATGGCAAGGATGACAGTTAGTTTGAGGGATTTTTTAGATAGTTTGATGAAGACTTAGTAATTGAATATAACTCACATAAGTGTGATAAGGCCACCTTCGAAAGAGGTAGGCTAGTCAAACCTCCAGGATGAAAGCAAACAAGATGCTGTCTCACTAACTAAAGCAGCCAAATGATTTAAAGACAATGCTGAAGAGGAAGGAATGAAAATTCCACACGAGTGCTTGCATAAAAAAAACACTTCACGGCCAATACCCGCTTCGTACCAAGGAGATGATATAAATTAGAATAAACCCCATCAGTGGTTACGAAGTCTGGGATTGAAGGCCGAAACAGATGGTTTCATACTTGCAGCCGAAGACTAGTAAATCTGCAAACGTTAGGCTGAGAATTGGTACGAACATCGGCCTGAACCAGTGGCAGAAGCAAAAGATGTGACTATATATACTGATAAATCAATAAGTACAAACTGGATAGATACTATGGTGAAAGACTTGGAAAAAAAGAGTACATATGACTGTCTCAGCAGTTAAAAAACATTGCTGTCAAGAAATTCGAGAAAGTTCCAAAATATGAAGATATTAAAATAGAAATCAGTACAATGTGGCAAATCGGGACCGAAACAATACCGATAGTAGTTGGAGTACTTGAATAATTGAAATTGTGAAATTGCCAAAAACATACCTGGGAAGCCCAGCATATGTGAAATATAGAAGTTAGCTTTCCATCACATAAATTATGAGAAGACAGACAACACTTCATATATGAGCAGAAGTATATTTATGGAAGTGTTGTATCATCTGTACACGTAAAATCCCTGCCTCATTTTTCCTAAAAAATCAGACTGTAATAACATACAAGGTTGCCTGCCTTGATAATAATAATAATAATAATAATAATAATAATAATAATAATAATAATAATAATAATAATAATGATGATGATGATGATACCCTTCTCTACCTTTCCTTTTTCTTCTTCACATCCATAATCCATATTATTGCTTCTTTTCTTTCTCTTTCAACTCTTCTTCTTAATCATATTTTTCTTCGTTTTCTTAGTCTTTTTCTTTTTTTTCTTCTTTACCGTCTTCTTTTTCTTCTTCTTCATAGTCTCCATCTTTGACTTCTTTTTTCTCGTTCTTGTTCTCTTTCTCCTTCATCTTGTCTTCCTACTTTATCTCCTTCACTTTATTCTTCATCATCTTACCTTCAGGCTTCGTCTTCCTTTCTCCGTTTCGTCATTTTTTGTTCTTCTTCTGTTTTTTTTGTTTTTTGTTTTTTTGTTTTTTTTTATTATTATTATTATCATTATTATTATTATTATTATGCAGTCCTATACCGATGTAAGCAAATTCCTTTAATATTTTCTCTTGTTTATCTGGTTGCAAGCCTAAAAACAACCGACGATCCTACGAGGAAATACCAGCCGCCGTTCCCCTTCACCCCCTCCACAGAAGCTTGAAAACTGCATAGAGTCGTAAAATAATCCGTGCTGTACAATAGAAACAACTGATTTAGCTTCCAGAAAAGACATTCGTCGAAGGGCTTTTACAACTAATACAAAATATGATAAAAGAAGCTTATCATGACGAATAAGACATGTATTTTAAAAAGCAATAAAAAATATGGAAATGATACAGGTTCGGTTAGTCATGCAATAAAGACCGTCACATGACTAACGTCTTTTGCAGCACACCTTGTTGGGGTGGGGGCTATCTTCTTTTTTTTTTAATCGGAAAAAGTGGTGAATAATGAATGATTTACCAATTCGCTATCCTTTTTTTGGCCAATGATCACTGAAAACACCGAATTTTTAAAAAAGCAAGGAAGAATGAAACTGAAAACAAACTCAGGAACCGATTTAGCATACATTTCCATTGTAAACTGAATGCATTCTAAAAACAAATATTGTTGGGAAATGAAAAAAAAAACAAACGAGAGGATCGTATTTTTTCCAACATAGAAGAAGCAAATATTTGAATTTTCAGTCTTTTAGCTCCATTTCTGCTGTCTGTACACATAAAACATACATACAAAGGGAGAGGGACAACGACCTAACCAGCCAGAAATGCTTAAAAACTGAAGAGACCTATGTTGACGGTTTTGATGACAGTTTTTGTTGATGGTTTCCTAAATTCGCTCGAAAAAAGCAGATAGGACGATATGTAGCGAGATGTTAGTGAGAAAAATTCCATATGACTTCATTCTCGCCGAGTATTGCATCATTTTTTCCTTATTCAACACAATACCTTGTGGACTAAATGATGATGCAGGAAATGTACTTTTATGCCTTTTCAGAAAGAAATGCTAAAGTAATGGTTTTTTTGTTTAAGTAAAAAACAGATTCCATTTCCAAACCTATAGGCCAGAAAAAAAACATTATTTCCATCTGATTGAATATTAACCTACCTACATACATACATACATACATATATACATACATAGAGTGAACATAAGGTCACTCAACAGTTATGTTTATCATATATTTTTCATCGTTTCTTTATAAAATCCCATCATTAGCAGTTATATATGAAACAGAAATAACTACCTCAGCCTATACATATTCACTAAATAGGTTATAATGCTGAATTAAATTGCTCCCAAAAATCTTTCTTCGTTTGATACTCGCTAAAGGACAGAGTTTCAGAAAGTAATCGAGATTTGAAAAGGGCATTATTAAAAACCTTTGGAATCATGTCATGACATTGTCTTGAAGTATGGCACCTTTTTCATTTTAAAAGTCTTGGGATAAAAAAGCATTTATTCATACATTTATACCTTATTTCGTTAGAAAAAATAGAAACGTTTCGGGGTTTTTTTCTGTTTTTGTTTCTTGAAAATTACCTCTTTCACTAGAAACTTTTTTATCAGGCTGTTCAATTTGCAAAGTTTATGCTAAATTGGTACCTTAGTTTGTGTCCAGTAGAATCAGTGCTTGTTGTCTGTTTTTTAGTTCGTGCTTCTGTAATCATCCCAGCTGAAGGAAGGCAAGACAAGTATCTAATTCATTGAATAGCCGTCTATCTAATTTTTCAATCGATCACCCCTAACATAGCATATAGCAAAATATGTTGGTCGTCTGATGGTTTCGTTTAAGTGACTAACCAGACTTGTGTTTTCTCCGCTTTTCTAACGTAATACCTTCTGAATTGAAAGATGAAGCAATGAATGTATTTTATGTCTTTCAGAAAGGAATACCGAATATGGCTGGTCGAAAAAATTTAAGTCAGATTTTATTCCGAATAATCTATGAGCAAAAGGAAATTGATAATTCCTACTTTTTCCCGATCTGCATCGATCACTGTGGCGTAGTGGTAGAGTGCTCACCTCTAGATTATCGGTGACACCCTCGATGAAGGGTGTAAGCGGTGAACGATGATACATATTGATATCATTAGAAGCAAAAAAATAATAAAATCCTTTACGTAATATTGCACCAAAAATACCATAAAAGATCATATGTTACAAAATGTTGAGGTGAGGAAATCTCAAAATTACTTCATCTTCACCAAATATCAAATATGTCTTTTCTTTATTCATTGAAATTCCCTGAATGATGACACAAGAAACGTATATCATGAATTTAAAAAGAGAAAGTTTCTTTTTTTTCCGTCTGGATAAGGACAGATTCTATTAACAAAAGGTATAGCCATAAAGAAATGAATATTTCATTCTCCCAAGGTAGGTAGATAGATAGATGTAGATAGGCCGATGGATAAATATTGATAATGCGATACATATATATATATATATATATATATATATATGCGTGTGTGTGTGTGTGTATGCGTTCATGTGTGTGTGCATGTGTGTGCGCATGTGTGTGTGTGTGTGTGGAGAGAGAGAAGGAGAGAGAGAGAAATAAATAGATTTGGATAGACTGAGCTAGATAGCAACATAAATAGATAATGGATAGACTGATAGATATGAACAGACTAAAATAGATACATGGATAGATAGTGATAGAGTGTTTAGATAGATAGATAGATAGATAGATAGATAGATAGATAGATAGATAGATAGATAGATATCATAAAATTCAGAGAGGTAGGCAGCTCAGTCGATAGATAGATAGATAGATAGATAGATAGATAGATAGATAGATAGATAGATAGATAGATAGAACTTTCAATTCTAAATATAATTAGATGTATCTCCACAAAACATTCGGCACAAGGGTCAGGGTTCAAGAGTTTCTCTCCGAGGCTAATTGGTTACAGTGAAATCATTTTACATACATCGGTTCTTTTAAAATCATTGAAGTTAAGCAACGTTGAGCTTGATCAGTATATAGATTGGAGACCAATATGGACACTTAAGTATACTAGGTAAGTCGTAAGTGGGCGTTGCCAACAATGTGTGCCTAACCCCGCCACTGCTTCGATGGGGCAGTAAGCGAAGATTGATGATACATACATTATTAAAAGAAAAAGGCGTCAAAATTGTATACACAATATCACAGTAAAATAACACAAAAGGCAATATTTTGATATCACTTTATCCTCACCAAATATCAAATATGTCTTTTCACTATTCAGATCAATGCCTTGTGGACTTAATTATGACACAAAAAATATACCTGTATGTCTTTCAAAAAGAAATGCCTGAGTATCAGTTTCTTATCATCAGGAAAAAAAGCGAATAAGGAAATTGATATTTTCATCTTTTGTGATAAATAGATGGATAAAGTGAAAGATAGACTTAGAAACTGAAAAATCATATGTTGACAGTATTGGTTGAAATGTCCCAATAACAAAATGGTATAAACAATATTGTTTGAGAGCAAAACTTAATATTAGACTGTCTTTGCCAAAGATTAGAGATGTTTTTTTCTTCAATCGGCGCAATGCCCCTCGAACTGAATCAGTCGGCAAGGTAAAGCCCACCGACCAATTTTGGCACATGGACCCACTGCCTCCGACCTACCGCCGAAAATGTGATCTTCGTATTGGGGGGTTTAATTTGCATTTTAACTTTTTGTTAAATGGTCCCTTCATTTGTGTCCAGCAGCATTAACGCTTGTTTACTTTTTTTGTTGTTTGTTTGTTGTTTTTTTTTTCAATCAGGGATTTTTAGAGATCAATGCTCAACATAAGGCAAGACAAGAGACTTTTCCATCGAAAACACTTTTTTCCTATTTTTCAATCAATCATCCCTAACATAGCATACTGCAAAAAGATGTTGGTCACGGTTTGAGTGACTAACCAGACGTTTGTTTTCACTTATTCAAAATAATGCCCAGTGGACTGAATGATGACGTGAGGAATGAACTCTGATGGCTTCAAAAAAGAAATGCCAGTATCGGGTTTTTTTCTCGTCTAAAAATAGACAGATTGTATTCCCACGACCTATAAGCAGAAGGAAATTAATACTTCCTCCGTTTCTTCCCATCAACATCGATCGCCGTGGCCCAGTGGTGAAGTGCGCACCTTGTACTATCCCATAGACTTTTGAAATGGCACGCAATACAATCACATCCCCTTGAATAACTCAGTTCAGGTGCAAGGATTGAGGAACCTTTCTCTGAGGCGAATAAGTTACGACCAGATTACCTTGTATACATTGGTTCTTGTAAGATCACCGAAGTTAAGCAACGTCAGACCTGGTCGGTAACCAGATTGGCGATCATTTGTTAATACGAAGTACCTCAAGCAGACCGAAGCTTTGATACGTTGGATAGTCGAAATTAAATAATAAACGTAGAACAGTGATATACACTAACATTATTAAAAGCAGAAAATGGTATACATGATATATAAATAATATAAAAAAGATATAAATTAAAATCTCGATATCACTCCATCCTTGCTGAATATCAAACATGACTTTTCTCCATTCAAAGCAATTCCTTGGGGGGGGTGAGATAATGACACAAGAAATTTACTTTTATGTCTTTCAAAAAAATGTTAGATTCTATTCTCCAAACATAGCTATAAGGAAATTGATGTTTTCACTCTAAGCGATGGATAGATGGCCAGACCCACTTAAAAACTGACGAAAGCTATATCGGCAGTTTTGATAGATGGTCTCTCATATTAAGATACTATACATTGTATCGTGCTAGAAAAACTATAACAACGATGTATAGTATGATGTTAGCAAGAAAAATCTATCCTTGATCCTTGCCACCTACCAAATATATGTTTTTTGTTATCTAGAGCAATAGCTTATAAGGAGAATCAGGGGTCGGCAAGTTAAAGCCTGCAACAACATTTCATCTCTGCTGCCGCCGAATTCTTAACGTTTCATACATTTTTTTTTGTTTTGTTTTTGAGGGGAAGTATTATTTCTTCAGTGGCGTCAACCGAATCAAGGCTTCATAGATAAAACAATACATTTTGTACTTCGGCTATTCCTAATATACACGGAATTGCAAAAGCAATTGAACAATATTTCATTGTTTTCATTGATTGATGGAAGATGATGTAGGTATATACAACTATAATAAAAAAAACATTCATTTTTTTAAATTGTTTCATTTTCATTAGGATCGGGCTGCAAGACGTAAACATTTCTTCCCCAGTCTAGAGTTGCCAATTTACATGTTGGTCTTTTTTTTGTTTCTTCGAATTTCTGAGTCCCGTCATGACAATACCAGGAATTCTTTTTGTCGTGTTTCAAACTCCAGTGTTGCTAATTCAAATGTTTATTTTTAGTTTTTCTAATCTGGGAGTAACATACTGAATCGAAGAATTGAAAATTTACATTTATATTGGCGACCCTGATCCCGACCCTTTGGGAAAGATTTTTCTGACCCCTTGACTAAATGATGACGTAGAATTTATGCTTTTTAAACAAGAAATTCTAATGTTTCTCCTTGTGACAAAAACAAATTTAATTCTATTCCTAAAACTTTTGACCGAGAGAAGAATGATAATCCAACATTTTCCTCCTATGCGGCATGCCATATATTCTCGTGTATAAGTCTACCCTTGATTCATAGTCACGAAATCAGTAATTTAGGCATGCTTTGTGGAGCCCGATTTTTCAACAATAATTACCTCGTCAACACCGAGTCTATATTTTTCCTCTTAACCTAGCAAGACCCCGCACAAGATGCCTTGCTACATTTTAACACTGAAATGGAAGAAAATAGTCGGTGTAATTGATATCTGAGGGGATTGCTGGAAGCATATCATATAACTTTATACGACTCAACTTTACTATAAGCGACACGATTTCAATTTCTTGGCTTATTTATTGAAGTTACTGTACGTCTTTTTATTAATAATCGGTATATATCTATATATTCATTATTTGCCAGAAACAACCATTAGATAACAATCACTTTTAAAGCCAAACGTTGCTCCTAGTCCTCACTATTATGTTTGGATTTCAACCTTACAAAGTTATTACTCATGTATAGGCTGATCCCTAATTTTTCGGCCTGTTCATTGGTCTTCAAAGATTAACCTTTACGAGGTATATACTGTATGTGAGTTTTTATCTCAGTCGATTGGGACTGAGATATATTTGAATGGCGTTATATCCACAAAATATCCCATCAGCCACTTTGATTTTAATTATCTACGAATATTCTTCTGTCCCTATTCGATTCATCACCAGAATTAAAAACAAGGAAACATAATTTCTTTTGTCGTCCCAAGTTGGCAGGTTTCACAGCTTTAGTGCATCACGGATACCACTTTGTAATTAAATGCGATCAGTATTGTTTTCGAGGAAAAATTCCTGCTGTTAAATACTTCAATCAAAATGCTGAATGCTGCTGATGCATTTCCAATCACGCATTTCAGTTTGCGGTGGAGATCATTAGTTTTGCTGATGGGACTACCAATAATGAAGACATCTGTTGGCACTTGGTGTTCTCGGCTTAACGTGTTCTTGATCTTTTTGGCACTGATAATAAGACCAATGCTTCTTGAGATAAGACGAGATAGTAATTCGCTATATGTAACTTGCTCTCTATTTCAGCGGTAAAAATGCTTGGGAATATTTCAAGTTGTAATCTAAATGAGAAAAAGAGAGCTTTAGCTGTTCCCAGAAATAAAGAGACATGGCAGTACAGCAATGGTTTTCATAATGTAGAAGTCACATTTAATACTTCAGTTCTCGTACGATTTCAGGAAGTTGAGCAACGTCGAACCTGTCCAGTACTTACGTAGATGGGTGACCGTGTGGGAATACTAGATGCTGCAAGAAGTTAGGCGTCATGTAGAGTGCTCCCAGTGACGGTCCCTTTAATCCTTCTAAGGAAGAGACTGATCTCTACACTACACTCAATGACACAAACTCGAGGCCCCTCCTTCCCAACCCCCACCTGAACCCTCTTACTGGCCTGGCTGCAAGTGACAAAAAATGGATGAAGAGGAAAAACAAACCTAAAAAAACATCGTTTTCGGTTAGAAACATCATTCGGTTGGATACTGGCAATCAAAACTGCCACCAACAATGTCCATGTAGATTTCCTCAGATTTTTAGTTGATCTATCAGTTTGGCTATGTATGTATGCCTCTATCACACGTATCAATAGAGCTAAAGGGCTCAACATTTCATAATTTGCTAATTTTGTCTTGAAAAAAAATTTTCTTGCTTTTTGGAAATTCTTTCAATGATAAGTTTTTGTGAAATTGATCCCTTATTTTGTGTCCAGCAGCATTTACGTTGGTTTCTTGGAAATTCGATTTTTTGGTGATCACTGCGCAATAATAGGTGAAGGAGTAACTCATTTATTGATCACTTTTTTCCATTCTTAATTGATTACCCGCAATACAGCATGCTGCCAAAAGACGTTGGTCACATGATGGTTTGTATTGAGTGACTAATTTATTTTTCCAGTAAATATTTTGTTTTTGTTTTTTTATAATCCGAATGACCTGTACGTTGGTCTGATATGAACGATTGGACTGCAGCAAACTGACATTTTTCATGTGAATTATTGACACATTCCGACTCAGTTGGGTGAAAGAGGTCAATTTTGAGTTAGAAGAAGCAAATTTCACCAAACAACAATTCGTACCCTCTCTTCCTCTACCCCTTACCCCTTTTCTCCATTCATCTTTCTCTCTCCATTCTTTTTCTATCCTCTATCTCTGTTTCAAACCTTTTTCTCTTTTTCATCCCTTCTTACTCTCTTGCTGACCCGCTCTTTTTTCCTCTCCCCCTACTTTCCCTCTCTTCCTCAATCACTCTCCCCTTTCCCCCTCTCAGTCTCTCTTTCTCTCTAGCCTTTTCTTCTTTCTCTTTACTTTCAATAACATCTTTTTGTGAGTACATCCTTTCTTCCTCTACTTCATTATGACATGAGGCAAAACGAAAATAGAAGTTTCGCAAATGCATTCCCACAATTTCACGAACAGCAATCTCAATGAACTCTCGTTTTAACGGTACTCTTTAATGATACACGCGATCGAACGGCTCGTTTATTTGTTTAGTTTTCAAAGACTATTTTGGAAATCGTACCTTTTCGCGGGCAAATTGAAAAGTGAAATAATTTGTTTACTATATTTTAAAAATTGTATGTCGTACTTTTTTTAATTCGCAGGTCATATTTTTAAAACACCCCTTATAACGATAGAATGATTATAACAGCACTTTCCAAGGTTGCTGTAATAACGGGAATCTACTGCATATTATCTATTATTTACTCTTATTGTCTCTCTCTTTCTCTCTCTCTCTCTCTCTCCCTCTCTCTCTCTCTCTCTCTCTCTCTCTCTCTCTCTCTCTCTCTCTCTCTCTCTCTCTCTACCTAACTTTCTGCCAAGCTATAGTGTTGCCTGTTAATATTTGCTTCCATTTAAATCAGGATGTTTCGCTTGCATCTAGATAACATAAATTGCTCCATAAATAATAAAAAAGGTATCATTTTGTTTTTAATTCATAATAATAAAATAAATAATATGTTTGTTTATCAATTCATAGCAATGAAATAAGTGATAATTTTGATAAAAGCATCTGTTAATAAATTCACTGTTGACAATTAAAGTCACATTCAATTTATTAATGATATGTTGTATGTTAGCCAGATTTCAAATATGTATCAGAAGAATCTAGATGTTTCTAGATGTTTTTGACTGAATTCTCCATGTAATCCTAGGAATAAATTTTACAACACTGGCGTAGATTCTCTGAAGTTTCTACCCACAGGAATGCATGTGTACTCTTTTTTCCCTGGATGCATGGTCATTACCTCCCATCAACCCTCTTTCATGTCAATTAATCTATAGCAGTGTTTCTTCATATTATTTGCCTCATTCCCCGTCTCAGCAGCTCAAATATACCATGTCTCTCTCCTTTAAAAAAAAGATAATATTATCATATATCATATGGCAAAAAAAAAATCACATCTCATATGGTTTTGCATATATATAATTAAATTCTTTGCCTTCACCCAAATCTTGCACTTTCATGCTTTAATTGATTCTCTCTTACTTAAAAGAGTTGAATATTAGTTAGAATGGAGTCTCAGGTAATATTAGTAATTGTCTAAATAGGAATTATAGTATCATATAATTGAGAATTAATCAGTTAAGTCTTGACACGAGACAATTTTGAACCACGGAATGCTTTATTGCTCTTGATACCCAAATTCCAAATTGCTTCTCATTATATATTAAATTGCCTTCCTGTGTTGCTTCCTGCTCATCAACAAACACTTATGAATACTCTTTTTTTTATTTTCATTTATGATGATCCAAGTTGGAACCTTGAGTTGAAGCGTAAACCTTATCTTATATGAGTAGAACGGTCTCATTTTTTGTACGACCGATTTCTTTCTCCATTCCTTTGCTTGGTTTTTGATCGGTCTGATATAGGAATTTTTCACATTAACAGTTTGTTCGTATAACACTGTCCATCTGTGAACTGATATACAGTGTATATTTTTCGTGAGAGCGAAAAGGGTGGAGCAATATAGCGGAGACTTAAATACTCTTGTAGTAAATTCATATCTATCTATACATCTGCCTCACTTAGTCTGTAAGTGTCTATCGATCAAAATATCTTAGTCTGTACATATATATCTATATATCTCAGTATGTACTAATCTATGCATATATCTATCTTAGCATGTACATAACCATTTATCTATCTATCTATCTATCTATCTATCTATCTATCTATCTATTCATCCATCAAAATTTATGCATATCCAAGTTCATATTCATCCATCTGTCAATCTGTCTCGGTGTAATGACGTACATCAAACAAACCCTCAATCTATCTAAGACATCTTTCATTTTTTTCATATTTGTTCCCTTCTGTTTTATTTCCTCATTCATACAAAGGAGTTGCCATCTAAAGCTTTGAGGCGTTTGACCATGAAGAGAAAAAGTCTTTAAATAACGTCTAATTTCATTGTCTCCTGGGAAATTGTCCTCCTGGACCAGTGCACAGCGATCTGATAAAGAATGACCCAAACAAAAGCTAGCCTTAAATGTCTATACTACATTCAGTTTAAATTGAGTAGCACCTCATAGATGCATCTGAACGCGCTCGCACGTACACAAACAGACACGAAACGAACGTACTATTTCCCTTCTTCTATTCTCTTAGATTAGGGGTCACCGAACCACGACCCACGGCCCCATCACATCTGACGTGCTGATTTTAATTATCAAACCTAAATTCTGCCTTATCTATCTTTGCTGAGCAAACAATGAAATTCTGCACCGAAGAACAAACCAAAAATCACATTTTTACTGCAGCTTCAATATAATCAACGTTTTAGGACTAAAAATAACATTCAAGCCATAAAAAACAAGCTTTTTCCATAGCTCTGTATGATCATTGTTTTTTATCGGGGTTTTTTTTCTCATTCGCTTTGGTCTGCAAAACAATCTGACCCGCTTTCCAAAAGGTTTTTCAATGCACTGGAATCTCTCTCTTACTATAAGTACACATCTTCATCTTGATATAAGTATTTGTGAATCCATTGTATTGCAAACGGAACTCTGCTTATAAACGTCTATGTGTTATGTCAGTATACCTGTATGCTTAGCAATGTTTTCGAACTCCTGTTTCAGGGCCTGTATACTTAACCTCTGTACTTAACCTGTCAAATAGAACAAATTGCAACAATAGCTTCCATCGGTATAATCAAATTCTTTTCCTGCATGGTTGCTAAATCAGCCATTTTTCCACTAAATCTGCAAAGGTTATTCCCAATCCAAATCCACGAAAATGGCTAAAAATGCTGAATTTGAAAGAATTATCAGTAAGATGTACGTAATAAAAAATAGAAATAGAAACACTATAGAGATCTATAAAGTCGAAGACAAAATGATAAAACAACTCAATTGTTGGTAGATTTCGATTAACGCACAATAGTTGTTGTAGTATCCATAAAAGCAGAAAATTTGTTATTGGTATAATGGGTTAATATCTGTGCAAAGTTAATTCTAGTCTCTCGCTATCCACATTTGAATTTAATTATATCTAATCTTCAGATGATTAAATCTGCAAAGTTTGATTAAAGTATATGCACGATTTTCATCAATAATTTGTTCGGGACTTTTAATAAATAATAACTTTCAGTCCCTCTCCCCAGCAAAGCACATCCAATAAGTTTTTCATTTTATTTTCCAAATTGAATTACAGGTCCCTTAAAATCGGAATACTGCAAAATGCACCTATACGATGAGACAAACCTGCTTTAAATGATTACCGTATTTCGCCGTATATAACCTAAATTTAGTGGGAAAATTTTCAGCTGAAAATCGAGGTGCGTATCATATGCAGAAATATAATCCTTATTCATATTTCTATTCATAACTGTATTTTTTCATACGCTATTAGAGCTTAATGGTGGGTGCGCTTTATCTACGGTTATACATGGTGAAATACGAATATCATATTTTTAGCTATAACGTTAACTGGAAATGGAAAGTCTAGCCGTTTTTCATAAGAGTTTTAGCTATAAATAACAAAACATACTTGGCAACAATACATTTCCTGTTGATATGAAGGATTTCTTCTTTGCTGATAAACCATTCTTTTCGACATTCCGTTGCTCGCTTGCCAAGATCCTGATTCAAAGTGCATGTGTACCCATTTGAATAGTTTGGGACTTGTCTCTGTCCTGCTCTGTTGCCAATTATTTATAGCTAAAACTGCCTTTAAAATCAGCTAAGATCGGCTAAATTTTCCCATTACCAACTAACTTTATGGCTATAAATGTCATATATACAGATTGTCATTCATAGCTGGGAAAAGATTTCAAAATGGCTCTAATTAGCCGAAGTTTTCCACTCCCGATCAACTTCCAGACTGAAAATGTTGTATATAAGCCCAAATGATATCAAATAATAACTATATACAATGACCCCAGGACAAATTATTAATTATATTGTACATTGAACTTATCCTTTATTCTTTCAAAAGGTCAGATTTTCGACCGCCAGCGATTTTTACTCGCTAAATTGGAGATAAAATCACCAGCATCTAACCGAAAAATGGCTGGTTTGGCAATCCTAGTGTTCCGCTCCTTTTTTTTTTTTTTTCGAGTCTTTCACTTTTTTTTCCTCTTTAGACTCAATCCGTTTCTACTTATATGTTTACCCAACCATAGCAGGCCCTACCTACTGGCTCACTTTCGCTCAGCCAAATCAGGCCCTACCTACCGACTCATGTTTGCTCAGCCGGGCCTGGCTCAGTGTACATCAAGGGCAGTCGACCGTGGCGCCAATTGCTAGGGGGCGCCGGTCATGTGTCTGAGATCGCAGCATTTACCAAATACAAACTGAAAATGGGAAAATGAATACATTAAATAGAATAAAAACAGTCAAAATAAGATCTGGAACTCTGATTCTGTGACGGAACTGTTTTCGTTTACCCGATTAATGTTAGAAACTTTTTTATTCCTATAAATCAATTTTTTCTCGCTGTGAAACATAAATAAATAATTAATACTTTACTTCAAAGGGTGTCGAGGATCAGGTAGCCTGGGGCGCCAGGAAACCTAGTTACGGTCCCGTGCTCAATCAATAATTTTTTTTTAGTGCATCCGTTATCATGTTTCAACAATATACGATGGATACGAATCCATTTTTAAGGACACTAGTACCTCTGTCCCATAATGGCTTGAACCTTTGCTCATATATTTTATACACTAAATGTAACAACTATAATGGGACAGGGGTTGTTGTTTTGCTCGGAGTTTTATATAGTCACTTTTTGAATGAGATTCTACCAAAAATTTTAGGGAATTCGACCATAGAAAACAATTATTTCCACGTTGTTTCCACTGTTGCGTTCAATGTAGTCACTTAACTGTTTCTAACCGGATGTTCTAGAATTGAGATAAAAACCACGATTTCAAGTGCTTATTTTAAATCAAGCCTTTCCCCCAAATGGAAGCTTTGTTTAACCCAACCTTCCTCAAATATACCATACGTGTCTCCTCTTGTTGATCATATGAACTAAATTTACTAATTCACTTGGTATTTTAC
This sequence comes from Thysanoteuthis rhombus, assembly GCA_963457665.1. NCBI lineage: Eukaryota > Metazoa > Mollusca > Cephalopoda > Oegopsida > Thysanoteuthidae > Thysanoteuthis > Thysanoteuthis major. Next base: position 71,265,752 of record OY735205.1, on the reverse strand, counting down.
AAATATACATATCTCATTAAAAACTGTCAACCAAAACTATCACCAGACTCTCAGAATATGTTTTGTTTCAATTGGTTTGCCTACCTAACTAGGCATACAGGCCGCACCCAAGGAGCTAGAAGATTGAAGATTAATTCAAAAGACAAAAAGACATTGATCAAGTGACGGTTCTCTTTGAGTGACTAACGAGAACTGTTTATCTTATCGTAAAGTGAATTCACACACACACATACACACTAACACACACACACACACACACACATATATATATATATGCATATCTATCTGCATCCAACTCGTAATTTTGTTTGAATGGCAATGTGTTTGCTCTAAATACGCGGTAAATTTGTTGATTCGCTGATACAAATTGGTCAAAGTTGAAAAATGGTTAAATCTAGCTGCCAGAAAATCTAAAAATTGAGTTAATGTGTTTCGTAAAAGAGGGGTGTATTTCCAGGATTTCGTAACCCATGATTAGGTTGTGTGTAATATACACCTGTTTGTATTATGAGCGATACACACACACACACACACACACATATATATATATATATATATATATATATATATATATATATATATATATATAATATATATATATATATATATATATATATATATATATATATATATATATATATGGTATAAATCAGGTTTGCAGTATAACATAATACGATATAAAGCAATGTCTGATATTCGATGGATTTATTCAAGTTGATTTCGAAACACAAACATATTCATTGAAAGCTGTTTCGTTGTATTGCAACTCTTCAGTTTGTCTATGGACTCGATATCCCTTCCAGTACCGCCAAGTGGGGTCGAGACCTTCGCTCTAGACCCAGAGGCAGGGGCAGATGCTCTACTTCTGCCCCACGCAGAACTAGGCTATCTGGATAGCGATAAAGCGATATATTTACTTACACATGATTCCCTATCTACCAGAGTATTCAATTCCAGAGTTAGAAGTGCATTACGTTGTTGCTTATAATAAATGGGTACCCTCTGTAATATATATGTATACATATATACACACGCACACACACACACACACACACATATATATATATATGTGTGTGTGTGTGTGTGTGTGTGTGTGTGTGTGTGTAGTCTCCTTGCATAAAGATCGTATGTTTCTTTCTTTATTATTTGCTCATTATCAAATTATGTTTCTCTATTGTCCAGTTTAAGAGGAGTCGGCAATATCTCACCATGGGAACTAACTGAGTATTAGTTCCTTTGATCAAGTTTTTGTTGCAGTGTTTGGTTTCAAGGACTTTTAGTTCTTCTAAGGTATTCTTTGCTTACTCCACCCCATATCTCATCCTGCTTCCAAAATACCCAGGTCCTTGTACTTTTGTTCTCGTTGAGTTATCTAATTGTTTACTGATTTAACCAGATTTCTCACATTGTTTCCCCTCCCTCCCTGTTCATCCCTGAATTTGTGTTTTCCTCAAGGCCTAACTTCATTCCAAAGACTTGACATAGGATACAGACAATTTGTATAAGGGTTTCTTTTTTCAGAAAAAAATTTTCAGGTTATCCATAACCAAGAGATGATTCAGTTTTTCCCTGGTCTTTGTATAAGTGGATCCTCAGTTGCATTTTTGTACTACATAGTTCCGTTGTATCACTTTTATGACTAGTATGGTAGCAGCGGTAGTAAGTCACCTTGGCAGACACCATGTTTTCTTTTAACCTTCATCAAGAGGTTCTGTACTTGTTCCCAGATTTTTTTTATCATAAGATATTCTATTATCAAGGGGTTTGAGGTTTTATTATTAATATTATTATCATAAAACAAGCAACTAAGGTGAAAGTTTCTCTTCTTTATTCTATTTTATGTGCGTGTGTTTCTTTGATTGTTTATTTGTCCGAGCGCACCTTAGCCATAGCGTTTAGTCGATGATCTTGAAAACTGGCATCAGTACTCCATTAGTCCGCGTGCTCTGCTATTTTATTTACAGCTGGTTAGGAGAGGGAGAATAATACATAAAATCCCAGTAAAATGTTTGTCCTCGATGCAGAACCATTCAACCATTCGTTTATCCATTATAAATATAATGACTGCATCTATTACACATTAATTGAACATGCCGTTATATGAATAGACATTAGACGGGGAGAGTAATTTGTTTACTCTATAATTTAACTATAAACAAATTTTGGGAAAAATCAAACATAATTTAACCTTGATATTTTTTATAATGGCACTATATGATTGACTTTTATTTATATTGCATAAATGTAATCAGCGTGCAGTGCATTAGAAAAGAAAAATATTGATATCAATCCCGAGTGTGTGTGTGTGGGTGTGTGCTAACTTGTATGTATCCGTGTGTGTATTCTGTGTCCTCATGGGATAATATGCCCCCTATATATATATATATATATATATATATATATATATATATATATATATATATATATATTGTAGAATGTGAATTCGCTACACAAACTAGCTCATGTTTCTGCCCTCTCCCGGCCTCATCTGGCGATTCACCCGATGAGGCCCGGAGAGGGTAGAAACATCTACTATTTATTTCTAGCTATACTCTAAAAGAACTTAAATTTAATAATAAAAAGTTGTATGTATCGAGCATTCTATGAAATAAATCCATTACATATCGGAAGTGGCTTTATATTATTAATATATTATTGTATTATGTTATACTGCTAGACTGATTTGTTCCACATGAAATATATATATATATATATATATGTGTGTGTGTGTGTGTGTGTGTGTGTGTGTGTGTGTGTGAATACATACCCATACAGATAATGATCATATATGCATATTTCTTTTCTTTGTTGCTGATGCATTTCATTAGTCAACTTATATCTATCTTATGACCTGTCAATTACGTCATAGATTACGTCATGGATATAAACCATTAAGATTTATGTCTGATAACACATTAAAACAGCTAAAGTTTTGAAAAAATAGAAATTAGAATACTTGAAATGACACCTTAGTATATGTTAGTGTATACATGTGTACAACCTAATACGTAAAAAAAATGATGTATATACATATCCATGCACATATGAGAGCAGATGTATACTTTGAGTTTGCATTATTATATGGGTGTGTCTGTAATTTTCATACGCACAGGGGAATATAGGGACACATCCTGTTGTATCAAACGTCATCTGGTCGTAAGTTCTTAGCCGCAAGAAGATGTCCCTCAATCCTAGTCTTTGTGCATAGTAGACATACATTGAGTACCGAACCAGTGACGAGCTCCTTACCACTGGATCACAGAAATCAGTACTGTAAGCTCAATAATTATTAATATCCCATTTATGAACAAGAAGCGTGGATGAGTTTGTGAACATAGCATTTTTTTTTCTAAATATATAAATATCTTCCCTATATAAACAAATCATCTATATCTTTAGAAAGCCGTGACCAAAACTCTCACCAAAATTGTCAAGTTAGTTTGACTGGCTTGATATGTTTGTATGAATGCATGTATTTATCCATCATACGCCCTGAAGTGCTGAAACTTTCAAGATTTACTCCTTTTTATGTCTACAATTTATTTTCGAATTCCCCAACCCTGGATAGTGTTTTAGTGGGCGGTTAATTTTCTTAGTTCATGCTAAATTGATCCATAGTTTGTATCAGTATTCATTCTTTTTGTAATTTGTAGATTCAGACCCTCTGCTTGATAAAAAGGAGAGAGAAGTAACTAATTAATTGATCACCACTTTTAAAAATCATACCTAACACGGCATACTACTCAAAGAACTTGGTTGCATGACAGTTTCTATTTAGTGACCAACCAAACATGTCTGGTTTATTAATTGAATACACATTACAGACAATCAAAGGATTCAGATTTCATCTGATGTTGAAAAGTCGCTGGTTTTTCCCAGAGAAATTCAAACTCGATCCAGTTTACAAACGATGCTCATTCGTTCATTTCTTGTTGCTAGCAGCCTGGCCAGTCAAAAAGTCTAGAAGGGGGCTTTTCTGACGCTATCAAGCGTAGTGAAAGGGCCAGTCTATTCCACAGAAGGATTAAGAAGATTGTCACGGGGGGGGGCCTGACAAAATCCAGTATACCATAAACGTCACCTATTAAGTACTGACCTGTCTCTAACTTGCTCAATTTCAATAATCATACGAGAATCGGTTGTGAACAACACGATTTGGCCGTAGCACAAACAGTTTGAAACATTGGAATAATACTATAGAAGCGACAGTCATTATTTATCAAAAATAAAGATTCTTCGAGATAAGAATGGAGTCGCTTGGTCCAGAGACAAAATGAAAATCAGAAAGATTTAAGGGTTGAAAGGATTCGGATAAAAGGTCTCAAGAATTGGCTTATCGAATGGCTGTGAGCCAGTTGCAAATGAACCGTTAGCATGTGAAAGGCGTAGTGGGAGAGTTGACGCATTTTTGACCGAGTGCCATAAACACGTGATACAATAAATGAGTAAGGAAATAGATCATGAATAAATGATAAATAAGAAGAGATTCTAATATATATATATATATATATATATATATATATATACATATATATATATATACATATATATACATATATATATATATACATATATATATATATATATATATATATATATATATATATATATATATATCCCATTAAGCTTAATCAGAAGAGTATACAACCAATGCATCCTCCCAATAGTTACTCATGGATCTTAAACATAGAATCTAACCAAGAGACAGACGAGCAAACTGAGAAGCATGCAACGCGCGTGTGAAAGAATCATGCTCAACGTCACATGGAAAGAGATCACAGGACAGCACAGTTTATTCAGAAGTAAACAGGAGTCCGAGACATTATAGAATTTACTTTAAAACTTAAATTGCAATGGACAAGTCACGTTGCAAGAATGGTAGACAACAGATCTACATCACAATTCATAACATGGATCCCCAGAGATCACATGCACAACTGAGGCCAGCAAAATACCACATGGAGAGACAAATTAGAGAAATTCAGAAAATACTGGCTCAGTGACGGCCACGATAGAGAGGTGTGGTGAATTCTAAGGAAAGTCTAAGTCAAACAACGGACGATAAAAGACTTATGATGATCATCATCATGATGATGTATAAGGAGGAATTTTTTTAAATCCACCAAACTATATATATATATATATATATATATATATATATATATCTTACTTCATATATGTAGTTTATTAGTTTATATTAGTATATATAGTTTACATTAGTATACATATATATACATATATAAATATATATATATATATATATATATATATATATATATATATATATATATTGAATGTAATTATCTTGGCTGAAAGGGAGATCGAGTGCAATCAACAGTGCTGGGGTGCCATGATAGTATAACTGTTGTGTTTTTCAAAATACCCAAAACCATTACATGGTAAACACCTGGTCATCCCAACTAGAGCTGATTCACGCATTGTACCATAGTAGCAAATTATACGTAAAATGAAATCTCTAAAAATATCGAAGAAAAATAAATGAATAACATGAATAAATATTGGGAAATAAGTGACTTAAGTGATACAAATATAAAAAAATGTTCAGCGTTTAAAGCTGGACTACATATATATATATATATATATATATATATATATATATATATATATATATATATATATATATATATATATATATATTTAAATATATATATATATATATATATTTAAATATATATATATATATATATTTAAATATATATATATATATATATAGATATATAGATATATATTTGAATATATATATATATTTAAATATATATATATATATATATTTAAATATATATATATATATATATATATATATTCATATATATATATATATATATATATATATTTAAATATATATATAGATATATATATATATATTTAAATATATATATATATATATATATATATTTAAATATATATATAGATATATATATAGATATATATTTGAATATATATATATATATTTAAATATATATATATATATATTTAGATATATATATATATATATATATATATTCAAATATATATATATATATATATATATATATATATATATATATATATATATATATATATTAGCTGAATACCAGTTTACGCTGGATAAAATCTTGTCAGTAAAAGTAAAGTAAAAAATAAAGTTGAACTACTCTACATAAAGCTTTACCCTACATTGGGAGCCCAGGTGGCGTTTTAAAATAGTTCCCCTTCACTTTTGATCCCCAAAGAACAGAGTAGTTTCTCTGCACTTAGGACCCAATAAATTCTGATGTTCCTATAAAATGAGAGGATATGTACATAGATAGAGAATAAGTTTCCACTTTGGTATTATAGCTACATTGTAAATAGAACCTCCTTTAAAACCATCGAAAATTCGTTTTCCTCAAAACGTTCTATTTAAAAACTTTTCCCTATACCTCTTGAGAACACATGACATTTTTGACTGGGCTGCCCTGATGTTTGGCTTTTTAGAGCGTAACAGACAATCAGATATACAGACACCTATCTCTCTCTCTCTCACACACACACACACACACACATATGCATATATATATATATATATATATATATATATATATATATATATATATATATATATATATATATATATATATATATATATATGCATGTAAGATTACTATATATATTTATATAGTAATTCAGAAAATCATTTGGACTGACAGAATGTTTTTCCTGTATACTTTTGCATCAGAATCAATCACTGAAGTGGTTAGAAAGGTTAGCCAATTCTGTTATTTGGAAGAGTTGCCAAACTTGTTGGTTAAACAACTTTAAGTTAGGGTTTGTGAAGAACTTTTCAGAAACAAGTATCCACAATACCCAGCCCCATCTGCAGTAAAAATAATTGGAATATATCCAAATGTTATAGGAGAAGCTTGAAAAATATGTGGAAGATTTGAAAACCAATATGTCAATGGAAAGAATGCAAGTGTAGGCAATAGACACAAGTTCTTGTTTGTTCAAATACTTTTGAGCAGTACTTGCTCCTTACCTTTTCTCTACCCTCCCCACCCTCTTCCTTTTTATTTCTCTCTCTATATAAGTATATGTGTGTATCTTTGCGTTTTGCTTTTTCTTCAAATGCGCAATGCTCACAGTGCTTCAGTAGATAGATCAATAAAACAGAGATTATGATACTTTTTTTGAATATATTCATTATTTGACTCACTACAATATGACAAGTTTTTGACATATCGAACTACCCATCGGATATACAACTGAAAAGATAACAATGATAAGTAAAAGAATATCAAATATTTCCTCCAATGTATCAATATTTAACAATATAAAACAACAATGTAATACACCCCTCAACAAACAGCGTTTTTAATAAGTATTTACTATAAACAGCTAAAATATTGATATAGATAATGAAAATTAAAAAAAAAGGGTTATAATATGACTTAATCCGATATATAATAAGACATATCAATAGATATAGGAATGGCATTCAGAGATAGACAAATATTTTCCAACCAAAAATTAAACTTTATCATATATTCAACAGAACTGATGTTAAGGTCAGATATTCATGTGTTAATGATTTGAAACGAATAATAAAAGCATTATCATAAAATATTAAGTATCATACAATATAATCAATGCACACAATGTTATTGTAGAAATAATACTTGCCCAATTCCAGCAAGAATGTTTAATAGATAATGTTACGTACAAAGCTACGATAACAACCGAAGACAACAAAGATAATCAAAAATATACATTGGTCTTACCAGGAATACTAGAATAATGAGGTATAGTTATAACAAAATGACATTTAATAACACCAAATATAAAATATAAAACATCGACTGAATTATCAAAATAAACATGGAGATAAAAAGCCGGGATATTATTTGTAAAGCATTTCCATACAACACCATAAAAAGATGTACAATGCGCTTAAAAGAAAAAGAAAATATCATGAACAACCTAGAAAACTCGTCAATGAAAGGAGCGAGTGTTATCTAAATGTGGACGCAAAAAAATATGCAAATGAGATCATTTTAACACGTAAAAATATATTTTATTTTTATTATTTATTTCATCATTTTTTTCATCAAATCAATTATCAATTAAAACGCTCCTATGAGAATCCTCATAAATAAGTTGAATGAAAGTAATTATTCTGTATTAAAATGAACTTGAGTTGCATGAAAAGACTTGAAATTAGCACAATTCAATTTTTGAAGACCTTTTACAGCAATGACATTAAAGGAGGGAGAGCATCCTTGTGTTTTTGTAGAAAGGCTGACATGCAGCTAGCGTTTTAGAGACACGTTACAGCAATGACACGAGGAGAGGCAGAGCATCGTAAGTTTTTTGTTCGCTGTCTGACACGCAGCAAGCATTTTAGAGATTCGTTACTGCAAGAATATCAAGAGAAGTAGATAATCTTTTTCTTTTTGTTCAATGACTTACACGCTACTAGCGTTTTAGAGATGTTACAGCGATGACATTAAGAGAGGAAGAATATCCTCATGATTTTGTCTGATTCTGACGAGTACTTGGCTTTTTAAAGACATATTACAGCAATTACGTTAAGAGGGATAGAGTATCTTTGTGTTTTTGTTTAATATCCGGTATGAAATTAACGTTGGAAAATATATTCATTTTATTGATAAAACCAACTTGAAACTCAACACTGCACTGCTTGCATGCTGATCGTTACATAATGTTTACTTCGTACACTTGTCCAGCTGTTAAGTAATCATGGTGCATACACACGAACAGATAGTTCTTCAATTCAAGTGAAATACAATGTTGTATATTATACGACTGGATTTCTTTCACGAATTCCCGAAATAAATAACAGAGGGGCTTAAAACTAATCGATAATCCTGATTTGTCTTTTATTGCTGCAATTAAATTTTCGAGGCTCTTAATAATTGTGAATAAAATCTGTGGCAAATTCTCCTAGGCTTTCAATAGCCATAGGCTATTACTGAGTGTTTATGTGGAACTAAATTCAAACGGGTCTGGTTAGTCACTCAGTAGAAACAGTCACTTGACCAACGGTTTTTGACAGCATGTCCTGTTGAGGGTTATCAATTAGAAGATGGGAAAATGAAGTGATCAATAAATAAGTCACTGTTCTTGCCTTTTGTTGGGTAGTAATCAATAGGAAAACTCAGAATTTTCCCCTTACAAACATGGATAGTTCTTGACACAAAATGAAGAAAAAAATTGAAATAAACTCACATAACAGATTGAACTGGGAATCTATTCACAAAAAAATTTTTTTTTCAAGACATAATAAGGAGTGTGTGTTTAAACTTTGAGCTTTTTTTTAGCAACACGTATGCGTGATACAAAGTAGGCATCAGATCAACAGACAAACAAACTGACCTCAAAACTAGAGAAACCAACGCTGACAGTTTTGGTTGACTGTTTTTATTGTTATGACTTGGAGGCAAACGATAATACATCGTTTTTTATACTCTGTATTTTCCAATAATGACTTTTTTCCTCGGTTGTTTCTGTCTTATTATTTCATTATACATAAACGAAAGGACAACTGATCACCGTGAGCCTGTGGTAGAGTGCTTGCTTACGGTTCGGTAGACTAGGAGTTCAATCAACTGCTAAGTTGTACCAAAGAAATTTAAAAAGTTTCTCAATGCCTCTAAGCAAAACGCGTAGCTCTGGGGAGGCTAAGAATATATCGGTTGTAATAAGATCATTGAAGTTAACCAGATTCGATCCCGGCCAGTACCAAGATTGTCGCTGGGAATTGAAAATGAGTCTATCTACCGTATCTGTATAGGTAAACCCAGCAACTCTCTTGAAGAGAGAACAATCACAGAACAATCATACATACAGCCAATTGAATGTAAGGGAGACCAGAGTCACAGCAAGTTTATCTATGAATGGTTGAAAGAATCCTTGAATTGCGTAATTTAGAATATAAAGCCTTTGAAATAATGACAGCAAATTAATGAAAGTAATGTGAAATTTACTGAGGTATACATACCATCGAAATCGTATTTGATCAGGTGGCTACGAATAACTTTGTTATGGACTAGAATTCCCCGGTAATAATTTGATTCAACATCTGATTATTGCGGTGATATGGATATTCCCAATATTTTTTATCGTCTGAATTTTTAATTCTTTTCAATCCAACATATTATGCGTGTTTCTTTATTGTAATTGATCGAAAATAAATAAGTAGGGCAACCCACGCAATTACAAGTTGAAATATAAAGAATAATTTTGGGCAAAATATAGTAAGTAAATGTTTCTCTATACCGATAAGCTTGTGAATTTTTCTAACGTCACATTCAAATTTGTATAACTCGAATTAATGTTGAATACGTATTTCTAATGTAAATTGTATATGGAGATATCCATAGAAACATTTTTATTCAATTATAGTTATACAGATCATATGTGCCTCGTTATCGTGATTTTTTTTAAAATCAAATACAAAATATTGAATCAGTGAATTTCTCAATCATTTCATTTTTCTGTTAAGATCTTTTTCCCAATTTTCTCACAAAGTATTTCTACAAGAAATACAGAACATAAAGAAGAATGTCAGGAGGTAAACAGCTCTTACTTTACGAACACTTTTTGTAAGTTGATTCTTTTTTCTCTAAATTCCTGCCCTCTATATTCAAATGTTTACGATTTGTTAGAATGATTACGTGGTTGAGCTGCCAGATTGATTTTTGGATTTCTCTTCAGACAGGAAAGAATTTCACTGAAATTCAGATTAAAGAAAAAAGGGAGATAGTTGAATCACCAGAAGAAAAAAAAGATGAATAGGAAAACCAACTGGAAATGAAATAGCCGATGGAAACACTCCATCAATGAAACAAATGTAAGGGCTTCACTGATAAAGACAAAACGAACTCTTGTTGGCTCAGTATCTTTCGCTAATCTCATTTACGAGAATTTTGCATAAGACGGCGAAAATTAAACTATAAGCAGAACCAATGGAGTAAACTCGTTTATAGTGGATCCCAACTTACCAGGGAGTGACCCACGCCCTATGACGTCAGGACCATTCTCTACGGTACGTTTGAAATGAAACATGTGGATTCAGGTGATGAGACTGCAAAGTAATCTTTAGAAGTACTTTTTTACCAGTCTGTATTGCATTGTCTTCATTGAACTTTGCAGCTGTTAGGAATCACAGATGTTGTAGTTCCTTCCCTTTCCGTTTCACTACCAGACTTGTAAGCCCCCAGGGTATCAAAGAGAGGTTAACAGCAGCTACACCTTACTCAAGAGTGCCCTGGAAATTTTTAAGACAGGAGCTTTCAACTACCTGAGATTTTCTCACCTACCAGTATACCATTTCGCTCACTTGCAGCATCTAAGCAGTAAACCGAATATAAACTCTATATTCAGGTTATCAGTCATGCCTAAAGTAACTTCAAATTGTCCCTCCATACTCAAGAATACACAAGCGTAAATCCCACAATCGTGAGGTATTTCAAGAGATAAAAAAAGAATTACATAGATGTAGTTGACAGAAAGAAAAATGCAGCTGTCATCTTAGCAATAGAATCTCTTCCAGTGAGCAGAAAGCTTTATACAACGAATACTCTTTTTTTCATATATGGCTGGAAAATAGATAAAAATCGATACGATATGAAAAAAAATGCTTTCTAACACCTATCTATAAAGTTCTCAGCAATGTATCTCTTCCTCCCTTCCTCTCTCTCTCTCTCTCTCTCTCTCTCTCTCTATATATATATATATATATATATATATATATATATATATATAATAACATTTGTGAGGATATGTACCGAGTAGATGTTAACATTTTGTGCCTCTCGAACTCTTAAGCAATCAACCACATATTATTTCCTTTACCTCTATTCACTCTGTTAAATATTGAGCATTGTACTTAAACATCTAGAAAACACAAAATCTATTTTCATTCGTGTCCCGTTTGTTTGTTTAAACTGAGATAGTACATGCAATATATATACGCATTATACACACACACACACACACACACACACACACACACATATATATATATATATATATATGTATATATATATATATATATATATATATATATATATATGTGTGTGTGTGTGTGTGTAATAGAGGAAAAATACTTTTCGACAAGATACAATATAATGACAATATTGGAAATTCATTATACATTCCTTTTTAATTAACCCCGTTATGAAAAAGGTGGAAAACAACAAAAGTAATAATTACCCAATATTTGAAATATATAAACTCATGGGAAACAGCCAAGCAAGTTCAATCATATGAAAGATTTATCACCATAGAGAGAAGATGGACATATGAGGGTATATTGAGGTCAATCTTCTTTGGAAAAAATTGGGGAACAATGAAAAGCTGTGGAAAAGCAGTCAGAGATAAACTTATGCAGCACACTGTAAAGAGATATTGGACAGCTCGCCCAACACGGCTCAGTTTTATAGGAAAAGATGGAGTGAAAGATATCTCATACTAAAATGTACACTGCACACGAACACTTCATGCGTTGTTGTATCCAGTTGTCAAATATATGTAGTTCATGATATATTTTCAATTTGCAATATATATATATATATATATATATATATATATATATATATATATATATATATATATATATATATATATATAATTCATAACATTTTTCAATACGCAAGAATGCAAGAAGAAAGAAATAGAAAACAGGTTTTATCAGTTGTTGATGTTTAATTGCAATGCTCAATATTTAACACAGCAAATACAGCTATTATCATGTACAAAAAATTGAAACTTACAAGGATGTATATCCATTGAATGTCAGCATCACGTGCCTAATACACTCAACTCATCAGCAAGCAGCAATATGTCTTATTCATGTAACTATATGAAATACAGGATGCCGTTTAGATGATTACGAAAGCAAAGCATATTCTCGATTGCTGATGAATGCATTAGTCATGAAATATTGACATTCACTGGGTGTATATCAATGTGATTCATACATATATAAGTGTGTGCGTGTGTGTGTGTGTGTGTGTGTGTGTGTGTGTGTGTTTCAACAAATTGGTGAAATTTTACAATTGGTAGAATTTTGACATTTTCTCTGAAAAAAAATTCTACTTCTGACTTGTTCATCTAATCAAAACAGGGACAAAACAATTATTTTTATGATTAAAATTATGTGATCAAGATTAAACGAGACTGTTTTAACAAAAAATAATGAATTTTGTTTATATATATATATATATATATATATATATATATATATATATATATATATATATATATATATATAGATAGATAGATAGATAGATGGATGGATAGATAGATAGATATAGATATGTGGGTTTTGAAGTAAACTCGTGGATTAGCTGATATGGATGATGTTCTCACTCGCAGCCTGTTGTCATTGAATTTTATGATTGAAAGAAAACATAATAAAACAACAGCTTTCCTTTCACACTTCTTATTGTTATGTCAGCTTTCAGAAGCATTTCAGTTCATTGGTCACACTTCATAATCGATCAGCATATCAATTTCTTGATAAGTGTCAAATGCAGAACAGATGCTGTTCATCGTTCATAGGTTGACGTTGTGCCCAGTTTCTTTGTACATTGGATTAGAAACAGTCAACTGAAACTGTCATTAAAACTGTCAACCTAATTTTCTGCAGTTTTCAAATCGATCTAACTGACTTTGTACGTCCTTCGAGTACAGGTCACCCTAATGGAGGAAGAGCACTGAAAATTGCCAACTAGAAAGTGAAAAATTATTAGATCCAGAAAAACGTGTTTTTTTTTATCCTTAAAATCCCTCTACATAGATTTTCTAATGGTTTGTTCAATTTGCAACATAAGTTCATGCCACAATGATCGCTTAGTTTGTGTCCAGCAGCATTCATGCCTTTTTTAATGCAGTAGAAGTAACTTATTCGTTGATCACGCCTTTTCCATTTTAATTGATCACGCTCAACACGGTACGCTGCGAATAGATGTTGGTCACGCGACGCGTCTCATTGGATAACTAACTATATCTGTTTTGCTTCGATTTTATGCGTCCGTCTAATGTATTTTATTGTTCATTTCTATTCCTGCTGTTTAAAACAATCTCAAATATCTATAGAGCGTACTCAAAACCTATTGATCACCAGTGGTAAAATGCCGTTTCCAAATCGGAAGGACGTGGTTCGATCTGCAGTTTAGGCATTCCGAAGACCTTCGTGGTACTCATTTTTTCTCCGCTTAAAACTCAGTATGCGGACTAGGATTGACGAAACTCTCCCCGAGGTTAAGGGCTTACGGCCAGATGACGTTGGATACACTGGTTCTTGTACAATCAAAAGAGTTGAGCAACGTCTAAGTCAGTCAGTCCCTATAACTTGTGATCATTAGGGAATGCCACCAGCAGTAAGTAAAACGGAGCTTCAACAGGCTATGCCAGGTGGAAGTGAGTTTTACTGTCAAATTTAAGTGTGCCAAACTTTGTGATATAATCAATGATGAGAAAGACCATACATAAATATTGTTTTGATTGGCAGAAATCGTTGTTGAAATAGTGACCGATTTTTCTTGGTATTGTATTTTCTTCGACTTTATGCCTTTGTCAAACATGGATTTGTCATACTCAAATCCTAATCCTGAGTTGACTTTGTTGTCCTATAGTAACAAGAATAACAACAATGGCAAGAACGATCCTCATCAAATTTAGTTTTTGCGTCTTCTACCGACTGTGGTAAATAGATAAGTCTTACATATGTACCAGAATTATTCTTAGAGATACGGAAAAGCTATTCCATTCAAATAGAAAAATACATTTATACAAGAAGAGAATCCACCTATCTATTTATTTTATGTACCATACAAAAGTTGCTGTAATCATCTTCAGTCGGAATATTGTTAGAGTGAAGTTGGACCCAGAAACAGCAGCCTGCCCTGTTCTTTTCCATGCTATTAATCTTCATGATTTCCAAATAATGCTGGACGAAGTAAATGAAGAAAGCAACAAAGTTGGCCTCCACGTGACCTTCAGGAAAATGAATGTCATGTACAACAAATATGTTGAAGGCAAGGACACGACGATCAAAATCGAGAATGCTGAGCCGAAGAAGTTGGACCACTACATTTACCTCGGACAACGAATCTCCATGATATCCTCGGAAGGAGAAGAAATAAAGGAAAGAATCACACTCGGTTGGCAAGCTTTTGTTTACAGCAGGCTCGACTTTCAAGAACAAAAAAAATCCCACAAGTCCTAAAAAAAACAATGTATCATCCCGATAGTCACCTATAAAGCAGAGACATTGAACACTTCACCAAGTGAATAAAAGCCACCTCTCTAAACTGTTGAGTCTTACATATGTACAGAATTTATCTTACAGTAAATACTTAATTCTAACAAATAAATAGTTATTCTGAAAAGTATTTCATTTATCTATGTTATAAAGTGCTAACACACACACACACATACACACACACACATATATATGTGTGTGTGCATGTGCACGTGCATGTGTGTGTGTGTGCATGCGCACGCGCGCGTGTGTATGTGTATGTGTGTGTGTGTGTGTGTGTACCCCTTGACAGCCTTAGGTCAAATTTTGCAAGCGAAAATAATCGATTTCTAGGGGGTCCGCATTCGTGCTAGCCCAAAACAAGCCTATCAGAATATATTTTTTCTTTGCTTCTTCTCACGTGTATTTTTTTCGAAGGCTATTTGAATTAGATACATAGAATAAAACTATATGTACATTCCAAACCAACTTTATCTAGGGGTGTTTTTTACATTATTGATTTGAACCTGATCCAATGTGTGGAGTGTAATGATTCTCTTATAATTTTGTTTGGAGTATTAATCCTTAGTTCTCACATCATAGCGATTTTATAGCCTTGTGATTACAGCATCAGATAATACAATCAGCGGACCAAGTTCGAATGAGGCAGTTTTTTCTTCTTCAATTTTACACGTTTTCAAACTATTTAACTTTTAAACCTCATGGAAGTTAGTAAGTTTTGATAGAATATTTGTTCTGGTCTTAGAGGGAAAATCTATTGACCAAAATGGGCCCCATTTTTCACATGTCCAAGATCAGCTTGTCAAAATTTACCTAGATCACACATTTTAAGATTGAATTTCACAAAAAAACGGTCGATATCTACAGGATCTGAATTGACGCTCTCGAAAATCAGTCAGTCGAAGATTCCATTATTTTATTTTTTTTAGATTTACGTTTTCATCGAAATATTTTAGAGATAGATCCATGAGGATAAACTATACGTGTATTTTGAATGAGCATTATCTGAGAGATGTTCCCTTATCATTTATTGAAATGTACTTACAGTGAGGGATCAGGGTCAATGCTATA
This sequence comes from Thysanoteuthis rhombus, assembly GCA_963457665.1. Taxonomy (NCBI): domain Eukaryota; kingdom Metazoa; phylum Mollusca; class Cephalopoda; order Oegopsida; family Thysanoteuthidae; genus Thysanoteuthis; species Thysanoteuthis major. Next base: position 71,249,410 of record OY735205.1, on the reverse strand, counting down.
AGGAAATTTCCACTTAGGGTAGTAATTTTTCGTTCCAAAGCCAATGAAGCTCGGTTGCTCAGTAGTTAGAGCTTCGGAAAATTGACGCCCATGTCTAAACTTCGACGGAGGAAGTCTTTTTCTTTTTTATTTTATGTGTTTTCGAGCTATTTTCTCTTCAAACCTTACGGAAATTTCTCACTTTCGATATAATAAATTTTCAGGATCTACAATGTGTTTATGATTCTTAATTGGAACCCCACTTTCCATTTGCAATGCAGAAACTGCAGGCGTGATTTCTTTTTGTCTCTATACAGATTCAGATATGACTCTGTATATATAATCTAAAGTACTACTCTATTCCTTTTGATTTCACGTGCTTTTAATTTAATACACCGTCAAATCTTCTGAGACTTTGTCTGATTTGAGAGAGGAAATAATTGAATGTTTTATGAAAAGGAAGTTCTATCCACGAATGGTTCACAATGCTAAACTGCAATCTTAATCTCCATTTGTGATATTTGACCATGGATGTGAATGTCTTTTTTCTTGGTGCATCTGTCAGTTTGAGTGAGGTCGCACGCTGGCCTGCGTAGCTCTGCATTGGAATGTGTACTGACCCAGCCGGTGAGGGATCACTGAGAAAAAACAAAGGCATATCCCAATTCAACATGATTCGTTTTACCTCTAGCTCACATTTTGAGGTTGACATTTACGAAAATTATTCAGTCGATTCCAATGGAGTATACACGTATGTGCTCAAATAGAAAACATAATGATTTTATCACAACAGAAAACTTGACAGCATCAAAACACCAGTGTTAAATGGTGTCGGGTCTGGTTACTTTCCAAAGAGATCGACATGTGACCAACATATTTTGCGAGCATGCTGTGCTCAAGTTTTCAGTTCTCTAGCTCCGTTGGTGAGACCTGCACAATTAACACATACATAGATAGATAGCCAGCCAGCCAAATCCGCATGAGATGAAAATGAGACTCATTTTGACAATCTTGGGACAGATTTACTGGACTGTTTCTATTACAAATCTCTATCCCTGTCAGGAGAAGTTTGGTGAATATTCACAACTTGGAAAAAACAATGATATATTTGTTTCTCAAAACTTTATCCAAACTAATATTTTCCACCAGAAGAAACAAAGAGCGTAAGTGGCCTCTACAGATCTTTCATTGTAGAATTTGAGTGAAACCCAGCCTTTCAAAGAGTACTTCTGAAAACTATAAAGATGTTCCGATTCACAGAGAGGTGTGTCAAACCTTTCTAATCAGGATTGACTGATCAGCCAATGATTGAAACAAGTAAACACTTCAATCTCAAGGAAAAAGGAAAAATAGAATCGACCCTTTAAAAAAATATCAAAGTTGTTTATTTGTTTGATGTGTCGGACCAAAGTGTCAGGGGATTGAACCGTCGCAAGGTTTGGAATTCAATTTAGTTATTAGAAAACGTCAACCAAAACTGTCACCGATCTTTCAAAAAAGGTTGGGGTTTTTTTTTTTCAGTTTTTATGCTGGTCTGGCTGACGGGCTAGCTGGATAGACGGATGCATGTATGAATGGATGGATGACTATGTATGTATCATGCAGCACCAATGGAGCTACAAGCCTGAAATATCTAACATTTACTGCTTTTTGTATTCAGGGGAAGAAACAGGAGGGTGCTTTCTTTTAAATTCCTTTCCCAAATAGTTATTTAAAGGGAGGATACATTTTTTCATGTAAGCTTGTTTTTTTTTTTCCGAAACTCCTACTTTTTGGAGATCCAACATAAGACAAGAGAATTTACTTGTTCATAGATCAACCCTTTTTCCAAAATTTCAATTGATCACTCCAAACATGGCATGCTGCAAAAAAAAACAAAAAAAACGTTGGTCACGTTATGATTTCTATTGAATGATTAACCAGACCAGTTGTTATCATGTTAGCCATTTTTACATCCTTAAAAGGCTAGATAAGTCAGGGAGCCGCTTATAAAAGGAGGACTTTGGAGAATTGAAGGAGAGAAAAAGGATGTTGCTATAAGTGATATGGCAGAAAGGACAGGAAAAAAAATCAAAACTGAGAACCAAAAGTTCATCGAGGTGCCCACTATAAAGTTTAAACGTGATTATTGCAATATTGCATGATCATACGGAGAAGATACTTTTAGTCAGAGAGCAGCCTCAAGTAAATCTCAGTTTGAATATGTGAGAGACAATATGGGTACATACTGACCGACTGATAGACAAGGTCCCTTATAGAGAGTTAAGGCGCCTCTAAAAACAGGAGCAAGGAATTTTATATATATATATATATATATGCATATATATATATATATATATATATATATATATATATATATATATATATATATATATATATATTGGTATTTATGTAGACTGCATAGAACAGATATAACCTTACACTTAACCATAACCTTTAAGTTTGCGACGCTTTTACATCTTATATATTGAGGAAAATGCCTCTTTTCGCGTATTGTTAGCGACAGATTCTGATGGTCAAGAAATATTTATAATTGCTTGGCACACATTTTGATCGTAGAATTTTTATAATCAGCAATATTTTTATAATGAGAGAAATACATCGGTTACTGTAGCCTAGTGGTAGAGTGCTTGGTAAGTCGTGGTCCAATCCACCACCAAATCATACCAAAGATGTCTGAAATTATACTCAGTCTCTTTTCTAAATACTCAGAACAAGGACTAAGATCGACTAACCTCTCACTTGGGCTATGTGGCTACACACAAATCACGTTGGATACATCGGCTTTTGTAAGAATTTGAGCAACTTAGAGCCTGGTCAGTATCTAGATGGGTAACAATTTTAGGATACAAAATGACGTAAGCTAAACGAATCTTGGCATGCCGGATGTGGGTCTTACTAAAAATTGCCCGTGCAAACCTATCTGTACGTCATCCTTATAGAATATACATAATTGATAGGTACACACGTCGATTGTACAATGTCCGTATCCTATAATTGTTTGTAATAAGAGAGTACCTCATAAGCCGACACTGTTATACCTAGCAGTTAGAGCTTTAATGACTCGAATATATTTTCCTCCGATTGAACCATTTTCTTCTCTCCGTCCACTTACATCTCTATCTATCTATCTATCTATCGATCTCTCTTTTTCTCTCTTTCCCTGTAAATCTCTCTTCATCTTCTTCTGACTATGTCTTCCTTTCTTCCTCTCTTTCCTTCCCTCTCTTTCTCGTTTGTTTCTTCTTATATTCCTTACATTGCTCTCTACTTTCTCTCCCATCCAATTTGATTCAATGAATGATTAATTTTATTACATATTTCTCTCTATATCCCCCATCTTTCTCTCTCTCTCTTTCCTTCTCCCTCTCTCTCTCTCTCTCTCTCTCTCTCTCTATATATATATATATATATATATATATATATATCCTTCTCTCTCGTCTTCATGCTTTTTTATACGCTTCTTTTGAGGACACACACAGTTAAGCAACGTCTAAGCTGGTACCTAAATGGGTGACCGTCTGGGAATTCTAAATGCTTCCAGCAGCTGGCAACTTCGTTAATCTTCCTGAAGAATAGGCCAAAATCTGCTCTACACTAAATAATGCCAGTGCAAGACCCCCTTTTGATTCCTCCAGAGGTCATCAGCGAGCAAAGCATGCAATTTCTAATAAATTAGATTGGATTCGAGCGAAACAGAATTACTAATTGAATTTGCTATCAACTACAGAAATGTTTTTGACCTTACAAATGGTGAGGTAGTTCTAATTCGACCTTCGAGATCATCTGAAATCATTATAGATAACATAACTTTCTGGTATTCAGGATGTGTATTCCAGGCAAATAATTAAATTTTAGGGTGTAAACTGATCACTGAGAATGACTTTGAAAAAGAAGACAGAATAGATGGTGCCGACCTCTGATAACTTTGGAAGGTCCCAATTTGGGTTCAGAATAGCCTATTTCAGCCTAACGAATAGACTTGAACGTTTTCAGGCAAATATTCTCAACGACCTTTCCATACAGGTACACAATTGGAAGGGACTAATGGTATTTACTCAGATAACCTTTTAAAAAAAAACGGAGATCATGTGATTGGAGGGGGGTAGTCGTACGTTTCAAATCAGTTTTTTTATGTCTTAATTGTATAAATAATGTTTTGTTATTTACTGTAGTGGGTTAGGAGGGATATTGTAAAGAATATTACGCTGTTATTTGCTGCTTTATTTCCCCGGGCAATGCCTGGTAATCTTGTCAGCAATTTGCTTTTAATGCGGAAAGAGGTTGTTTTTTGCGATATGACGAAAAAGAAAAGAAAGAAACACTGAAAGAAGAGAGTGTGAGGAAGAAAGGAAGAAAGAAAGGAAGAAAGAAAGAAACACCGAAAGAAGGGGAGGGAATGAGAAAGAAAGAGATAGATAAAGAGGGAGAGAAAAGATAAAAGTGAGACCGATCTAGTAAGTTACCTGATAGGAACTGTCTCATGAACAACGTCTTTTAATAGCTTGCTGTGTTGGGGGTGATGAATTACAAAATTGGAAAAAAGGGTTGATCAATGAATACATTACTTTAATTGCCTTTTGTTTGGGAAAAATCTGAAATTTCGAAAGCATGGAACAAACAGAAGGGTCAATTTAGCATAAACTCACATAGCAAATTAAATCCATTTCAAAAATCAATCCAGGGGGTGGATATGAAAAAGATTTTTAGACATAGATTCATTTTTCAAGTCCTGTTGCTTCATTAAAACGGCTAGAACGCATGATATATATATATATATATATATATATATATATATATATATATATATATATATATATATATATATATATATATATATATATATATGCTTAGCTAGCCAGCCAGTTAGACCGACTTAAAAACTGGAGAAACCAGTGTTGACAGTTTTGATTAACGGTTTCAACTAGAAAGAAAGAAAGAAAGAAAGAAAGAAAGAAAGAAAGAAAGAAAAAGAAAGTGGGATAGATATAAAGGAAGACAGAACGATTTGGAAAGGAAGAGAAAAAAAAGATAAGACAAAAGAAAGAAAAAAGAAAGAAGGATGTAGTGTCTTGTATATGTTTATCGATATTTTGCCCAGTAGTCACTTCTGTCTCCTCAAGTGTATCTGTTGTTGTTTAAAAGTGAATCTACCGATTTGGGGAAGAAGGAAAACAAACATAGAAATAAACGAAATTTCCAAAGGAGGAACTTCGGCCTATTTAGTCATTCAGTTCAGAGAAACGTCCAAATGTCACTTCACCTGCACAGAATATTTAATCACAGTCTTTTTTTCATTTTGAATTATTCCACAAAGATAAATTAATTTTGTCAATGTTCGCCGAAAGTTATTCTTTTCATTCCATTTTTTCGCCCGTACTGTCAAATCTCCAAGAATCTTTCATCTGAATTGAGCCAACGGTGATTTTAGAATGTGGAATCCGATTCGAATATTTCCAAGCTTTTATTCTTCTGACGATTCTAAGAGTTTCATCTGTTGCTAACAGGTAGGCCAGCCAGAGCGTCCAGGGCATGTGTTTTGAAGTGTAGTGTAGAGATCGGTTTCCGCTCGAGAAAGTTGGATAGGATCGGCAGGGGAGGCTCTCTATATTACAACACTTGATTACCAAGTTAATCACCCATCTTTATACTGACCAAGCACGATCAGGCTCAACTTCGAAGATCTACGAGAACCGGTGTATCTAATTCAATTTGATAACATCCAAGCAGATAAAAGTATCTCTGCTGAAGAATTAAGCCGGTATCGAACTACGATTGAAAACATCTCTGTCTCTATGCACAAATCATGATTACTCGGCAACTGGCGATTGAATGGAGATGAGATTCGCCAGATGTATTGATCAGAGCTCAAAGAAGTGTGAGGTTTGATTTTAAAGGTTTTTTGACGAGCAGTTCTCGAGAAAAAGATGAGAAATAAAGAAAAAAAATTACTTTAGATCTTTTTTTCTTGGTTTTGCAAAGTGCCTCCCTTGACTTTTGCTCTTCATGATTTAATTTAGATGTATTATATCTAAATTAGCAACGTTGAAGAAAACTTTCCAAAATACTTCGAAGTTATAGTTTCGTACGATGGTTACCAAATTATATCAAATGCCAAATATGTGAACCTTCTTCATAGACCGTAAAGTCCGTTTCCTTCCAAAACGTACAGCTTTTGATAGGACACTGTCCTCATTACTGTGAGTAAGCATTCTACATTGATCTTTGCTTTGATACACATTTTTATAATACATTCAAAACAAAGAAGAGGTACTAAAACAAGATACAATATTTATACAGAGATATAAAAATGCATACGTGTTATTTTTCAATATGTTATCGTATGGACTGGAATGAACCAGTGCCGGCCCTGTGACTTTTATCATAGAAGGACATAACTATACGACCAATTCATTTTTAATTGCATAATAATAATAAAAATAATAATAATGATAATGATAATATTTATTATTATTATTATTATTATTATTATTATTATTATTATTATTATTATTATTGCTTCACAAAGAAAAATGCCTGACATTGCAATAATACATTATACCGTGTTATATTCTCGCTCAGTGCAACGGCAATGAATTCGGTTTCAAATACTTTCGTATTCAGGTATTGCAATCTATCATGTAGATGCCACATCCCTGTTAATTATCTAATTTAAAAAAAAACAAGTAAATGTGATAATCAGCCAACACTGTTGATCGTAAACATCAAGATATTCATAGAGGTTGAAGACAGTAAATGTACACAAGTATTGGAGCAATCACAGAAATGATAATGATAGGGTGAATGCACTTAGCACAGGGCCCTTCAAAATATGCACTTAATGCTGAGCATGCTACATTAGCCACATAGTTTTGACAGCGTGGTACCAAATGCATATTTGACCCCCAAATATTGTCGTAACTTTACACTTATTAAGGATTCAATCCGTTATATCTTGCAAATATTTAATTTGACTAAACTTTAACAATTATCCAGAATTAATAATCAAATCAAAATTGAAGAAATATCCGTAGGTGTGATTGTATTCACCGAGATCACAGATCAACCGGCTACGGTACGGATTTGTCAGAATAAGAAATTTTTCTGTGTTGAATTTGAAATTGTTTGGATCAGTGGTTCTCAAAATATACAATGCACTGCGATAACCCAATGACTGGCCGTGGTACAAGGTTGATATTTACCATATTTATTAGAAAACACAACAGACATGCTGTTTTGATCCGTGGTTCTCAAGAAATTCGATGCTTTGTAATAACTTGACAACAGGCCATTCTATAAAATTGACATTCACCATATGCATTAACCTGCGCATAAGGCAGTATCAAGTTCGGAGTTACTTAATCTGCAATTCTTAAGAAATCAAAAAAATAGGTTTAGAAAAACTACAGTTATGGACCTTTTGGATATAATTTCATATCAAAATATAGATACAAACTATCTATATTGGCAATAGAACTAAATTTAGATATGAAATATCCTATTTTCGATAACTGAAATAATTTGAAACTAGTTTCGTTCGACGATCGGTAAAATATTGGAAGATGTAATAGATTATTGCTTTGTTCGGGAGGTTTGGCAAACTCCTTCAACTAATCCTCCGGGAAATTAGATGCAGGGAGATTTTTAAGACATTTTTCAGGAAACAATGTTGCTAATCAGCCCAAATATATAGAAATCAATTTATAAGATTGTTCCCTGGAATATCATTAACCTCCTAGTGAGCAAGCGTGCGTATAAATATGTGAGGGCGTATAAAGGCCTTGTAGTTCAAGATCTGCAAAAACAGATGACTGGATGCATAATTGAACAATTTAGTTGGACAGGTCGAATCTGAGTAAAATATCCCTAAATCAATAATGAGTGACAGCTGAGACGTAAGCAGCTTTTAATATTGACGTTCCTTGGCCATGTGAATGCACTTAATCTGATCATGAAGTATGAAGATGAGATTTAGAAAGAATCCGATAAGATTCAACTTCAGCCGAACACAGACGAACATGATTATGTCTTAGCAAAAATGTAATAATATTGATTTTGAGTTTATTTTTATTGTATGTATACATCGTAGTTTCCTGCACCGGAAGCCCTTACTTTAATCAAGGGTGCCACAGGATCGTAGACTTACTTTTGGTCTGCCATCTCTCAAAAATTCGCTCTGCTGATGGCTCTCGCTATTTTCCAATGGTCACCTACAGTCGGAGCCCTTTTGCTGATCGCTTCATAGAGAAGCATTCGATGTTATTTTTTAAGAAATGTAGTATAACTGAACCATGGCTGTCATAACCAGAAGCGAGTGCTCAACCACTGGGCAGCCGTGATACAATACTTATTATTCATGAATAATAAAGATACGAATAGATAGATAGATAAATAGATGGGCAAATGGAAAATGAATTTAAAAAATCAAGAACCTATATTCCTTTATTTTGACTTAGATATAAATCATGTTCGTCTGTATATATCCGGGCTGAAATAGAATTCTATTAAAATCATATTAATCCCATCATCATATCTCACGATCATCTTTAATGCATACTCATGTCGGAGAACGTTAATATTAAAAGCGGCTTACGTCTCAGTTGTCAATCGCCATTAATTCAGGAATATTTTGTTCGAAATTCACCAGTCCGACTAAATTGTTTAATCATGCATCCTATCATTTGTTTTTGCAATTCGTTCTCTGCAAGGCCTCTCATGCACTGTCACCTATTTATACGTATATAACATATGTATATACCGATAACCGTGGCCCAGTAACAGAGTGCTTGTGTCTGGTTCGGTAAGCAGTAGCTGATTCCACTGTCAAGCCATACCAAAGACTTTAAAAATAGTAATCAATGCCTCTCTTTTAAGTGCACAACACAAGGACTACGGTTGAGGAGCCTTTCCCTGAGACTAACATATCACGGCCCAAATTACGTTGGATGTAACGTTTCTTGAAAAATCACCAAAGTTAAGCAACGTTGAGTCTGGTAGTAGCTAGATAGGTGACGGTTGGGGAATACCCAGGGCCATGAGCATAACGAAGTTTCGCCAGGTGTGGCAAGCCAGGTGGGTCTTACTAACAATTGTCCGTGTTTACCGGCAATATTCTCGATGAGGGATCCATAATACTGATGTGTCTGCTTCGATATTCCCTCTTAAAACTCAATTGAGGTCACAGCCAAATATTATAATTCTATTATAGTTAATGCTTAGTAAGTACCTCATTGTTGTCAAAACTCTGCTTGCATTAAGATTGAATGTTAGATCCTGCAAATATCTCATTTTACGAGATATATAGCCATAAATCTTTGTTTCATCTGGGCAGAATTTCTGATCCGACATTAAAAATATAAACTGTCTGTCTAACCGGAAAACCATTCTTCCATCTTATATCCAATGGTACGTTCGTGTTGCGCACCAATCGAGTGGCCTTTTACACCATCTGTTATTCCTGCTTCAAACTATATGCCAAGCATTTGTGGCTTATCTCTGTGATATCTTTTATTCTATTTTGTTCTCAGAGAAATGTTGATCTTAATCGAGCTATTCCTAGCATTGCTCTTTCCACTGCTCTCTGTGTGATTCTGAGTTTTTCTTCAAGTTATTTTGTTAGATTTCATCTTTCACCTGCGTACGTCATAGCTGGTGTCATGCATTCACTGTACACTATTCAGGCACTTTCCAACATATTTTTGTACTTACGAAATGATTTTCCACCAATTTTTATTCGACTTTTCATTTCTCTATTATAGTCTTCCACTAACTTGATCAACTTTTGAAAGACCGACTAACGAAAGGACAACGTAAGGTGAATTTTGAAAATATGACCAAATCATGACTACTTTCAAACAAACATATGGATCCCCAGGGATCATATACGAAATTATGGTGCGACCATTTAGAGCAGATCAGAAGATAATGTCTATTCGATGTGGCTCCTGCTACTTAACAGGGACAAAGTATGGAAATCTGATCTTGACTAAGAAAGAAAAAGATAATACCGGAATTCTGCATCGTGAGCCTTGCTACCATTGGAAAGATTCTAATTATCACCATCACATTTTGATAGTAGAACCGAAGGGGCCAATAGAATGAATTGACCACACAAACAACATGGACGAGTTCAATCCTTTGAGAAAAACTTTGAAAGTTCAGAAGATATTGGTACCGTGACGACAACGATCGCCGAACTTTGAGATCGTGTATGTCCGACAACAGATGTTAAAACGATGATGATGATGATGATGATGATGATGATGATGATGATGATGATGATGATGATGATGATGATGATGATGATGATGAGCAAAGCTTTATCTCTTTTTTATTTGGTGAACGCTCATATACACACAAACAGACAAAAACAGAAACCCTAGTCTTAGTTTTACATGCTTTTCATCTTGTCAGGTTTTCTCAGCTTTGGTCACATGCTACACAGATGACAATATATCTTGATAGTGTAAGAAGAAAGCTAAGGCTGATGGTGGGGCTTTTTGAAAATTTATCCCCCTGTCCCCCCAATTGAAGGGAGCCATAAATTCTATGAATAATAATTCCTCTATTGCATTTCTACTGACGACTCTCGCTAAGCGTCAGAGGGAAGCTCGAAGAAGATTTGGTTTGTTCTTTTAATGTACTTCTTGATCAGGTCAATCGATCATACATTGTTTATTTGTTTTTTATGTACTTACATAGCTTTATTTTATCAAAATTTAAATTCGTATTTTAAAGAGAAAAATCTCTCTCACTCTCTCTCTTTCTCTCCCTCTCTCTCTCTTTCTCTCTCTATCTATGTACCTATCTAACTATCTCTTCTAATATACAATATATCAATATATCAATATATATATATATATATATATATATATATATATATATATATATATATATATACGTTAATAGTAGTTGACTTTTGTTGTAAGCAGTTCGTGAAAGTGTTATCTCTCGCATTTCCGACCATTGATGTTCAGAACAATAAATGTGCTTTGTTGAAGTTCAGGATTATATATCAATCTATCTACATTTGTTTATATATATTTGTGTGTGTGTGTGTGTGTGTGTTTGTGTGTGTGTGTGTGTGTGTTAAAGCGTCTCCCATTACCACTCACTCTCACTTGACCTTTCAGAAGTGCTGGTCATCAGGAAAAAAATATTGTTGCCTTTAAAGGAATAAATGATGAATTCAAATCTCACAGTGTGTTTTATATGTGTTACTTTTTGATATGTCAATAGAATCCTCGAGCGTAGAAAGCTATGAAACGTATCGTGTCGATCTCCAGTCAAAGTCTGAAGTTTATTTTCAACTTCCATAACAACGGGAACAAAAACAATTCTTACAAAATTCACTTTTTGTTTCTCTCGTCACATAAGATTGAAAGATCTCTCAAATTATCATTCCCCCATTTGGAACGAGCCAAATAAACAAGTCTCTGACATCTACAAAAATCTTTGATCTAGATATAAAAAGGCTTATTTAATTTTGATAAATAGAAACATTTACACCAAAAATTGTATTTTCGTAATCTTTCATTTATTATGTAAACAATTAACAAGTTTAAGTAATTATCCTCTCTAAGTTGGTCTGACCAGTTACAATGTCCGTGTTGTGCACTGCTAGCTTTAAATTTAGAAAAAAGCATTTCCTTTTTTTTTTTTTCAAAATATCTCAATAGGTTTTATAGTTGGAGTTTCGAATCAAAATGAAAGTTTATGCAAGATAAGCTTCTTAGTTTATGTCCGGCTGCATTCACATTTGTTCTTTTGGAAATTCAGACTTTTCATGACCCCCAAAAAAGGCGAGAAGAGTAACTCATCCATTAATCACCCTTTTTTTTTATTTTTAATTGATCACCCAAAACGCAGCATTTGGCTCAAATACATTGGTCAGGTGATATTGAATGACATTATTATCTGTTTTGGAAGAATCTCCGTCGGTTTTATTGGTTTTAAATGGTTTTAGAATACTTGAAATCTATCTGATACGTTTATTTTTTTCTAAATAATTTTCAAAAACGTCAGGTTAATGATAATACAAATTTAATTTAATTCAAATTGTTTCATTACACTCGGTTGATCCCGTTGAATATACAGAAATCAAAATGGTATTTATTTCTTTATTTATATTCGCAGATTTCAATGTTGCTATGTTAGTAGTTTGGCTGACGGTATCCAATGTTCTCTTGAATATTTCTCCTGATTTGAATCTGGATGTTTCATAAGGGTATGAGATTACAAATACCAAATAAGAATGATGTAATAAAATGTCTGTACTATATAAGGAATAAGATGATGAAGTCAAATAATAGAAATAATGACAATGCTTCTTCAAAAAGATTTTGACTACGAATGACCACAGTTTTTTAACCAGTGCACAAAGGAAGTCAATGTGTGCACAGAATATTTCAGATTCTATAGATAACTTACTGAGTTTTTATTGAAACATATTGATTCATTTTGTCAGAATCAGGAGTGCCGATAAACTTTGTCCAGCGGGAAAAAATTGCAGATTTGAGGAAACGTTGTTTATGACTACGGTGTTTACTAGAAGAGTCAGGGCGAGTCCACACTTTCTGCAAACTTTATTTCAAGAGGCACGTGGATGCGCATATTGACTTATTCCTAAATTAAGTGTAAAAGTATTTGATTAGAAACAAACTCGTATATAATAGTCAGATATTGGAATCAGTTTGACGTAAATCAATCTAAAAATAATGGGTTGCCACACGAATACGGATTTGTATGGTTGTGTGGCGATGACTAATAAGCTAATCTTGTAAACTAATCGATAATCCGGTGATTTCGATCCTCACAGGACACCTCACTGTGATAGCCTTGCGTAAAAAAGGCAAAACTACATTTAGTAGTTATCGACTTAGACAATTACAGACATGGAAGTTTGGCTCATCATTACATTGTTATCTGCATTGTCTTTCAAGTCAAATCATCATATTCCCCTGCTGATAAGACGCTACAGGTGGTAAAACACACTCCATAATTAGATATTTAATAGAAAATATCTGAGGATTGAATAACTTACTGTTCTGGAGTTTATACGGCAAACTGCTTCCTACGAGTCAACTTTTGAGTGCAAAGTCGCAGGATTATTCTCAGGATACCATGCGTCTTATCAGCCGTTGAGTACAGGAATTCCATTTTAAGATTGTTGTTTTTCTTTTTTAGATATCTCCAATCTCTCTGTGTGTATTCGTGCGTATGAATATGTGAGGGTGCATAAGACATCGTAGTTCACGATCTTCAAAAACACAAGACTGGATGCATAATTGAACAATTTAGTCGGACTGGCAAATTCGGAGCAAAATATTCCTGAATCAATATCGATTGACAACTGAGACGCAAGCAGCTTTTAATATTAACGTTCTCCGGCATGAGTATGCATTTAAGATGATTGTGAGATCTGATGATGGGATTTATAAAGACTTCAATAGGATTTGTCTTCAGCCGGGATATACACATATGCACACGACTTACATTACATCTGAGTAAAAATGAATGAATATGAGTTTCGAGTTTCTTTTTAATCCTGCCAATAAAACAAATTTAGGATATTGACTTCTACTTCTCACTGTGGCCAAGTCGTGATGTGCACACTTGTTTCAATAGGCCGTGGTTCAATCCCCTGCCGCTTAGTATCAAAGACTTATCAGCGTGGCCAAGTGGTGGAATGCTCACCTGTTTCGGTAGGCCGTAGTTCAATCCATTGTTGAGTAATACCAAAGACTTTGAAAATGTATAGAGATTGCAGTCGAGGGACTTAATGGCAAAAGATTTACAGACTAATCATGTTGAATACATCGGTTAACTAAAGCTAAGCAACGTTGACCCTGGTCAGTATCTAGATGGGTGACTATTGGGAATACTAAGTGACGTAAGCAGAACGACGCTTCGATGGGCCAAAGAATGGACCAAATGAACCAAACTGAGACAACCTTGATTTGGGCACAAACAAGGAATGACGATACATACGTGTTTACTTCGATACGTCATCTCAGGCTCAGTTCGAGTCTCCATCGAACATAATAATTGTGGTTTAGTTTAAGCATATTTATTACCCCAATGCCGAAGCCTGGATTAGTTTGAAACTGTAAGATCCAATTATTATCTTCTTTTACTAGGTTAGACAGAATAAGTCCCCAACTTGAATCCCATGTAAAGTAGAACGTCTGATCTTACATTTAAACTATGAACTGTCTGTCCTAACAGCAAACTTTTCTCCATCTTTCATCCAGATTCTGTAACCTTTAGCTCTGGCAGTAAGACTCAAAGACAGTAAATATAGACAGCCACATGCACACACATACTGATATAGATACACAGAATGTATGTAAGGTTTCATCTATCTATCTGCCTGTATGACTTGAAATTGCGGAACACCTGATCATCATAATGTTGAACAGTTGTATTTCTGGATTTCTAAATGGTGGGTTCAACTCTTACAGTGTGTTTCCTATAAGTTTTGGCTTCTGATAAGTTATAAAAATCATTAAACGTTAATTACAAGGATCAGTCCTTGCAGGAGTTATTGTCTTCTTTTCTTTTTGAACCTATTCACAAGGAGATGAAATTTTAAAAATGCAAAACTTTCGATTAGAATTTTAAAATATAAATAAGAAACTCTCATTTCAATTTTTTTTTTCTGTTTGAACAACTAGTGTGCAATCAAATAATTCAAATTTATCATTCATATCCCAAAGTCATTGAAAATTATTCCTAGCGTTGCTATTTCCATTGCTCTCTGTATGATTCTGAACTTGAATTCAAGGGATTTGTGAGATGGACATGAATAAGAATATGTTTGGATAGATTGAATGGAGGGCAGAGGCTTAGATGAAGGGGAGGGTGCTGACTATTTGATAATGCTCCAGGACCCCTATTGGTGGAGGGGCAGAAGCTTCACGAATAATAGTTCTCCTACTGCAAATCTACCAAAAAAACCCACTGAATGTTGGAGGAAGCCTTTATGGAGCCAAGCCCCCGGGCGCACACACGCTCTTACACATTAACGGATAAACAACGAGACATACCCACAGACAAATTATTTTTCTTGGTTATAATAGAATCGAAATAAAAAAAAGTAGCCAATGTAATTGCAGAAGCCTCCAGGAACGTAAATTGGGAAATAGATTCGGAAATATTGTGCAGATCACAAAACTCTCCTCTGGGAAATCTATATAAATCTCACTCCCGCCCTTAAAAACAAGACTTGCTTATCAAATGAAATCATTCACGCATAAGAATCATAAAAACGGCATCTATGTCACTAATTCCTTGTGGAAACTCAAAAATTGGAGAAAGACACCAACTGTGAAAGGAAATTCATTAACCGAAAGAATGATACTCAAAATGTTTACTATGTTCTGAAGATAAAGTCTGTATAACATTTAACTTGGAAAACAATTTATTAAACTCTGTATCAGAAA
The DNA here is from genome assembly GCA_963457665.1 of Thysanoteuthis rhombus. Lineage (NCBI taxonomy): Eukaryota > Metazoa > Mollusca > Cephalopoda > Oegopsida > Thysanoteuthidae > Thysanoteuthis > Thysanoteuthis major. Next base: position 71,233,988 of record OY735205.1, on the reverse strand, counting down.
TAGGGGTGAAGTGCAGACAGGGAACAAGATTCATTGTAAAAAATGTACAAGAGACCTAACTCAACACATATGTAAAACTTGAAATAATGCGAGTAATTAACGACTAAACAAACCAATTAAATATAAATCCAAAGAAAGCTAAAGTAGCAAAATTGGGAACTGTTCCTCTAAATGTGAGCTTGAACAGTCACACAACAACAGCAAAATTGGTTTTCAAATAGACATAAATATACATTTTTGTCACTTATAATTAAAACTTATATCAAGTGATATGCATTTCTGTGTTGTACCCGTTTTATGAATGACTTATGTTCGTTCAATGACGGGAGAGAATTTGTAAAAGTTTATTTTGCTATTCACCCTGAAAATTCTAAGTTTTTTCTGATGACCAAGCATTCTTGAAATGATATCATGAGATGGTTTGCATGCAGTCCAAGATTAAAATCAACATAATGGATTTAATATTCACATAGATGGAGACTTAATAGAGACTGCATGAGTAACAAGTCACGTCTATTGTCTGTTGAACGGAGTTTTGTATAGAATAACATCCATATACATTGATTTATGATAATATCCTATAAAAAAAATCTTTTGAACAACATTTATTATAACATGGACAAGAAATTAATGAAATTAAGCTATATATTGAAATCGTAGCCTATGGGGAGCCGTCTCGATATAACTGTATTATTTTAAATCCCTGAAACAGTTACACGATTGATGACCTTCAACAAGACAAATTCACAAATAGTACCATAATATCTAATTCTGTGTTAATCATAAAACTCACTATAGAACTCCATTAATTACATTAACAGATATTGGGAAAGAATTGACTGAAATGACATAAGTCTTTGCTGTTTGTAAGGTTTCATTTATCTCTGTGCACATATGGCTTTAAACTCCTGAACTGCTTATCAGACAATGTGTTGCTCGGATGGTGTAATGGTTGAAACGTCTGCCTCACACGCAGAAGGTCGTAGGGTCGATTCCCATGTACGGGTGAAGAGTGTGGAAAACTTTTCATTGGACAAATATCCCTGTAGCAGCTAATTGAGTGCACTCAAAGCCTAGAAGTTATACATCGGTCGTCTTACCAATGAACAAAACCGAGCATTCCTTTGTAAATGGGAGCTAGGTTACTATGTATCAATTGCATGGCGGATGACATCAGTAGTGAAAAAAGAGGACACCTTTAAGAACGATAATTGTGTGTCTGACTATAAATTGTGGATTTAATTCTCATAGTGTGTTTCATATGAGTTTTGATTTCTTATATGTTTAAGAGATCATTGAACGTACAATGCGACGAGATGTAAATCTTTATTCGAGACCAGTTTGAGTTGGAATTGAATCCTTCTTTCCTTTCTTGATTTTATTCGCAGGAAGATGGAATCTAAAATAATGCAATAATTTCAATTGAAATCGATGAATATAAAGGAAAAAATATAAATCTAATTTCTTTATTTCTCACTGGATCAATAACAATCTAATCAAACAATGCATTCAAAAATTCAATTATTTCTAATATTTAAATCTTTTAAAGAGATTAGAAGTTTATATCAGCACAAACCAGACGTTCTTGAAAAACTATAAAAGAAATAAGTGTATGAGGTGAATCATAAATATTTTATAACGACCCTGAAGCAATAAAACTCACAAGAAAATCGTTGCAAACAGATGATAAAACAAATTCTTCGGTATTTCTCCTGTGTTAGATTTAGAAATTTTTCAGAGACACTTCAATATTTGACTTGGCAAATTATGAACACCAAACAGAAATGCTGCAGTCAGATGCACCTTTGATATATTATGGAAGATAACCTAGTTAGATAATAAAAATGATCTATCTTGAAAATTCCAACCACTTTTGACTTTTAAAAACCATCCACCAAAACTGTCATCAAATCTGCCATCGCAGGTTTCTTCCTGTTCTAATTTGGTCCGTCAGGCTGGCTACGTATGGTCGAAAATTGAAACATTTACTCTTTATAATGTCTAGAAAAGACATTTCCCCTTTTTCAAATTTCTCTCCTGAATATGTAAGTTTATGCTAAATCGGTCTCTTAAATTGTGTCGTCCAGCCGCATTCCAGCTGTTTTTTAGTTTTTTTTTGTTTTTTTTAATACACTTTTTAGTGATCACTAATCAACAAAAGGTGAGTGATGTAACTCATTCATTGATTACACAATACTTCCTTCATCAGACTGCATGAATACACTTTCCAACAAGACAAATGGGCTAGACAAGGTGATACCAGCTCACCCAAACTCTTTGCAACCTATCTTGAAATGATCTCCCGAAACCTAGACTGGGAAAACGAAGGAGTCAGAATGGACAGTCGATACTAAAATAACCTCAGATTTGATGGAGATATTGTTCTCTTTGCTACGAACCTTCGTCATTCAATACAGTTATACGAACTGAATGAAGAGAGCTAGAAACTTGGTCTCCATATTGACTCCAGCAAAATAAATGTCATGTACAACAAACATGTTGAGTACAAGGACACAACGATCAAAATCGAAAACGCTGAGCTTAAGAAAGTAGACCTTTACCAAGAACGATAAATCTCCATGAAATCCTCATAAAAAGAACTCAAGGGAAGAAACATTTAGGTTGGCAAGCTTTTGATCAAACAAGCTCATCATTTTAGATAAAAAAAATCCCATCAGTCCTAAAAAGAGGGGTCTATAATCAGTGCGAAAAAAGTGAGATGGCGTAATGGGGTAGACAAAATCAGAAAGTACTTGGGAGAGGTCTACGTCTAATGAGAATGACGACGAAAACAGCATGCTGCCAAAAGAGTTCTACACGTGACAGTTTCCATTGAGCAACTAACCAAATCTGTCACGAATAGTATTTAAGACTTATATGTTATAAGGAAATATAACAGTCAAAATTGAAGATTCAAAAACGTGATACCACACTATGACGGCTTTGAGGGAAAAGAGGCTGATCTACATTTAGTAAGTATCCACATAGACACATATATGGAACTTAGTAAAATATTAACATCTTATCTGCATTGTCATCCACGTAAAATCACTGTATTTCTCGGCTGATAAGACGCTATAGGTAGTAAGCCACGCCCTTAAAATTGGTTAAGTATTCTTTGGAAAATTTTCGAGTGTTGACACGCTGGATGATTTTGAAAGAACTTTCAAGAAACAATGCGTCTTATCAATGCTTTTTATCACATGGTAATTTCTGAATAACATTGTGTTTAAGAATATCTTTAACCTCACACTGCGCATGCGTGCATATTAATTAATATGATGGGGTGCTTAAAAGGCCTAATAGTTCACTAACTGTGATAACAAAAAACTGGACGCGTAATTGAACAATTCAATTGGAAGTGTAAATACTGGAGACTTTTTGATCAAGGCTAAATTTGTATTCATCGAACTATGAAAAAAAACACACCCATACTGACAATGGCTTCAGCTGTTCTTGTTTAAAAAACTGATTCCCCACCATGCCTTATAGATTGTCGATGGATTGAGCTGAAATTGGATACTGGACGCATTTGTACATTTGTATATATCGAACTATAAAACATGCGTCTACGCTGGCTTCGGCTTTAGCTGTTCCCGCTTAGAAAACTGATCCCTGACTATGCCTGGTAAATTGTTGGATTGAACTAAAAATTTAACACTGGGGAGTTTGGGACCGACGCACAACTTTTTATACATTGAACTATAAAAAGTGCTCTAAAGTGGGCTATGACCAAAGCTGAATATAAAAAGCACACAGCCGTTCATGTTGAGAAGGCTGCACCCACTTCGCCTTTGTTTGACTGGGATTTGGTACTTGGGACTTTATGATCAAGGCGATACTTTTGTATACATCGAAGTATAATAATCATTATAAACTGCACATCATGAGTCAATATCTTAAAAAGTTTCGCTAAGATAATTTTTGAAAATGTATTTCTTTTATAAAAAAAGCATATATATATATATATATATATATATATATATATATATATATATATATATATATATATATATGTGCGTGTGTGTGTGTATACGTCCATTTATATATATGCATATGTATATGTATGTGTGAATATATATATATATATATATATATATATATATATATATATATATATATATATATATATATGTATATATATATATATATGTGTGTAGCTTTGTGGGCGTGTATATGTATTTATAATATGTATACATACTTAGCAAGCTGTATATACATAGAGAGAGAAAGATAGACAGTGAGGAGGAATAGATACATAGGAAGAATATTTTCTTATTTCGATTGTTTAATTGATTATCCCTAAACGGCGTGCTGCAAAAAACATTGGTCACGTATAGTTTCAATTGAGTGACTAATCAGAATCTTCTCTAAATTTGTCGTTAATATCAGGAAATTTCCATGAATTCAATCCATCGATTTTTTTCCAAATAAAAATATGAAGATATACTCAGACAGAAAATCACATTATACCTTCCCTGTGGCATCCTGATTTCTGAATTCCATGCGACTGACAGAGTGGTGAATCATCATAGATTATATAATTCTTGACTGGCTATTTTTACCCAGTTCCCTTCTCTCAGCAGATTCCGCTCCATGAATGAAGTTTTTCACTCAACCTTCCCTTTGACGCTGGAATCGTCCGAACTCATGCTGACACAAGCAGTGAACACTCGGAGCACTTGAATGCTCTTGTTGCATTCATGAAGGACTCTATCCCTGACGATGTACTTTTCTTCTGTCGAGTGACTGTGATGATGATGAGGAGGAGGAGGAGGATGATGATGGTGATGATGTTGGATGGAATTCTCTAGAATTGCACCCAATACATATAGAAATTGTGTATTTAGAGCTTGCTTCCTGGTTTTGTTATTTATTTCTTGAAAAGAGTTGCGATTATTAAATGCTAAATTTTACCTTCTCTTCGTCTGTTGCTTAATATTCTCGGCAATCCTAGACCTTCACCTCGTTAGCAGCAATCCATCCTACGTACCTTTCCTATATAAGCACCACACTCTTCATTTCTACATGCATACATACAGAGAAAGTGGCTGATAGATAGATAGATAGATAGATAGATAGATAGATAGATGTGAGTGCATTGGTTAAATCTTTTATATCAATGCTCACACTGAACGGATCTTTTGATTTTAAAATTCATATTTTCATTCTTCTCTCTCTGTCTCTGTTTCTGTCTGTCTGTCTGTCTGTCTGTCCGTGTGTGTGTGAGTCTCTCTCTCTCTCTCTCTCTCTCTCTCTCTCTCTCTCTCTCTCTCTCTCTCTCTCTCTCTCTTCAAACATATCCATACTGCTTCAAAGGTTAGAGGATTTAGATAAAAAATAAATATCATTATAACACATCTTTTTAAAAATTGAAACAAGATTAATTTTGAAAAGTAATGGTCAATTATTAGAAATAGGAATCCCATCAAATATCCGATACATTCCGAGAAAGAATATTGAATAATCTCATAATTTTATTCTGAAAGGCTCTCTGCAATGGGTCCATATCATTCTGGCTCTTCCGGTCATCATAGAATATTCCCATCCGATGTGCTGCTGCCCAGTTGATAAATGCACAGTAGTTTGGGAATATGGCCAGTAGGCAAGCACTCGGGGAAAATATACATGGTTGTGCACAGAACCTAAAAGAGGGAATTTACAATATGCCTCTTTAGTTTTATAGAATTATAGATCTCCGGTTTGGCACTGGCTTCCATTAAAAGTAGAATAAATCTCTATCTGGGAAATGTGCATATAATGGAGATATTTGGATCATAGCCAATTCCTAGTTGAATTGCCCCTACAAAACAAATCGGGAAAACTCACTATATTTGATATGCATGGCCTGTGCTTGGATTTTTTGTTTATGTTCAGTATTTCCTGAATATTTAACCAAACTCTAATACAAAAGTTAGGAACGGTCCAACACAATTCTATTATCTAGATCTACAAATTGCAATGTGTATATCCATATATTTCATACATGCCGTCACGTCTGACGCTCTGAGTGAAGTAGTATATATATATATATATATATATATATATATATATATATAGATAAACATTGTGTTATATTTGTGGATGTTTTATGTTCCATGATTCACAGAATTGACGTCATTAGCCCTATGTGTTAGCTTCATGTTCTTGTTATTTATTCCAGGTGAAGAGATGTGGTATGTTTATCCCACTAAAATACACCTCCTGTTCGGATATTGTATGATATCCAGGTCAGTCCCAGGCCTTTCCAGGTGGCAATCCACAGAAACCCTGGTTTCTTATACATGCTCGTTCTCACTATGTAAATGAAACATTTAATGTTTTAATGTTGATCCGTCCATACGGCGTTTTTAAGTATGGCCAGTAGAGTTGATTTTTCATTTTTTTTCAAATCAAATTTGGACGAGTCTATATAATTGAGGTAAAATATAATAAAAATAGACACCAAAGCTTTGATCCCTGGATTCAGCCATGATTATTGGAATTTGAAATTAAATAATTGGTGTGAGTTCGTTTTTTGTTTTTTCTATTGTAGATAGTCCCAACTATCTAGACTCATCTAAGACCACGGTTTCGGACCAAACTTGAAAGATGATAGTCTAGCATTTGGAATTGAATGGTCGTTGTGCCTAATAGATTCCCCTAAGATCCTGGTTTGATGCTAGTTTCTCTTAAATGTAAAATAGATATTTATCTTGAATACGCACATACAATGCAGATATCTTACTCAAATCCAACTCTTGGTTTAACTACTTGGACACACCAACCAAATAAAGCAGAGACAATCATTGTTATTATTATTTGCAATTTCACACCAGTTGTTGGTTATCGCTGCAGGTTGAGAGACAGCAAGTCCCCTCAAGTCTCCAGCCTTCCTCTCCACACTCACATAGTCCACAGCAATACTGCGGTTTACTGTTTCACACTAGTTGCCCGGTGGTCATCGCTGAAAGCTGAGTGACTGTAAGTCTTCTCAGGTCTTCCGCCCACATCTCATCTCTCCCTCACCTATCACACCAGTGCTGTGATTCACACCACCGCTACCATTTGGGTGGGTTTTTTGAGTTTAATCCTCCTCCTCCTCTGTTTGGCCACTGCTAACATTTAGGATCGTAGATCTTATATTTCTAAAACTTTCTTCTTCGTTTTATCTATTTTCTCTTCACTCTATGGTCTGCAGACATTGCCATGTCTATTTCCGACAGGTTTTCCTCTTCTTGTATATGATTATTAGGTCTGATATTCTCGCCTGGATGAGGTGGTCCGTTTAGATGTCAGAGTCCCAAAGTAATTTGTGGTTTCCATTTTTCAGGGCTGTCTCCAGTTTGTGCTAATACTACTTTTTCATTCATTATTATTTTTATTATCATCATTATTATTATTATTATTATTATTATTATTATTATTATTATTATTATTATTATTATTATTATTATATGTGTATACAGGGCTGGCACAGGGATCCTATGTCTATGTTCAATACTTCCTGAATATTAAACAAAACTGAAAGCTGAGTTAAAGATTTTCAAAATAGGAAGATTCCAAGACAAACAGATGGACATATTGTAAATAGGCACATTTTCTGTGTATATGCATAGATACTGAAGAGTGTTACACAAAAAAATTAAAAGAGTACCAATGGGGCGCATATCTTTGCCAATGCCACTGTTAGGGCAAGTGATTCAAACACTCTTTTTCACGGCCATTTTCCGACCTTTCCACATAATTTCATTGAACAATTTCTAAGGGATCGTGTTGACGGACATGAAAATTTAACAATATGTGGTGTGGGTACATGACTACGACGTAGGGTAGGGAATGATATATATACATCCACCTTCAAGGTATCAACAAAAATGAAAATATAGGTCTCAATTGAAAAGGACTCCCTGGATCCACTCCAAAGTTAACGAACTCTTCCTAATCTCGTTGCCAAACCTTTTACAAAATGTCATTGTATAAGTTTGTAGACATCTTTTTGAAGGACAAAAACGTGAAAAAGACTGGTACAATCGAATACATTCACCTTTCTAATCTATGTTTGGGGAGTAAAGTTCCATTCCCCATTGAATAATCATGATGTCTTTTTTATTAGATTAAACATAACAAAATTCTATTTTCACCACGTCACCTGAACATCAAATGATATATCATGTTCTCACCTCTCTCTTTCTCTCTCTCCCTCTCTCTCTCTATCTATCTCATTATAACGAAGCCTTTTAGCAAATGCCCAAACGTCATAATGCTGTGTCACAGTAGCGCTGGCGAAATACGCGTCCATTTTCATACTAGATTGTTGTTCGTAGAACACCCGACTAAAAACAAACGAAAAATGACAAATTTCAATAAAACGAAAACCTGTTTTCCATAAATGCGTTACTGGATTGCACACGTAAATTCTTTTGACTCCGTGCCGGGAATTGATCAGGAGTATTAAAATAGACTCAGGTGTAGGCAGACAAACCACTGGAAAAGGAAGAATGTCTATCCTATTTTGTATTGCTGGGTCGGTGATCGTGGCTGCGATGATTAAAAATGAAAGTATTGTGATTTAACACAACAGCTGCAGAATAGGATTCCTAGAATTGCATCTTATGACGTCATAAAAACGGCGTGTTTACTGAATGCTTCTTCGTCCTGTGGTTTATACCAGGAGAGGAAAAGTGGTTTGTTCAAATTCCCCATCCCTAGTTTTGCTTGATATCCGGGACGATCTTAGCTCTTCCCTCACTGGCTGAATTCCTCAGAAATCCTGGTTTCACACTACCACAATTTCTTCCCATGCAAGTGCAACATTCAACTTATATAATAAACTGTCCAATCTAGTGGTACACACACACAACACAGAGACTCAAGCACATATACGAATTTATATACATATATATATATATATATATATATATATAGAGAGAGAGAGAGAGAGAGAGAGAGAGAGAGAGAGAGAGAGAAAGAGAGAGAGACTTGTTAAATCCCATGAAAAAAATTGTGGATGTACAAATTTCACCTCAACCCCAGAGCAAATTTAGTTAGCCGAAATACCGTAAAGCGGAGAAGAAATTGTTGATGATTTATATGAGTTTAACATTTTGAGTATTCCTATAGATTAGTATCAGAGGTTATGGCAACTGAAATTACAAGAAACTGAGTGGATAGGGGTGTGCTCTGACTCTAGAACGACTCGTTGCAAAACAAATGCTGAATGCCATTTACGCTTCTCGCTTTTGTTTTGTTCAAAAATGTGGCGTTAATTGATCTTTCAGGAGGAAGAAGACTGCCTGTGATTGAGTTCTGTAATATATTTTTTAGATAAGTGACGAAAACTTGTTTCACTGGAATAGTCTATTGTTAAAGAATTGTATTTTATCAGCGAAATCGTTAACTTTAAATGGAAGAAAACAGTGGACGGACAACCAAGAAATAAAACTGTTCCTTATATAAGTAGATGTTCCTCAGCTACTCAATTGTTGAGTTTACAGCAATGTCAGTGAATGTGGCCAGAAGCCAAGCACTTCACCAAATAGATGGTCGGTGCTCTCCGTCAATCCCCTGGCAAAGGCACGAGACGGTGTGCAGAGAACTCGGAAGAGGGAATTTACAATATACCTCGTTGGTTTTTATCGAATTGTAACTCTTCGGTTTGGCACTGACTTCCATTTCAAAAGTACAATAAATCCTAATCTAGAAAGTGTTCGTATGATAGAGATATCTGAATGAAAGCCAATTTTTCGTTTAACTACCCCTACAAACTTAAAGAAAATGACTCTTCTTGATCTTTCCGCTCTCTACTGGTCTCCCATTTAGCCCCGTGGTGGTGCATTTGGCGGTAACCACGTGGGCAAAGAAATCTGCGACCTGAGTTCGAATACTGGGTGGTGTTGTCTATATTCCAGCAAACAAAGCTTGGGAAGGCAAACAGTATAGAAGAAAGACAACACTTGAGTAGTGTGAAGACATTTTGAAACGGTTTGACGCCCAATTTGGCATCCCTTTGGCATATCTGGCAGCCAATCTGATGTCAGACATATCATTCTCTGCTTTCTTCTGGACTTCATCAATGAGCCTAAGATTGTGATCCTGATGACTAGGCATCTTATGATCCTACCCTCACCCCCAACGATTCACCCAGGTATGCTCCCGTGGGACACTTCCAGTTCTTTTCTTACATTTCCAGATTTCTTTTCTTCTCGATTCCTACGGTTTTCTCTAGTCCTGGAGTGCAACTTCCAATGAAAGCAAGCTTAAGAAACTGGTCACTTGTTGAGATTCTTATTGGTCTCTCTATCTCTATCTCTCTCTAGATAGAGAGATAGATAGATAGATAGATATGGGATACTAATCTGAATGTATAAATGTTATTTAGAAAAGGATATATGATCTAAACAAATGATAATAGATTGTCATATATTATATTGAAACCCGCATTTCGAAGGATCCTCTGTTATTATACATGATAAAGATGTGTTGCGATTCCTGCGGAAGGTCTATGTCCAACGACTGGCGTTGAAAGACTGATATTGATTATGATGCGCCGATATACCTACTTCTATATAAGTATGCACCCTTATGGATGTGTATATAGGAGTACATACGAATATATATATATATATATATATATATATATATATATATATATATATATATATTCTTATGCGTAAATTTTTCCAAGTTATTTATCTGTATCTCTCACACCGTCCCTATGTATCAATGTATTAGAAAATGTCAATCAAAATTATATCTGTCCACAAACTGATCGGCTGGCCGACCGGATATATATGCATCATGGGTAAAGGCCTCACCAATAAAACTAAAGAGCTGGAAATTTCAACATTTACTTGTTCCTTTTTCCTAGGGTAAAGGTTAAATTTTCAATGTACTTTCATGCTACACTGGTCCCTAGGATTGTACAAAACTGCCTTTTTTGCTTGTATTTTTTTTCGAAAATTGGTTCTTTTCATCAATCCAACAAAAGGCAAGAGAAGTGATTTATTCTTTGATCATCCCTTTTTCCAATCTTATAATTGATCAGTCGGACGTGTTTATATAAAGATACATTTATAAGTATGTATGGATAGATGGAATGATGGACTAGAATGGATTGAAATCCAAATAGTACACCTAATAGAGAGAATGATTGATGATATAAACAACGTATTGATTATCTATAAACACGTTTCCAGATTACATTCATTTATATTAGGAAATTACTTCTCACACCATAGATATGTACATTCACATGTGATTATGCACGTACATATATATATATATATACATATATATATATATATATATATATGTGGGTGTGTGTGTGTGTGTGTGTGTGTGTGCGTGTGTGTGTGCGTGTGTGTAGATGTATTTGAATGAGTATTCCAGCGCTGGAAAGAAGAAAATTAGAAATTATATATATATATATATATATATATATATATATATATATATATATATATATTTGTGTGTGTGTGTGTATATATATATATATATATATGTGTGTGTATACGAGGTGCTATTCAAAGTGCGCGCAAACCCAATGGAGTACGGTATTTTGCCACTACATTCTCAGAGCAATAGCCTTTGTGGACTAGTCTACAAACAACTTGCCTGGTAACCACTTCCAATGCCACGGTGAAAACGAAGAGTTAGGATAATTATTTCTTTTCATGGTTATATATATATATATATATACATATATATATATATATATATATATATGTGTGTGTGTGTGTGTGTATATATATATATATATATATATATATATATATATATATATATATATATATGGTGGTTCTAACGATAGGAATGCTATTTGTTTCCGACTTGAGCATGTAAAAAAAGTTGATATATTTGAAAATAATTCAAAGAATTAAAAGAATTACAATGGTGTGAGACACGGTTAATTCAGTCTTATATTAGTGATCTTGAAATTTTGGGGTCGATTTGAGTCATTCATCGATTAAATGTGTTGGTAGGAAAATCTTCTCAAAGAATCTTTTGAGATTTATTACTATTAATAGAGATAATACCAGGAGTAGGAATACATGCAGAGTGAGGTTAAATCCAATATAATGGATTTAGCATTCACATTGGTGAACATGCAACGGAAGTAGCACGAACACAACGAGTCAAATCGCAATCGACATGCATTATAGAATAGCTCTTAAAGAATATAGCAAGCTGAATATAAAAATTAGAGTTTTGGGTTAGGTTTAATACTGCTGGGGAGTCATGTTAACTAATCCACTGATTCATCTTGAACTACCGAAGCAGTTACGTGGTAAACAACCGCTGATCTCAGAAAGAAAAATTCACATACCTATTTCTGTGCTAAACATTAAAAAAAAACTTTGGCAATCTTACATTAAATAATTGGCTGAAATCACAGAATTTTCCAAGAAATTCTCCCGATATATATATATATATAGGAAGGTATAAGTGTGTGCCCACCAATATGTATGTGCATATACATATACATTATTGTATATAATCAACATCCATGTTCGAGTGCACGTACGCATACGGGTATTTGAATATTAGTTTTGACCTTCAAATATAAATTTCAAAACATGATTACAAAAGATTTTAAAATTTTGACAACCAGCGCGCAAAAGTTTGAACTAGATTTTTTCCACACGGAATGGATTTTCACTTCACACAATTCATATTCAATCAATCAGTGAAGACATTTGCAAATATTGAAAATCTCTTGTCCGTCTCTTGTTCTGAGATTAATCTTCTTCCCCGACAGTATTTTCTCCAGCTAAGACTCACAATCAGTGTTGCAATGTATGGTTTGTCATTTATAGCAGTAAACGCCTTCAAAAATGGTTTAATTTGGGTTGATCACCTCCATTTCTCGCTGCATGTATTGCTAAAATGAGGCCATTATGTACGTAAGGGCCTCCCCGATACCTCAGAAATACTACAACATTCATTTTACTTTCGTTAATCCAAGAATGACTGCAACTGTCTACTTTCATCAAGTTCAGTTTGTTTGTCTTCCTCAATTACGATCTGATTAGTTTCATCTAGCCGAATATTCCCTCACTTCCAGCACATTAGTGATGCGATATCTCGTCATTTTCGGTGAGAATCAGCCATATCTACCCGGGAAATGGCCACCCTATTCGGAAATATTCTTGAACAAGAATAAGTTATTAATGTGAGCCCCAATATTACACGCCTCAGGAAGCACGGGTAATTGGCTGACACTTTGCCAAAACATAAAACTGATATCATTTATTGTTAGCCGGTTTGGAATTAAGAGCAATGACCCCAGATAAGAAATGTGTCTTGCGAATACACCCCAAGGATTAAACCCATGGGATTATATAGTGAGAATACAAACACACACACGCACGCACACGCACACACGCACACTCACACACAGACACAGACACACACACACACACACACATATATATATATATATATATATATATATATATATATATATATATATGGACAGGATCTTTTACTCGATGTAATTTGGCAAGCATAAGTGTATGTGATATTGACAGAATTATGCTTGCACGCACACATATACACAATAGCGACACAATTACGCACGACTATACACAAACACTTCATGGCATATATACCCACCCTCTATCGCTCTTCTTCTTCTCTCTCTCTCTCTCTCTCTCTTCCCCCCTCTCTCTCTCTCACACACACACAAACTCACACACACAAAGTTTCTATGAATAATCATGTGGTTCTGATTCTTTGTTATCTGTCTACTCTTACAATAGTCCGAGTTTCCTTTTCGTAATAATAGACTTTCCCACTTAAAAGTAAGTATTTTAATAATGAAAATACTTTCTATCATTCGAAACAATGGACACTTCAGAGGAACAAATTCAATATCCTAAAATAAAATTTTTCTGAAAAAAATCTCATTGAAATTATGATATATCCATCAATTTTTATACGTGATGGCCAGTTAATCACATGAAAAAAATTATGGATTATGACGCATATCATACAGCAAAAATAAACAAGCTGATTTCCCCGTTGTTAGCTGGTTCAGTCCACACTGGATCTTTCACTATTATTGACCTGATAACAAACTGCTATATTGATAAATCATATGAGACAAATAACAGATCAGGACGCCAATTGTATATAATGATCAGCAAGCTAATCTTGCTGGCAGTTGTTAGTGGGTTTTAGTATTGATAGTCTGATACCAACCCATGCCGTTAATCTAGTAATATAATGAACCAAGTGATTTCTTTTTTGTCCATAATCTCCGATCAATGTTCGAAACTAAGGACTCACTCACTCAAACGGATTCACTATTTTTTCCTCAAATCATATCGGAAAAATTCAAATATATCTGTAAATATTTTCACGTTGATTAAGTAGTTTGAAAGAAAATCTAAATGCTTTCTCAATTATCCAACCAAGTATTCCATTGATGTATACTAAGCCTAGTTCGGGAGAATAAGAAGGCAGGATGAGTTGTGATTCCTGCCATATATACACACATATATCTCAACCACCAGGCAAGTGCCAAATGCTCTATACAATTATAAACATAGTGAGGGTCGAAATTCCAGAAATGATGCTACAATTTGCCCGTAGAACAAAATTTACATTCTTGTTATTTTTCCATCCTTTTTTATTGATATAATCTGCATTTTAATACCACCGCCAGGGACTGAGTGACAGAAAGTTTCATCAAGTTTTCAGCCCTCCTTGCACTTTCACAGTCCACAGCAACATGGCAGATAACATTTTTACACTCGCTGCTTGGTGGTTATCGCTGAAAGCTGAATGATACTGTGTCTCTCCAGGTCTCTAACCGTCCCTTCATACCGTCCTCACATATCACAATGGCGCAGTGGTAGTACGGTCTCCACTATGACATTTTTTTGGTTGTTAGGCCATTGCTAACAGCTGGGGGTTGCATTTTCATACCACTTGCCTGGTTCTCATGGCTTGGGACAAAATGACAGAAAGTTTCTTCAAATCTCGAGTCCTCTTCTTCACACTCTTGCAGTTCACCGCAGTGCTGTGGTTTACAGTTTCATACCAATTGCTTCGTGGTTATCTCTGAATGTTGAGTGACAGTAAGTCTCCTTGCGTTTTCAACCCTCCTTCTATATCGACCACACCTATCACAATAGCGCTGTGGTTTGTACTCTTTCCATCATGCCTTTATCTCATCTATTGGGCAATTGCTAACAACTGATCTCATATTTTCCAGCACTCTCCTCAGTACTTCTGCAATCCCTAACAGCACTGTGATCTGCATAGTTCCAATCCTTCCTCTTATCTCCAATTCCTCCAAACTCGTTTTCACTGTCTTTTGTACAGTTATTGTATTTTCATGCCAATTCCTGGTGGTCATTGCTGACGATTGAATGACAGCAAGTCTCCTCAAGTCTCCAACTCTCCTTTCACCACTCTCACAGTCCTAGCAGTGCTGTGGTGTGAAACTTCATACGATCTGCCTCAGTATTCGTGCAGACTCCAGTAGTGCAGTGGTCTTCATAGTTTTAATTTTTCCTCTTGTCTCCTGCTTCTTTGTCCTTATTTTCAATGTCTTTGGCACAGTTAATGGTGCGCGTACTATTATTGGTACTACCGAGACTTTAATGTCCAACAGTGTTTTTCTAGCTCTTCATTCTCTACCGTATTCATTCTGTGATCTGCAGGCACAGTCACGTTTACTATTCAACGGGCTCTCTTTGCTTGTCAACGATTATTATCATTGTTGTTGTTCACTTTAGAGGGGTTTTTTTGCCTGAAAACCTAGCGACAGCGTGTCTACTTAAATCCCTGGCATACTTCAATGCTACTTTCAACTGAAGTGTCCTGATTCGTTCTCAGATATGAAACTGTTTTGTTGATTCAGGGGATGGTTTGTCATCTTGTTAGGGATTGTTACTTTAGAAAGGGCTAATACATTTTTTCATCAAATAAAAGGTATCCCTGTAGGAATTGATCCTGCGTCCCAAGGGGCAAACATGTATTCACATTGACATGAATATATATTCATGTCATCTTTAAAACTAATATAAAGTGAACCCATTCATTTTTAAATTAAATCTCTTCTATTGATGACTTATGTTCTCTTAATGATGGTTGGGGATTCAGAAAAATCCTATAGAGCTATAAAGCCTCAGGATCCTGAACTAAAGCATGAACTATCAACGTTTGTAGACTTGGATATCAAAATCAAGGAATGAATGTTTCTTTATAAATTGTTTAATAAACGAGACTAATTTCTTTCTCGTATCGTACATATACCATTCAATAGTATTCAATTTTATATATTTTACAGAACTATATTATCAGAATATTTAAGCTACTCTTACATATATTGATTTCATAC
Source organism: Thysanoteuthis rhombus (assembly GCA_963457665.1). Lineage (NCBI taxonomy): Eukaryota > Metazoa > Mollusca > Cephalopoda > Oegopsida > Thysanoteuthidae > Thysanoteuthis > Thysanoteuthis major. Next base: position 71,217,655 of record OY735205.1, on the reverse strand, counting down.
CGAAAATTGATTTTTTAGTCCTAAGAATAGTTAGTCAAGACGGTAAAATTATTAAGATCTTTAGGCAATTTAATAATGACTACGAAATCCTGATCCTTTTTAAAAGTTATCAGGTTGGCCATAATGAAAAATCAAAGAATACATTAACGAGAGTATGAGAATAGAATAAATGAATAGTGTATATTTGATAAAATACATTTGTATTAATGTTAGTGGAATCAGTTAAAGAGATGGATTTAGTGTTTGTTAGTGTGAAACATCATTGTTTATTGTATCGATTAAAACGTGGGGAAATCATTTGTTTCTGATCCATTTGTCACACTGATTGGTAGTTTGGTGGGTCGGAAGAAGGAACATGGGATCTCAAGTAACAAATTGATTCATTAATGGAACAAACTACATGTAGTATGACATAAGCTATATATCAGAAGAATAGCTAAAAGGAAGGTGTTACTTAATCATTTGCTGAGATATCATGTTAATATAACTTTATTTTGTTTTTAAATCCTCGAAACAGTGACATGATAGATAACTGATCAACCCCAAAAGAGGAAATTTACACATTGTATCATAATATCGAAGTATGAATGGAATATTTTTAAAACAACAAAAAAAAATCACATGAATAACATTGACAGATAATGGGAAATAAGTGACACTAAAAATGTTATTTTATGTGCTAAGTGAATAAAACTGTAAGGCTCTCAAGACTATATATATATATATATATATATATATATATATATATATATATATATATATATATATATGCATCATGTTCGGACGTATCGTCATTCAGATGTTTTGTAAAAAAACGTTTTTGCTGACTTGATGTTTCCTGGACTTGGCTTTTCGCCGACTAATGTTCCATCGAAAATGTATCAAAGTTTTGCCAATAAAAACATTAAAAAAAACTTAAACCTTGACTTTAAAACACATTCATTCTATTGAATGAAAGATAAAAATTTGGACTTTTTCCTTTCTGGCAATGCAAAGTAAGAAAACTTCTCAGAATTTAATTAATTACGTTTTTAAAATAGGCTGTTGATGTCTGCTGAATTATTTCTAATCATTGGAAAAGATCATTATATATTCGTTCCATCTTTTCGTGAAATTTCATAGTTTTCTTTTTGTATTTTTGTTATAACCTTTAAAGGGTCAACGGATAAGAGACAACGAAATCGGAGTTGATGAAAGAAGACTTGAGAAGATTTTTTTTTTAAACAAAGAATTTCTTATTTATTTATTACTTATTTACTTCAATACGAAATATTCATAATTTGATACTGATTCATTGATGAAAAAACCCAGAAAAGACTTCTCTTCTAACAGAAAAGACTCCCACGAAACATGCGTCAGCGAGAAACTAAGTCAAAGATACAAAATTACAAGTTTTTGATGAGGCGTCTACATGACAAAACAACTTTCAGCATATTGTGTCGGTGAAACATAAATCGACAAAAGTCAAGTTCCGGATGATTTCAAAAAAAGGTGCAGCCGTAGATAATCGTGGGAATCTCATGTTCCAAAATCCTTTATGACAATTGGCTATTTCCTGGAATATGGAAACAAGTGACATTGAATTTCAACAACTTATTTCTCTCTATTCTTAATTTTTCTTCCGGACACAAAATTACACACGTATGATATCTTTTACCATCAGATAAGTGAGGTCCATTAGTTCAAAATACAACCGATGAGTTCCTATCCCGTTGGAAATCAGCATTTTCTCTCAAAGAAACAAACTTTCTACTGCGTATTGTCACTGGTCACGTAATTTGATTAAATTTTTCCATTTTATGAAGTTCATTCTGTAATTTGTGGAGGCGTAATTGAATGCATCATCGTTTTACGTTCAGACTCTGATCACGGAGGCCGCTTGCTTAGATACACATTATTCCTAGTTTAGAAAACATTTACTTCTCATCAAAATGATCGAATCATTCAACAATGACATTCTTTGTAAGTTGTCTTTGCTTCGTCTAATTTTCATTTGAGGCATAAAATATCATCCAACCCTCTACAAATGCAAAGGGGGAGTCTTTCAATAAATGTCAACCAATTTTATACGATCGTCGAAAAAATTTATCCGTCATCGAATCATTTGTTTAGTATGTATGTATGTATGTATGTATGTATGTATGTATGTGTATGTGTGTGTGTAGGAATAAAGAGACCTCATGTAACACTCTTTTACCTCTTTTCCCCACAATACATTTTGTGCAGCATGTGACAAGGTGTGTAAGATGAGCCCTGAACTGAAGGAATATATCAAAGTCCATTTGACAGCCATTTACTAAAACTGGTTCTGCACACCCAGGAAATTTTGACTGAATCTATAATACCCATGCACAAAATGTTCATGGTTTTCATTTCCATATTTTGCATTTTTATTTATGGAGAACAAAGTAAGAAAGAGACTCTTTACTTTGACATATGGGCACGTCATGCTGATGCCCTGCTTTTTTTCTGATATATCATCTTAAAAAGATTCGGAAGCTTTTTATTGTCATTGTGTTTTCAAATTGTAGTCATAATGTACTCTCTGAGCTGATGTTAGCTCTGACTACATTACACTTAGTCATATTGGAACTCACTAAAGCTGACAGAAGAGCTGTTCTCGAAACAAAGGTAGTAGCATTGCCCCATCTTCACAATTCTACTCTAATTACTGAGGTCCAGAATTAACTAACCCTACTCCTATGCTTAACCCCAAGTTTCAACCTTACTGTACCCCTCGTTATAACGCACTGGAACAGATATATTGGCTATGTTGGAGTATGAGATGATAAAACAGCAGTGCTATTATCTCTATAAAAGGACCCGCCATTCTCACTACTTGACTTGTATTTTCACTTCAAGTAGATTCATTTTGGGGTCGTAAGGAGACAGTAAATATAGTATGTTCAAATCTGGGCCATTTAATATCACATTTAGCATCTGTTCACAAGGAAACGTAAAACTCTCTTCAACATTTCTCGTCAGTATAGTTGCCCTCTTACTGCCAACGCAAACTGTGACCTGAAGCACGGAGAACTCATTATAAACTAATAGATATGCAAATCCATGTTAAGTATTGGTATACATCATTGTTCTCAATTTAAACCCTCATTAAGGATGTCGTAGGGTTTGATAAATACGAGCATATTCTGGCTTATCAGGTTGATTGTTGTTGTGTATTTGGTTGTGAACCCATCGCCTCCCAAATCCTTGTCCTATCGCTGAGTGCTTAGCAGAGACGGTTTGAGTACGATTTCAAAAATCTTTAGCATTACTCAGTTGTGCATTGAACCCTCAGCCTACTAAACCGGAGGTACTCTACCACTGGAAAGGAGCGAATCGTGTGCAACGATCCTTCCGATTTTGAGGAGTTAATGTGCACAAAAATGTTATGCTGTGCAATTCATTTTTCGTAGAAGTATAAACTCCCTAAATGTATGTCCAAATATAAACTTGAAATAGTTCCAAGATGATTTTGACACAGCTTATAGACTTTCATTATAACTCTATTGGCATGTTTTAATATCGTACAAGTACGATTGAATTAGTTAATATTCTATTCTATATTTCAAACTACTTAGAATGAAAACATTAAACGGTATTTTTCATGCCGAAATGAATAATCAACAAATACACCAATTCATTTATTTATTTATTTATTTATTATTATTATTATTATTATTATTATTATTATTATTATTATTATTATTATTAAAGTTGATGGAAATGTTTGAAATTGCACAAAATTCAGCCCTAAAACTGTTATTTTAGGCAAGGAACCGTCAGTGAAAACATTGATCATCTTTGTACGCTAATAGCAATATAAAAAGTGTTATGGCGTTATCATATTAAAATTGATACCATTAAAGGATAAACTTATTTGCGACAAGGAAAAAATACAGCTCTATTCATCGAGCAGCCTTATGTGCATTTTTCAGTTGATCTTCTTGTCCCCTACGAATACTGTCAAAATTTTCATGACTGGTTTTTAAAAGAAATAATCATGGTACTCAAATTATTTGACCAGTTCACTGAATATTAAAGTGACGTTGAAATCGAGAAAAGGACGAATCATAATTGTACTACTTGATCCTTGTGAAAAAAATTATGGATAATCAGATTTCCACCGCTATCCAAAAGAAGATTTTTTGGGGGAAAAGCTATTTGTTAACCGAAATGGCGTAGAATGAAACAATCAACATTTATTTCACATGAGAAATTTTGGGGGCATTTTTAGATGCCAAGAATAGACTGAGTGACACCGATTGTCGTTGAGATGGGAAGTACAGGAGATTAGAGTGTAGAAGTGGGGTGAAGGATGTGTGCGCTGCCTTTATAATAACCCTCTGCAAAACAAAAGCTGAATACTCTTCTCACTTATACCTCCTTCCGAAACAGCGAAAAGTGGCGTATAGCCCTCTTTTGTGAAGTGAAGACTACATTGGTAGTTTGGAGATATTATCAACAAGCTTATAACATTAAAGTGGAAGAATCTATGATTACAGATAGAGAACAAAGAGGGTTAGGCTGTCCATTATATAAGTAGATCAGTCACAAGAGGATTCGAGACGCAAAGTATACAATGCAAAAGATTGCATTTCTATTCATTTCGCAAGTGTGCGCATCAAAATCAAACGTAATTTTCCTTCTTTCTGGCAAAACTTAAATTCAATCCTTCTGGAAATTTTTATAAGCCTGAAAAAAATTCAATGCAATGCAAAATTGATAGAATTTAAATGAATATCTGAAAGAAAAACAAAGAAGTACGGGTATATATATATATATATATATATATATATATATATATATATATATATATATATATATATATATATATATATATATAGATAGATAGATAGATAGAGAGAGAGATAGAGATATATGTATATATATATATATATATATATATATATATATATATACGTGTGTGTGTGTGTGTGTGAATGTCTGTGCTTGTCTGTTTTTATGTATTCGTGATCGTATGCATATCATCGAAATTTGAAAAATCAATTCTTCTTGTATACAGAACTTTTTTGTTTACATAATTACATTTTATTCTTATCGAAGAGAATACAAAAGTATTGTATTTTCATACATATACATTTCTAAAAAAACGGAAAAAACAGATTTTTTCTCTGTCTCCCTATCTCTATGTATTTATGTATATGTAATATATATATATATATATATATATATATATATATATATATATATATATATATATATATATATATATAAACAAAAACAAGAAATGTTAAAATGAAAATAGGTTTTTTGTCCGTTTTTTTATGAAAGATGTATCAAAGAAAGTGTGCTGTTAAATTATATATATGTGTGTGCGTGTGTGCATGCGCATGTATATGTGTGTGCGTGTGTACATTCATGAATGGATATCATTTGTGTTTCTATGTGAACGTGAGTGCTTTATATTGCATGTATATATATGTATATTCACGAATTAAAAAAATGGATACTTATGATCCGACAGAATGATATGAATTGCGTTCTACCATAAAGAAACTCTAATTTGAAATGATCATTAACTTTGTAACGACAGGAGATCATCTCAATTTTTTTTAATAAGATACTGCAATCATAATATATATATATATATATATATATATATATATATATATATATATATATATATATATATATATAATGATTGGATAATTGAGTATATATATATATATATATATATATATATATGTGTGTGAGTGTGTGTGTGTGTGTGTGTGTATGTTTGCGTGTGTGTACTATTTGGGAGGAGACGAACCCATGACTTAGATTATATTGAGATATTATTAGTCAATTATTAACCATCATCAGCACCAGTTATGTTTCAGTGAATATAAGGTCTGGTTCTTATGGAGAACAAAGTAAGTTTTAGGTATGAGGTTCTGGAAGGTAAAAGGTCCCCAGGAAGACATAGTGGAGTGCCCGCTAAATGTTTACTGTGTATAAAAAGTGATAGTGGCAAGGATCTTATGATGAAGGTAACAGCAGATGTCGTATATATATATATATATATACGTATATGAAATTTTGGCTGTCTTTAAAAAAATCATTTTGAAATGAACATTAAAAGCACAAAACATATGTATCTCAGGAAAACATCTCGTTTCAATCTATCTATCTATCTATCTATCTATCTATCTATCTATATATATATATATATATATATATATATATATATATATATATTTATTTATTTCAGCGTACTATGTATGTGTGTGCGTTTGTGTCAATTGATTACAATCATATTTTCATATCTACAATTCTCCCATATATTTCTGATGCTGAATTTTACTTTTTCTCATCAAAAAGATGAAAGATTTCAGAAATGACCTTTTTTTTCTTTAATTTGGCTTCGTTTCATTTCATTTTCATTTGAAATGCAAAAATGTCTTCTAACCATCCCCGAAGATCAAGTAGGTTTCTTCAAATAAATGTCAGCTATTTCGTCTCGTTCTATACATTTTCTGGACAGGATCCGCAAATCAGTTGTATGTTTGTTACGAACTATAGAACGTTTCAAATACATAATTACAACAACTCGTCCGTTTGAATACATCTAAGATCACGTGGTTTACGAATCGAACAATTTAATCAACCGTTCTTTCATTAGATTGAGCTTGAAACCGAGGCGTTTGATTAATGCACTAGAATATAGCCGCCAACAATGGATCGACAGTATGGAGCCTAAAGTAATTTTATCCGCTAATTTATTTTCAAATAATTCAAATATCAAAATTGTTTTCAAGTTCCAATTCAACTCAAGCTGTTGTGTAGGTTGATCGGACATAACGTTCTATAACGTAATCTGCATTGTTAGGTCAAAATAAGGAGATAAATTCACCAATGAGATCAATGCGTGAATGAATACAAAAGAAAATTGTATATTCTCCAATTATATGTTTCTTCTATATTGTTGAGGATAATTTCGAACATAAGATCGATCGAAAAAATCCTTTCTGTTAATGAAAAGTAAGTGACGCCATTTCGAGCTCAAGTCACCTCTAAGTTTGAATCACATTCAAATGCAAATGGAAAAGTAGTAATGTGATATGTGTAGCCCAAGCAGAAACTGCTGAAGCCGTAGCCAGCGTTACTGAAATTGTTGATTCTGGGTTATAGGACCACATCAAAACAAACGATTTGGACCCGAAACCGAAATTTTGCAGTAGCCCCTACGAAGAAATATTTATTTATTTTTTAAAAACAGGTTTGAAACAATCAGTAATGTAAGGCAGGGGGATAACTTTGCCACACAACTGCCATTTTCTATCAGTTCAGTGATTTCACATTTAATTCAAGTCCTGCGATAAAAATACCTAGAAATTCTGTGTTTTAGAACTAAAAGAATTTGTTTTTGAAGCTATAAAAATGTTTTCAGTAATTTTATCAGACATTGTTTCAGGAAATAATAATTTGGTAACACTGCTGTTTGATTCGAATAAACGGTGCTTTGATCGTAACAGGAGAAGTAAATAGGGATGATTACATAAGTTTGAATCAGTTCCCACGGAATTGGTCCAATTCTGCTGCTGATTCTAAAAACTGCTGGTCATATTAAACGGATTTGACTCTATTCAAGATATGCACCAAGCCACGTGCAATTGATAAGATTTTGGTCGTATGAAGATTAAGTAATTTTTATTTCTAGTTTTGAAAATTACAAATCATGTGAAGCAATTTCCACATATGTATGAAAACAGAAAATGCAAGATGTAAAGTGTTGTGATCATTTCAGTAATTTGATAAAGAATTCTGACAATTAAAGATTCTGCGTCAGTATGTTTATTCAATAATATCAATAGAAACAAATTTGATGATGGCTGAAATGGCGTTTCCCATTCTGGTAAGTAGAGAGAGGTAAAATGTCGAGTAAAATGGGATGCAGAATAATTGGCTCAGAAATTATTGAACGACAGAAGCCATCAAAGATGGGTTCTAACCCTTGTTATATGTGCATGTGTGTACATGTTTGTTTATGAGTTTGTTTGTGCCAGCAACTGGCCATACCGTTTTGTCTATAAATTTGAAAATTAGCATCAGCTCCACTAACGTTTCTGAAAAAATTCTATTAATGATTTTTTTTAAAGGCGTTTTTTAATCTTATGGGGCCTTTTTCTGACTCTTTTTTTCCTTTTTTCATTGATTTTTTGAGAATCTTGTTGTTTCTTGATATATTTTACTCTATTTCTAATGTTTCCCAGTGAAAAACGCCAGTGATGTCATAAATATAATCTTTCTGAGTACATTTTGGAGGGATTTTTTTGAACAAGTTCAAATGTTGACAGTACAGTTGTTCAATTATTGACTGCAACGGAGAGTTTAAATAAAATTTAAGTGCTATTCACGAACATTGATATTCAAAATATGGGCCTATAAAGAGAAGTTAGTGTGTTCACAGTCATGAATATGTGCGCACTGAAAACCTGTGCAAGAGTAAACTCCAAATTATTAACGTACAAATACGATGTATGAAAAACTGACCAATTATTCAAGATAAACAGTTAAATAAAAGATTATTTTCAGTAAGTATAATAATGATATATCATTACGATATAATTATTAGAGTAATTATGAATAACTGAATTTTTAATTAACGAACTTATTTTGCACATATCGATTTCCTTTGTGTTCTGGTTTCAGAACGTGTGTGCAGACATCGGATTTGCCGTTATTGTCTGAGAAGGTACTTATAGATAAGTGGTTAAGCCCATGTGCTACAATCTTTTTCCATCGTGGCATACCAGTGAAGAAACGCTCGACAAAATATTTGGCAATTGGACAGAGAGCCGAGAATCAAAAACTTTCTGACGGGAATTAGTCAAGTGAATATAAAGCTGCGTCGGCCAGAATGTAAACATGGTTCAGTTTTTGAAAGCTGTAACCTCAGGATACAGTTACAGACAAAAATAAAGATGCAAACACCAGCAGTTATAGCGACAGGAGTGACAGCAGCAGCAGCAGCAGCTGTCTTTTAAAATGTCGATCGTTGTTGAAAGACGAGCCTGAACATTCGCCAGACCCATCGATTGTGAGAACTGCGGTACCAATATCTTCAAAACTTTGCATATGATCTCTTGTCATCCACATTGGGATCCGTGACGTACAACGGTTGCCTGGCATTATTGCAGCGTGGCCTGCCTATGGACATTGAGGGGGGGTGTTCATTTTGGTGGGGTGGGAGGGATTTGATTATATCTCTGGCTCATGCGCAAGTCACCAATACATTCAAATTGAAAGAAATTCTTTTTGATCGGATCAGAAGCTAATTGGGAGCAACACTCGCTAATTGAAAAGTGATTAGGCGAAAACGTCATTGTATCAATTTTTAATCTTTGAATGTTGTAAAGATTCCAGTAAATTTCAGGTCAATGTTTGTTGAAATATGATAGAAAGTAGATTGGCTACACAAACATGTTCATGCTTCTGTCCTCTTGAGGCCTGTTTAGGCTATATATATATATATATATATATATATATATATATATATATATATATATATATATATATATATATATATATATATATATATATATATATATATATACATACATAATTGTATTTTACTTATTTTCTTGGTCTCCATTACCCAGCTGCAATATTGCAAAAGTCACTCTAATCTAATATTCAGGGACACTGTGTCTGTGTTCAAGTAGCATCGGGAGGCACCGCTGTTTCTTTTCCAAAACAATAATGTCCTGAATAAAATCCGTAGCAATTTATTCATTGTTTGAATTTTTGCATAAATCTTCAGGAAAACAAAATGAAAAACTTTCCAAGCTTCAATCCAAGCATAAACGAAGGAAATATGAATTTAGAGTGAGCCAAAAAAAAATATCAAATCAATAAATAAATAAATGAATAAAAGAAAATAAAATGGTTCTCGATTTCGTAATTTATGTCTACTTGACATTTCTCTCCACTGCTTGGTTTTGAATTTGGGGAAAATGATACTGGTCAAAAAATGTTTTTCAATATTTGCAGCCTGGCTAGTATGAGGGGTTAGGAGGGGGGCCTTGGGCGTAGTGTATAGATCGATTTCCTCTTCGGTGAAACCTCATTAGACTCTCTCTACATGATCCACAGATACTTACAGCCTGCGGTATTCTTCACTGATGTCACCGATCTAGATACTGACTAAGCTCAACATTGCTTAACTTCGATGATCGTACGAAAACCAGGGTATCCCACGTGTTTTTGTTGTAACGTATGCATATGCATATATGTCAGGTTGTACGGAAAAATAGGCAAAGAATAGCTTTCAGTGTATGATTTGCAGTAAGTTGTTATAGAGGCAGCACGCATCTCCATCATCTTTCTCTATCCTCCATCTCTCATATACTCCACTAAAACCCAAGCCTCCAATAAATCACCCTGACATATAACCATTTTTTAAAGATTCATCCCTCTTGTGGGCTCTCAGATGGCTTTTAAGGTCTGTATTGATATACCTTGTTGCACCTTACTGCAACCGGCTGACTTTATCACACGCCGTCATGGCAAGAGGTCTCTCTGTCTTGTATGAGCTTTTAGAACGCTTACCAAACCAGCATTAGACAGTAGAACTCAGCTACAGAGTGTGCATGTCAGTCTTCTCTCCTTTCTTTGACCCGGTGGAAATTCTTAGCCTTTCCAACTCGCGATCTCCACGAAGCAACTTTGTATGATTTTCAACCTACAGTGTATCTACTCCATCAAAGATGTGTATGTCCACGCAGCAGGATCTATTGCTAAGCTCTTCCTGTTCTTAATACCCATCATCGTGTCCCTCGTAACTATTTTTCAAAGTCTTCATAACTTTTCCTTGACTTGCATTGTGGTCGTTAACGAACCTCCAGCTCCCCATAGAATATTTGTTTAGGGATCAGACTATAGTTTAGCCGTAATACATGACGCACACGCTTCAATCTACTTTTTATTAGACGTATTTCGATATCAAAACTTTGAGGCTCCCAAAGTAAATCTGTATAGGGAGTCATACCCCTTCACGATACACCCAACAAGAGTCTCACATAAATGCATATATACATGCATACATACATACATACATACATAGGTAAACAACCACAATACATGTTTGACACAATTCATATATATATATATATATATATATATATATATATATATATATATATATATATCCAGCTTAATCACATCTTTTGACAGTGCACTGAATACAATGATGAATATCAACCGCATAGATCGAACATTATACGATGATATTTTGTGTAAGTGTGAATGTGTGCGTGTGTGCATATATGTATAGATATTTCACTACACGTTTACATATTAATGAATGTACATATTCAAGCATTTATGCATGTAACTATTGACAGAGTATATACCCGTGTATAATGCAAGACATATACTGCAAAAAATCAGGCTCAAAATTAAGGGGTAGCATAATACTTGAAAATGAAAAAATATAACATGTACATATATATTGCTGGTTTTTAGCATCGAAGGCCGGGGTTTGCATTATATTGAAGATTTCATTGTACTCGTGTAAAAAAAAGTAATTGAGAAATGTTTCCCTTAACACATTATAATGCTTTTTTCATTTTCTTTTCAGGTAAGTGGTGTTTGCTTATGGCAGAAATTGATCGGTAACAAATATCTTTTATTTTTTGATAGTTTTGAAGGAATGCATAAAATGCTCCTCATCATTTACGCTTCGTTTTTTTGTCCATTCGTTTCAGGAAACCATTTCAAAGTTTCCACGCCAATAGTTTATTCCGAGGAACAGCTGCCATTTGGAATAAACTCAGTATTTCTAAATGTTTTCTCGATGAATACAGTCTTGACCTTTTTAAATTTACGCTGAACAAGTGCCTCACCCAATGTTGGCGTCTACTTTACTTCAATCTTTTACAATATTTCTTGCCGGTACTATTTTATTGCTTAGAAATTATCCTAACTCTTACTGCAATTATAGAATCGCCTTCATTTTTAACATATCCGACATTCTGGTTTTCAAACTTTCATAAGACCATTAGGCTATTTTCACACTGTTTTCTTGCTTGTGAGTCATTTTAACTCTCTTATTTTTCTCCTATACTTAATTACAAACGTCATGTTTCAGTGTATCTAACTTCAAATTCAGATGTATGTTACTTGTCTTCGATTTTGTAGAATTGATAACTCCCATTTTTACCCTTTTGCTGAGAAATGGCCTTTCTTAAGGTGACCATGAGAGAAAACATTCTTGAATTAAAATCAACGAAGGCATCAACATCTCTCTAAAAGACACACGCTTGAAGCTATAGTGTAATCCTTGAAAAATATGCATTGCATCTAAGGATAATCATTAAGGATGTCAGATTTGTATTGGTTTAATTACTGGTGCCGTGTTTGTGATATCACTTTACCCCCACTCAGTATATATATATATATATATCTATATATATACACAAAAAAAATAACACCGAAGAAAATACATAAATAACATGAATAGATATTGGGAAATAATTGACTTAAATTATATAAATTTAGGGAAAAGGATTCCTCGACTATTGAGTGTTTAAAGCTTTCAAGCTTTCAAGTCTATATATATATATATATATATATATATATATATATATATATATGAATGATCTCAGTACATATTTACATTATTTCAATGTTGCCATTCAAACACAATTCAAGAGATAATTTTGTCTGCTATGTTAAATAACGTGTTTAGATTCCAAAGTCATTGACACAATAATAAAACTAAGTGTAGACCCCATATATTCCGAGTAATACAACATATCTACCGACACAGCAGTTCCTTCATCAGGATACATAAAGATTCTGAGCTTTTCCAATTAGAAAAAGGGGTGAGACGAGGTGCTATTAGCTCACCAAAACTCTTTATAGCCTGCCTTGAGATGATTTTCTAGAAACTGGAATGGAAACACAAAGAAATCAGGAACGACGGCAAATACCAAAGTAACTTCAATTTAGCTGACGTCATCGTCTCCTTGGCAAAAGACCTTCACGATCCCCAAATAACGTTAGACAAATTAAATGAAGCAAGCAAGATATTTGGCCTCCATATGAATTTCAGCGGAATGAATTTCATGTACAACAAAAATTTCGCGGACAAAGCATCATATCAGAGAGAGGACAGGAGTCCGAGATATTAAATATTCAGTAAAAAAAAAACTCAGATTTCAATGGACTGGACATGTTTCAAGAATATCAGACAGCCACAGGACATCATGACCCACAACGTGAATCCCCATAAATCCTATACGAAACGGTGGCCGACAGAAAGTCAGAGGGCACAACAAGCTAGATGAATTCAGAATATACTGGCTCAGCGATGATAGAAAGATGTGGCGAATCTTGGGGAAGTCTTATGTCCAGGGACGTACGGTAACAGGATGATGATGATGATGATGATGATGATGATGATGATGATGATGATGATGATTAAATGTATGTGTGTATATATTACCCAACATCAATATTCCAAAATCCACTTTGATTCAGCACACTGTGTCTGTTTCGCCTTCCTTAAGTAACAACAGGAGCCACTTCCGAATTCAGAATGAGCCAAAAAATTTTCTAAAAAAAGTTTGTTTTTTTTTATTTCGGGATATGCTAACCTTTTTTTTATTCGGAATCACACTGTAGAGGATGATTCCAAGAGATTTTTTTAAGTACGTAGAGACATATACCTAGAGACATGTGTGCGCATATGCATATATATATATATATATATATATATATATATATATATGTATATTTTATATATATATATATATATATATATATATATATATATATATACATATATATATATGTATATTTTATATATATATATATATATGTATATACATATATTTATTTATATATATATATATATATATATATATATGTATATTTTTTATATATATATATATATATATATATATATATATATATACATATATTTATGTATATTAAACACGATTACAAAGACTGATTTACATGAATATTAACATGTGCGGCAGGAGTTGCATCAATCATAAATTTCATAATCATCTACCACTGAACTTCTATTGTTGAGCATAGATCTTCCCCATCCCGCCAGATCTCTCTATCATGGGCCTGACCCAAGCAATACTTCCAGAACTTGTTTATTTCGTGAAATCATCATATTTTTTGCTGGTCAAATTTTCGCATATGATATCTTGGGATCCATATTGTGAATCCTAATATCCATCGGTTGTCTGACATCCTGGCAACACGACCATCCCATTGCCATTGGAGTTTTCTCATGGATTCTATAATATCCATGAAACTTGTTTACTTCTCTAATGTACTCAGAACGGCCTATCAAAGCTCCTCTCATGTCATCCGTGATTTTGATAACCTCTTCAATGTCTCGCTGGCAAACTTACTTATTTCATTTTTCATGTCTTATCTGCACATATACAGATTAACTAAAGTAAGCATTGTTTTAAAGTATATAGATATATGATGGAACATTTGATAGACATCAAACTGTATAGACTACAATCCTTTCCCAAAATTATATAATGTGAATCGCGTTATATCGTTGTTGACACTGTCTGGAACAATTCTGATAAAGTGGAGCTCATATAAAGATTGGGCTGTTTGAACTACGGCCCATACCAAAAAGTACGACCCCACACTTAGAGGTTGTACGTCCAGCTTTTTTTACTTCATTGCTAATAAGCTAATCATTGATATGGCACAAAACATTTAATGTTCAATATTCTGGCTACATGAAAGATATCTCAAACAAATTAAATGGGGGTATTTAAACTAATGGAATATTTTTCCCAGATAAAATGATGGAGGGAATTATGAAATAATTCGATGTTGAGGAGCAAGTATGGAATCATCTACAAAGAGAAATCACAATTGGTACTTTTTCCCCTCCCCCCTATTCGGGCTTTTAGAACCGCCTGAAACCTTTGAAGCATTGATTCTGCTAATGAAAAACGATACTCTCCGAAAAGCTTGTTCAAACTTGCCCATTCTTGCTCTACAGTAGACACCTCCGACAATGCACACACACACACACACACATATATATGCATATATACATTCATATATATGTATATATATAAGGAAATGGACTTTCGATCAGACAGAATAATTATAAATTGCGTTATATCATATTTGAACTCTTATTTGAAATAATTTGCCGTTATTACACGGTGAATGAATCATTTGGCCTAGAGAGTGTAAATAGAACAAACAGTCAAAGTAAATGAGGCTGATACTTGAATCAAACATTTATAATCATTCTGTCGTATCATAAGTCCATTTCTTAATTAATATATATATATATACATGTATATATATATATATATATATATATATATATATATATATATATATATATATATTGTGTCATCCACAGACAGCTGTTTCGTTGTATTACACCTCTTCAGCGTGGCTATAGACTATCCATCGATCCAGTACCACGAGGCAGGATCGAAACCTCAGCTTCAGACACAGAGGCTGGTATCCTCCCTCTATTCCACGGAACTGGACGGTCAGAGAGGTTGAATTTAAGCGATATATTTATCGTATATATTCCTCATCCACCAGAGTGCTCCATTCCATGTTGGAAGAGTATTGCAAAAGCTTACAATGAACGAGTTAACTCACTTACAGAGTGCTCAACTATGATTAAGGGGCATTAATTATTGTGTCATCCACGGACAGCTGCTTCGGTGTATTACAACTCTTTAGTGTCGCTATAGACTAGCCATTATCCCATCGAGTACAACGAGGCAGCCTTTCTTTCTCTCTCACTCTCCCTCCCTTTATATATATTTAGAGAGAGAGAGAGAGAGAGAAAGATGGGCTTTTTGGCGGGGAGGTGAAAAGTGATTCGCATTGAGGTTAGAGCATATGTAAATGAGTATACATAGAAAATACATACACACACACACATAATTATATATATATGTGTGTGTGTGTGTATAATTATGACTTGCGTTATATCATACAGAAACTCTTTTGAAATGATCGCTATTTCACGGTAAATGTACCATTTGGCTTATACAATGTGAATAAATTGAAAAATTAGAGTTCCTCTATGATATATTGTATAGCCATTCCTGAATAACACACACACACACACACACACATGTATATATATGTATATATATATATATATATATATATATATATATATATATAGAGAGAGAGAGAGAGAGAGAGAGAGAGAGATAGATAGATAGATAGATATTTAATCACAAACTTTGCACGTTTGCCTGAAAAATAATTTTAGTTTTAGAAATTGCATGATTTCCAATGAAAACATTCCTCGTGTGTATGTGAGTGTGCAACTGTTTGTATTTGTGCGTTCGTGTGTGTGTGATTGTGATATTGTCATTTCAATCACTTCCAATCTTTGAATGATATTTTAACTCATTCTTTCAGACAAGGTGAACAAACCAAAACATTGGAATTATAACCACAGTGAAAGAATCTATGAAGTTTTCTACTCAGAAAAAATACATAAGAAAATAAGTAAATAAAATATGACTCTGCATTTCAATCAATAAAATGCTCAACGAACTTATTCGAATATCAAAATACATTCGGTTTCAGGAACTAGCATCGAGGATTGTCTCTAAAGCTGTCAACATAGGTTTCTTCAGTTTTAAAGCTGGTTCGGCTAGCTGGCTGATTCCATTAGCTATGTATATATGAACACCTCGTACAGACAGCCTCAATGGAGCTAGAAAGCAGAAAATCAATTCCTTATAATGTTTAGAAAAAATGTTTGTTTTTTTACGGACCTCGTGGATTTTTGATTGGGATTCAATCTGCGATTCAACGATATGCTTAATTGGTAGTTCCCTTAGTTTAAGTTCAATCGTTTCTCAATATTCAGACTTTTTAAGCGATCACTCCCCAGCAAAATCTGAGAGAAGTCGCTCATTCATTCATCACCCATTTTTTTTCAATTTTTTAATTGATCACTCTCAACACAACATGCTGTCAAAAAAGGTTAGTCATATAACAGTTTCTTTTGAGTGACTAACTAGACCTGCGTTTTTATTGCTGAGAGAAGCATCCTACATCGAGGGTTATTGATTAAAGATTTGACCTAAAATCCTCCGAGAAAGCCTCAATTTGAATCGAATGTTTTTGCTCTTTCCAGTATTCTTTTGACGTGTGAAATATTTTGTTTTTGTGATGCTCTATTTGTAGCCAACATTTTATTCAAAGGAAAAAGAAAAAGACAAAAAAACTTTCTGGCAGCGAACCAACACCTTCAAATATTGAGTCGATTAAGTTTGATTGCCAGAAACCGTCAAACAAAACAGAAAACAGGTTTCTTTAGGTTTTGGGGTTGGTCTAGCTAGCTGACTGGCTGGGTATGTAAGTATCACGTGGATGGGTTGCCCCATTGCTGCTCGAGGAGTGAATTTTCTTACATTTAACCATTTTGTCGAGGTAAAATGTTTTGCTAATCACCGCTCCCAGCACCAGACCAGTTTAGACGCTGTTGCTAAGTTGAGGTTATTCATGTGCTCTAACATTTGTACATATGTATCTAAGTATCAATCCAGACCTCACCTAGCCCGTACCGTTAAGACAAAAAGTTTGTCATTTTGCACACATACTCCTCTCAATGGGTAAGGAAAACCTTTTGTTTTTTTATTTTTCAAATTCCCTTCAACTTTTTGTTTTTTTAATTTGTTTCAAAATAGATTTTCAGTGTGGGGTTTAACATGCAATGTAAGTTTATACTAAATTAGTGACTAGTTTGTACCCATCCAGTTTTTGCTTTTTTTTCAATTTCTGAACTTTTTTAGTACAACGGCCCAACAAAAGAAAAGAAGAAACTTATTCACTTACCACCTCTTTTCCCTAATGTTCAATTGATCTCCCCAGCGCAGTACATATAGAGACAGTGATTCATAACTTGCTTTGGAATGCTACTTTCATTTCATAATACCTCCCTAAATAGTTATTTTAGTTATCACTGCTTAACAAAATGCGAAAAAAATAACCTATTCATTGATCATCCACTCTCATAATTTTCACTTGATCACCCACACAGCATGCTGAAAAAAGACAGTGGTCAAATGACAGTTTCAATTGAGTTACTGACCAGGCCTGTTTTTAACATCTGTTTGTTTTGCAAGTTCAAGATTTAATTATTAGTATGTCGATGGAAAAATATATAACATGAACAAAGAACATTGATGGAATATTGATATAAGTATCCACATACTTATTAAAATTAGTTTAACAACGTGAGTGGCTTACAAAACATCAATGCATCAATATCTACATATCTAAAGTAGTAATGTTTGTATGTATGCTCTGTTACAATTCGTAAACTACACATTCTACATAAAAAGTAAGAGCATAATTAGATTCAGCACTTATCAATTCACCAATTATTAATTTAAAAAGTTATACGAATTTATGCATTTTTGCATCAATGTCCCTAAAAGATCCAACTAACAGATTCTGCTTCAATTGATGGTCAAAAAATAATGTTCACCATCAGGAGTTGAGGAGGTGGCCAACAGGTGTACTAATTTTTCCTCCAACCAGCATGTAAGACATATGTTTGCTTGTCCCCGATGTTAGGCAGGTGGGGTTAATCGGGTTGTCGCTCAGCGATCATCCTAAGGGGCTTGGCCCCTCCTACGGGAGGAGTCACTGGTCGAAGCTGAACCTCCATTCTGACACCAAGTTCACATCGTGTCG
Source organism: Thysanoteuthis rhombus (assembly GCA_963457665.1). Classification (NCBI taxonomy): domain Eukaryota; kingdom Metazoa; phylum Mollusca; class Cephalopoda; order Oegopsida; family Thysanoteuthidae; genus Thysanoteuthis; species Thysanoteuthis major. The sequence goes on along the minus strand of OY735205.1, from coordinate 71,198,956 downwards.
TTGAACATGCTATCACACTGAGAATACCGCTGACAAAATGTAACGGCAAAAATTAGTACTATATACATTGTACATGCACACATTATTCATATATATATATATATATATATATATATATATATATATAGAAAGAGAGAGAGAGAGAAAGAGAGAGAGAGGGGGCAGAGAGAACATGTACGTAGGATACATCCCATCATTGAAAGTATGGAGTCACTTGAAAATGAACAAAGGAGTGTCAACAATTTACAATATAAGGAATGATGGATAGTCTATAGCCACACTGAAGAGTTGTTATACGATGAAACTGCTGTCTGTTGATGATTCAATCATTAATTAAATATATATATATATATATATATATATATATATATATATATATATATATATATATATATATATACCACAGAGCTTTACAGCAGTAAACACTAAACCAATTAAAAAACCCTTTCAATTCGTAATATTTTTGTCAGTAAATGTAATTTATGAAATTTTCTACAGCGTTTTTTTTTTGTTTTACATAAACTTTATTATGATGGTACTATTTGTAAATTCTGTCTTGTTGTGACCATCTGTTGTTTACCAAGTAACTGTATCGGGGATTTTAAGAACAAAAATAAAATAAAGATTCCGGTAAAAATCAATAAATCTCAATGTAGCTTGTGCTATTCTTAGATATCCTGATAATATAATTATATATATATATATATATATATATATATATATATATCGGATGTGAAAGCATAGGAATTGAGCATACAGGCCGTACCCAAAGGACAGATTATTGACAAGATCATCTGAATTATGATCGTTACCTGCAAGTATGAGTTGTAGATAACAACATATTAACATTGTATACGAACAGCATTAAGCAGATCCAATATATGGATCGTGATCATATTATTTTTAGTGGGTATCTTTATGAACACAAACACAGCCACCAACTATCCTGGTAATATGCGTGCATACTAAAATGGATCATATTAAAATACATATCTTTCTTACGATAAATATGGTTCAATCCACGACCGGGTTATAACAAAAATTGAAGCTGAAAATAGATCTTCCAAACAACGTATGTACCAAACCCTGCAATACCATCGCTGAGGGGAAAAGCAGAGAAGGGTGAAAATGAAAAACCAACGATATATATATATACATATATATATATATATATATATATATATATATATATATATATATATATATATATATATATATATATATAGTCTTATATCCTAATTAAACCCTTTTGATGTTACTTTTTCGTTTACCATAGAGATCAAAGTACAAATTAGATATAAGAAAATATTTCTGATATTTGAATTCAACTTCAGCCAAACATTTTCTTTTATTTCTTATTCCATATTATGTCCCTTTCTTCCTCTTCCCCCCTTTTTCGTCTTTGTCTTTTCAATTCTATTTTCCCTTCGACTTATTTCACGTACCACGTACAGGATCTTTTCTGTTTCTCTAATTGGCTCTTTTCATAAGGAGTCTTCTAACTGATCACCATGGCAGAGTGTTAAAGTGCTCATTTCTGGTTCGGTGTTCCGTGTTTCAAATCTACTGAGTTATACAAAGGACTTTAAAAATGCTGCTCAATGCCCTTCCGTTAAACACACGGAACTAGGATTGAGGAACCTGTCACCAATGCTAAGGGGTCACGATTGAATTGCCTTAGATTCTCCAGTTCTCGTAAAAATACCTAAATTAAGCGATGACGTGCCTGGTCAGTATCAAGATGGGTAACCATTAGGAAATATCTTTGATAGGCCAAGCTAGTCGGAATCGGTTCTTAAAGAGAGCAATCAATTACAGCTCCAACGTGATATTGGAGATGGCAAAAGATGCAGCCAGAAGCACTCCTTTTTAAAAGTATCTATATACATTGAAACCGGAGATATGAAAACAAGAAAAGATAATTAGAAAAGAAAAAAGGATGATCCTCGTCCGTCATGTTTAGTGGAAGATGTTGGGGGTATGGGAAATAGATATAAATATAGCCGTCGTAGTTTAGTAATTGGGACCAGCAAATTAAGACTAAGTTCTCTCTGCCAAAATATTATTGATATTTTCATGTCATCCTTCGATTTCTCACTGACATCTCCGAGGCAAAAACAACTCATTTTGCTGCAAAAAACTCTGCCGCTTCTTGATTTCAAAATCAAAATCTAATTATTGGAAACCTTTCAGATTATTCTTTCAATTTGTTTGAGTTTCAATGTAAGAAATCTTTATGTAAGTTCATAATTGGATGTTTTCCATCAGATGTCAGTGAATTGATTTATAACTTATTCACGTGCGCATCAAGTTAATGAAAATCATTGCTCCTCAGTGACGACTAGATCTTGTTGGATACAGTGGTCATCAAAGTTGATAACAACGTTTGCCTGGTCAGTGCTCAAATAGGCGACTGAGGATCAGTTAAAGCACCACATGTATGTGTGTGTGCGTGTGTATGTGTGTGTGTGTGAGCGCGCGTGTGTGTGTGCGTGAGCCTACATGTATATACAGTGCAACATAAAACTTTAAACTCAATTGATATTTTTGAATAATTTCATTAATAACTGAAATGAATGTGTTACCTTCTGTTATCATCGTATAAGCTCGGTCATCTAATAAACACAGAATTTTTTTATTTTCGTTGCGACTAAACTTTAATCTCATGGACAATAAACGTCATATAGAGGATCAAATTTTAATCATTTCACGTTTAATGCTGCTCTTAAAAGATGTGTCGTGTTTAATCAATATATTTGCTCGATTTAGAAAAATATCTAGATTTTTTGTTCACAAAAGAACTAAAACTTTAGGTACGTTGGAGCAACGGTAAAATCAGTAAATAGCAGTATGGACTGCAGGCACTTGACCAACGTATACCTAATCTAAAATGGTGAAATGTTGTGGGGATTACTGCTTAATTAGATCTTTATCACCAGAATGCTCTGATTAAGCAAGTCATGGCAATTTATGTTGTAAATGATACAAAGGTAAGCACAGCACGACTGACTCACCTGATTTTGGGAATAGGAATTGCCATCTTGATATTTTCCGCTGCTGATTTTGTGACATTAGTCTCGACATATATATTTTTTTAGTGGGCAAGTGCAATTCAGTTCTTTGTTATAGTTTGTTTAGCATTCTCTTGTGAGGGGATGGGTCTTACTTTACAATGTTGGGTGTTAGCTTTTAGTGTAAACTAAGTGAAAAAGCCCATGGATCTTATCAAAACAAAAGTTTCATGGAATTTAATGCAAAAAAATCAATATTTAAAGCGATTGAAGCAGATGAAGCGACGATTTGATTATTCATGTTCATCGATTTAGTTTTCGTGTCGTTATTGTTGATATTTTCACTTCATTTTTCAATTTGCTCGCAATACTATCAAATTCATTCACTCCATGTTTTATTTTGCCGACAGTATTTTTCAAAATTTGAATGGCTTCTAATTTGCTCGCCGTAGCCTTGAATTTGCATGCCGTAGTTTTTGATTTGCTTTCTTCTCTAACTTACCGTGGCAAAGAAGTTGAAGACATTTGATCGACCAAAAGTGTACTTCAAGAATTACACATTTTTACCTTAATTCACTTCTCATGGGAAACGGACTTACATGCCTTTGTCATAGATATGATGATTAGAGTCAGTGAAAGATTCGAGGAATGATTTCGATGCATCCAATCAGTGATATCATGTTTAACATAACACACACACAGAACACATACACACACACACACACACACACATATATATGTATATATATATATATATATATATATATATATATATATATATATATGTATTCATGAATGTACCGAGTGTCCCAAAAGTAACGCCCGTTTTGTCCAAAGGCTAATTTTAAGGGAAACAATTTTAACAAAATGGCTGATTGGCTGCCTCTATATGTGCGTATGTATGTATGATGTATATAGGTCACAACATTTCAGCTAGAGGACTGGAAATTCGAGCATTTACTCCTTATTATGCGTAGTTAATATACGTTATTTTTTAATCCCCACCCTTAACTGAAAAGGTTTCTAACAGTGGATTTCAATTTGCTGTGAGAGTTTATGGCAAATTAATCCCTTACTTAGTGCCATCTAGCATTCAAAGTTGTTTTTTGAGGGGTGTATTAGGGTTTTTTTTTTTGTTGCTGTTTTTTCTTTAATTCAGACTTTTCCAGGGATCACTGCGCAGCAAAAAATCCAATTTTCGTATATTCAAATTGATCCCCCCAAACACGACATGCTGCCTGAATGCGTTGTTCACGTGACTATTCACTGACTAACTATGCCTGACTTAATGTGATGTTCTGCCGCAAGTATGTCGAAACTGACTAATAAAATTAACGACCCTTGCAAACAAATCAGATGAGGATGCCAAAAGCGAAATAAAGAAGAATTGTAAGCGAGAGTTTTTAATCGTATCAATAATATTTAGTGTACTGGCTTGTTGTACATCATATTAAATATTGGCTCCGCTTAAATGGCTTCCTCTCTGTCTGTAAAGGCATTAGTGTGAAGTGAGCATGAAAAAAGCCCTGATCAGAGTTTGAGCTTGGGTTGTGGATTCTATTTTCCTAGCCGTTAACGGCTACTGTAATTGCACCTTGCTCCCATTGAAAGAGCATTTTGGGGACTACCAGTATATATATATATCTATACAGATATACGTATATTGTTGCATTCCAACCTTGCTCTTGGTTTCTTTTCCTCTTAATAATAACTGCCTCCTTCCTAAACTTTCTGTACTCGACAACATTGCGTCAATCCCAAAGCCATCTACACCATGGAATTGTCAGTGACGCAAGGTTGAGAAATCAATTACCCAATCGGAACTCTTTGTGTAAGCACACTAACACGGTCGATATGTTCGTAGCAAGCCTGTTTCAAATACTTGTCAAATTTATGATGGTTTATTGTCTTCGTCACTGATGAACGTAAAGACAATTTTGATGTCGTTCTTCGACGTAATACGTGTCGGCATAGATGGCGTTATTTGTCTGGCCAGTGTCCAGTTTACTGACTTGATACTATATTACATGAGATGCATGTAATACTGACTCTTCGAGAGGGGGCGATTTGATTTACAATCATGTAATCAAATATTCAAAGAGCCTATAATCATAATGATTATTTACTCAAATGCATAAATTTCGTCGTCATCGTTAGCTAAGGTTGTTCCCTAGTATTTGATTCTTCTTGAAACGAGGGAAGATCGGTAAGAGTTGGCAACGGCGTGGATCTGTTCCATTCGGATCCAGACTTGCCAAAAAGTGACACACACAATATGATTTCAGGATCATTGCCTGTGGCACGTTGTATCAAACTTGTAGATATAGTCGCCTTTCCATCCAATTCGTCTGGCATCGTGCCCCTCTGTCTGCATCGCCGTCGGGCTTGTATTGTAATACCTATCCCCATCCTGAGGTGTTATTGGTAAGCTATCAGGTGTCATACTTAAGCGATCAGGAAGTGTGTAAGGCACAGGTATTACAGATACATACGCACCCGTACTCACACACACTCACACACAATTATACAAAAGTACATTGATAGGCCCTTTGCCTGGCGCATCGATATTGGCTGCATTTTTATTTGACATTTTCACTTTGTATTGTTCGAATTATGTGAATAATATCCAACACTAATTTTAGTCAAATGATAAAGAACAATATAAAGTTGATCAATAGATATTTGTTGTTTGAAATATGTTCTCTTCCATTAATAGACTGCAGACTCAATGATGTACCTAAGTTTATTTTTAGAGAGAAAAGCAAAAGATGAATATGAACATAGATAAGCGTATAAATAAGTGAAGATCGATGAAAAAATATTTACATGTATAAAATGCGTTTTATAAGATCGGCGACGGTGCTGGATTAACTAAGAGAAAAAAGTAGCATATGCTCCACGCCCTGCATTTTCAAATGCCCCGCGCTAAATGACTGCAAGATATCGATTCCAATTCAATGATTCTGCGCTTGCTATGTTACTACAATACTATACTCTTTCCAACTCTTATGAATGACTCAGAGTTTACGGTTATATCAGTCAATCATCACCTTTAATTGGGATTAATAGTCTAAAGCAGTAAATAAAAAGGGTATGATATTTAAGAGATACATATAAGACGCATAAATACCAATGTATATGAAACTGAAGTCATAGCCGCTACACAAAGATAGAAACTATTACTGAAGTGTCGTAATAACTTGCTTGTATAGCAAATGAAAAAGGAATAAATCAACTTACTATATAAATAAGAATATAAAGTGTTTGCGTGTTTTCTTAATTTTGGGACATATACTAACTTTGCACTACTTTCATCCTGCCGACGGAACTGAAGGTGATGGAATATATATATATATATATATATATATATATATATATATATATATATATATATATATATATATATTCATATATGTGCTTGTGTGTGATTGGTCCCATAATTAAGCAAAAGGTTTGTTGGATAATACATTAGGTAAGATTTTATAAAAGTTTTTATAATCATGGATATTTGGCATACAGAACACCTACCTGTACTAAGTTGAAAAATATATGCATCAGAAGGTATTCTGTTTGGTACTAAAGAAAGCCTTCTTTATTTCATAACAGACAAAAGGTAGAAAAATGTTTTTTCCTTTCTTTCTTTCAAGTGAGATAAACATTTGCTGCGTAAACAAATCCTGGAGAAAAGAGCATTGTGCTTCCAACATTTGCTAAAGGAGTCAGGATCTTTCCTCAATGGGTGTGTATCTATTTAAATGAACAATATTTTGTTTGTGTATCCAAATATGAAAAAAGCTCTCTGAAAGACACGCTATGATTGGTCCTTAAAGAAAAGAGTCAGTTGCTGTCGTGTTCGGAAAGCAAGTACATGATCTTTCGGACATGTCCAGATGTGACCCCTCGGTGGTGTATGGGACATGGAAGGTGCAACATTCTGGGGTCGGAAGGAGTTGGAAAAATCTGCCAGAAGAATAGCCTTTCCCATTTTATTGGCAAAAAAAAAAAATGGAATTCAAACAGACAACGATTCGAAGTGAAACGATATAGTTTGCGGATGAGACAGGAAACAGGGACGATATCACAAATTTTAAAAGATACTCGTCTTTTTATTCTTTTGGCAACATGCGTTGGGAGTGATCAATTAGAATATTTGAATCAAGGTGATCGATGTATAACTCACATTTCTGATCTCTTTTTGAACACTGATTATTAAAACCAGTCCTTTGGGGAAAAAGCGTGAATGAAGCCCGACAAATAGTAAGGTGCCCATTTAGCATAGATTTATATTACCAGTAGAGCACCAAAAAATATTTTTTTTCCTTTTTTTCTTGACAAATTAGGGAGTAAATGTTTTGATTTTTAGCCGTTTAGCTTCTTTGGAGCAGTGTGTCGATGTGATAAATGGTCATCCAGACCCACATAAAAATAAGAAAAACTATGATGACAGTTTTGGCTTTGAGAGCTTTGATTTCTAACAAAGGAAACTCCAATAGAAAAAAAGGCAGAGAGAGAGAGAAAAGGAGACGGAGAGATATAGAAGGAGAGATGAAAGAAAGATAGAAGGGAGAGATTTGCAGCTAAATACATAGAGAAATAAAAGGGGAGGATGAAGGGGAAAAAAAGAAAAAGGGAGACTCCAATATACGAGGAATATAAAGGGTCAGAAGGCATAATACTGTGTGAAGGAATCAAGAAAGGGAGAACAGGGAAGACCTAATGGGGGAATAAGTAATTGGCTGCTTGACCGAAATCGTAAACCAATCAAGTGGACCATATAGAGAGTAATTTTGTAGTAGGAATTCAAAAGAGTGATGCACACACACACAATATGAAACACTCTGAATACAATCAACGTCATTTATAACATACAGCCACAAGATTACATTTCATACGAAAGATGAATAAAATAAATAAGTAAATAAATACATAAATGAGTTGATAGTAAAAGACCATAAAAAAACTCCAACAGAAAGATCAACTGGTATGATATCTGAAACAGTTTTTGAAAATCCCCAACCAATGGAATAACCATGAAAACATTGCAAAAACGAAAATTAGAAAATCATTTTTTTAAATCAAATGAAACGAAAAGAACCAAAAATCTAAGATACTGCAAATCAAAAATCTTGATATACTATGAATGGAACAGTCATAAACATTAAACAAAGAAAAAAATGTATACATACAATAAGGTAGAGTTTTCTAAGCTGGAAAAAGACTAACCTTCTAATAATGCTCTAAATATTCTATATTTAAATTGAAGGATGCTTATCTTATATATATATATATGTATAACTTTCTGTCCAAAAGTTCATGACATAAGATCACGATAATGTGTTGTGCGGAATTATAGTAATCCGACAGAATGGTAGTAGTAAGTCGAAAATATGGATATGAAAGATTGAGGATAAGATGGTCTTAATCATTTGTTCATGTGTGCTTTCCTCTCTCTTTTGGAGGATGTTTGTATTGTGCTTCTGAAGACGTCAATTGAATACTGTGAAATGCATAATGTTTCATCTTATTGATGATGATAATAAAATAACAGATATTATGTCGTCTGTTACACCTTATGTGACTTCAACAGGAACATGGGCTTCGACAATGACTGCTAACTGACCCACTTATTCAAAGTTTTTTTCATCTTTGTCACATACTTTTATGGAGTTTTTCTTCCTCACTTCTACCGAGATCTGCATATTTCTCTTACTCTTCCTTGTTCTCTTCCGTCCTCTACTTTTCCCTCTCTTACGGCTTGCAAGTGATCTTAATGAGCACCTTTATCTATCCTCTGCAGGAAATTTCACTTGGACAATTCTGATCTTTGTTCAATGTTTGACTTGTCGACTTAATATCGCAAGTCACATTGGCGATTTTGCACAATGATCAAAACGAAAACAAAATCATCATCATCAGCAGCAGCAGCAGCAACAGCAGCATCTTACGTTGGACATAAACGTTCCCTATGATTCGCCCGAGCTCTCTATCGTGACCGTTTCTGAGGCAGTACTTTCTCAAAGTGTCACGTTCGTAACGTCTTCTAATATTTTGCTGGTCATAGTTGCGCATACGATACCTAGGAATCCATGTTGTGACTATCAGTCGCATTATGTGATTCTATGATAAATCACAATAGCAAATAATTACTTTGCAAGTAAAAAAGTATTTGTGTATTTTCTCAGAGGCATTGTCTCGTATTAGGGCGTCCTTTATAAAATTATGCTGCAAGCCCTTCACTGGTTTGATTCAGGCCTGCTCATCGGGTTTGTCAAAATATTGAAACACACCAACTTCTTATTGAATTCAGAAATACAATGCAGAGTATTAACTGCTTGCATCACTTAAACAGGGTGGTGAGTTTTCGATTAGTTAAAATGCAATGGTTGAGAATATCTTCTTGTTGTAGGTTCATGTCATTTGAATTCTGAGATGAATCATTTCCATTAATTTCTTGTTCTCTATTCTTCATTCTCTTTCTTGAATCCCACCCTGAGGTTCTACGTGGACATAGTTTCTATCACTGAATAAAATCGGAACAAAGAAATGGGTTCTGATAGGATATAAACTCGCTTCGTATATTTCCTTATCTTTTATTGATTAGACAAAACCCTAAACAATTTGCTCAGGTGAGTACTATGACTGAGTGTGGCTCAAATCTTGGGCTATCTCTCCATTAGTAGTAGTAGTTATAGTCGAGTTTTGGAGACAAAATATCCGGTCAAAATTAAATGTAGGCTCATAAACGAGTAATACATTCTGTAAGATTTTCTATTGAAATCAAAACATAATGGGAAAGCCTAAGAGCAACCATTCAAAAGAGTATACAATTAATTAAGAATCTCATGACCATGAATCAAGAGAAGACCTCTACACGAGATCAACTTATACATTAGAATATCTGATACCTGAATACCAAAAATCTTATTAGGTGTGATATTCGGTTTTAGTTTTCGTCAGACACAACTACTTTGTTCTGATTTCACGCTGTTTATCTTTGACGTTTTGTTAAAAAGCAACAAATAAGATGAATAAACTTAGTCAAACATTAATGATATGATGTTGTTACAGAATTGATCTCATTTTGTACATTGTAAATATTGGATAAGTTTAGCATAGATAAGCTATATAAGAGTGAGATTTCCATCGATGATCAAACACACAATCAATATCACGCAAAAGTAGTTTGTTTGCTACTGTAACTGATACCCTTTCTTTTTTTAAAATCCTTTGTTACAGTATGTACAATTGGAAGAGAAGCAGTATAAATCACAATGACGGAACAGTGTGGGAATGAACTCCATGCTGTGTCTGCTACTCAACGGAGACAAGATATGGAAATCTTGGTCCAAGTGAGGAAGAAGTCAAAAACATCTGAAACATTATGAGCGATACTGCAATTGAGAAATTTCTGTTTGTGATCGTTATATTTGTATAATACACTTGAAGAAGTACGAAGAATAGATCGGGTGAAACGAGATAATAAGGAATCCAGTTGTTCGTCTAAGTCTTTCACTGTGGAATTTTTTTTCCTAGCATGATTCTGAGCAGAGGTTTGTCCCCCAAGTCCTAATGTGTCTTCCAAAATCTCTTATTTCGGATTCGTGTGCGGCGGTAATTCATTTTCCGTTCCATAGCGCGAATACGATTTCTCTAATTCTAAAAATGCTATTTTCAGCATTTCAGACATTTAGGGGAAATTTCATCAAAACGAAATTGACATAAACGCATAAGAACATCGATCTTGAAACAAGAAAAATGATTTTTAAATGGCATGAATGCCTTATAGCAGAGATGAGGACGGTAATAACCTAAGGAAGCGTTGGATGAGGAAATGCAAAAAGATGTTGAAACTTTCATCGACCAAGAAGACAACAAAAGTGCTACAAAGATGAAAAGAGAAAACTGATCAACATCTCCAGCGGAATGAAAAAAATGTTAATGTTGATTTTATGTGGATACGACTAAACAGCATATTCGAGGCACTTCTGGAAAATACATGAACTGAAATAGAAATTAGGTTTACCCGATGAATAACTGGTAAAACAACTTTGAAGAATAGACAGGATTTCAGGGATGGGGATTATCCGGTAAGAATAGCAATGGACAGGAAAAGTTAACTCCTACGGTGTTATCCAACATTGAAAGACATGGAAACTGGAGAAGGGTTCTCTATTAGAAACCCTCAACCAGAACTGGCAGTAAAAACTGTCAACATTGGTTCCTTCATTTTTAAGATGGTTCGTCTCGTTGGTTAACTATAGAGCTAGAGGGCTGAAAATAAAAAAATCACTCTTTATTATGTCAGGATTTTTTCCATTGAATTTCCCTCTAAATGGGTTTCAGTGGTGGAAGGGTTCAATTTGCAACGTTAGTTTATGCTAATTTGATGTCTTAGTTACTGTCCAGCAGCATTCACGCTTTTTAGTGATCACTATCCAACAACATCATCCCCAACACGGCATTCTGCCAGAAGTATTTTGTCTTGTGGCAGTTTCTTTTGGGGAACAAACAAGACCGGTTTTTCACTTGCTCGCTTTCATGACATTTATGTTGAACCATTTCCACAGACAGGTTCTTCCGTAAAATCTTCTTCGACCCACTCGCTACTTTTTCCATCTTTTCTTTGCACGCTTCCTTGGATATCTCCGAATTTCCTCTTCGAAGAATTGCTAAATATATTTTTTTTTCTGGGATAAGCAAATAAGAACGAGTTGGACGTGTCGGATTACGAAACTTGTATGATTTGCTCAGCCAAAGGCTCACACATATTGGACGTATGCAGGATGGACAAATACCCGAGGACATATTGTACAGTGAGTTTTTCCACTGGATCCAGACTTGCTGGGAGGCTCATTCTAAGTTACATTGACGTTTGTATACAAGAGCTGGATGCTGGTAGGCAATATCGACCCAGTAGGCTGGGTGGATCGCTACAGATGGACATTCACAATCAAGGCAGGTGTCAAACTGATCAAGATGAGGAGAAAAGATCAGCGTGAAGAGTGATGAGAACGCATGTGACTGAGGGCTGTAAGAGCACGTGCTGAATGCACCTGCAAAATCTACAACGGAGTTTTTCGATCGAGAATCAGACTGGATAGTCACAGCTGTTGATGCAACAAAATTATAATCAAATCATTGATACAAGGTCCATCGTCTTATAAAACACAGGGAGGCTAACAATCTTTTTCTGGCATCTCATTTTCTCAGTATTGTCTATTACTGCTTTGAAGATTGATGTCGTCATCATCATCATCATCATCATCATCATCATCATCATCATCATCATCATCATTCTTTTAACGTCCGTTGTTGGACATAGAACTTCCCAAGGATTTGCCACACTTCTCTCTCATGAGCGTCGCGGAGCCAGTATTTTCTGAATTTATCTGGCTCATCTCTCCATCTAATATTCTGCCAGCCTCGGTTGCGCACGTGATCTCAGGGGATCCATGTCGTGAGTCACGATGTACATCGGTTCTCCGCCATTCTTGCAGCATGGCCAGCCCACTGCCATTTGAGATTTTTAATGGATTCTTTGATGTCCCTGACTCATGTCTTTTTCCGTATGTACTGTGCTGTCTTGCGGTCTCCCCGTGTGTGGATGAGCATAAATTTTTTATGTGTATGTTTCATGGTTTTCAATTTGTAGATCTGTCTCTTGGTTAGGTTTTATATTTCAGCTCCATAATTGACTATTGGGAGGATGAATTGGTCATACACCCTTATTTTTAGGATTAATGGGATCTTCTTATTTTGGAATATTGAGTTTGCTCTGCCAAAGGCATCTTAGTGTGATTCTTTGCTTGATTTTTTCTTCTTTTGAGGGTTCCATAGAGATTTGTTGTCTTAGGTAGATGTAGTGGTCTACTTCCTCCAGTTCTGTGTACTTGATTTTGATCTTAGTGTTATTATCTCTGATGTGGTTGTTGTACATGATCTTTATCTTGCTGAAGTTCATGTGTAGGCCAACTTTCTTGTTCTCTTCATTTAGTTCTTTTATCATTAGTTTAAGTTCGTACAATCAATGCTGTTTCCTTCATTCCTGTAAATGTCCTAGTAATCTTCCAAATTTCAAAACCCTATTCATCTTCGGCTGTAACTCTTCTTAATTTCAGTCTTCTTTATTTTTGGATTTTCAGTCAAAGTATTTTTTTCCAGTTGTTGAGTTTTGTTTGCTATAATCATAGTCATTTTAAAAGATAAATAGCGACTCTGATTTTGCTATGATAACTGTTGATTCGTGAAATATGAATTTGAGAAAAAGATTTATTTTCACAAACAAGATAACACGATTACAATATACCATTCATACTTCTTGGGTCGAAAAGTATGTATAAAAGATCTTTATAATCTTTCCATTTTTGTTTATATGCTATGCACCCTCCACATACATGGAGTCTTTTGTAAGGAATAAAACTTATAGCAAAGTGGGATGATTTTATATCTAGTGACAATTGTCCTAAGTAATTTGGCATGATGTTTGATATGACCACAATATTTTCGAAAATTGTTACAAGCAAGTTGGTGTTAACCTGTGATGGCCCGTGCGTGCAATCCAATATAGGTAGCATCGGAAAGCGCCAGTCTTATATCTCTATTGCTGATAGCCCCAGAATATTGTGTAATACTATTAATTATATCTATTTTGTTATGAAAAATCTGTGTCCGGTAATACTTCTGAAATTTGAGTTCATTCTAATGTCAAAAATCACCTTTGAGAGTTTCTTAATTGAAATTAATAGAGTTGTGATTTAAGGACCTCTGTTCATTTGATTTTTGTACAAACCCATATATAATGATGAAAAGTATGTTGATGATACTTCAGGCTCGACAATGCACATCACATACCTTTGATAGACCAGTTAAGGCCTCCATATCATTGTTATTGAAGCCTCCTTCTTTTGAACATTGATTGAATCTTATTGTGGTGTTGGGTAATTGCAAGATGTTTATGTATCCTCCCTTGTTATTCTCTGATATTTATATGAGTGTAAACATATTTTTGTGTTATAAACATATGCATTGGCTTTTGATCATTTTTATTTTATTTTCTCTTTTTTGTATTTTGGTAAAGATAACAATCAGTCTAAGTACCACTTCACTTAATAAACAACAAGGAGCCATCAAGATATTTTTCGTTTTTGGCAGAGGAGAGTCTTAGAACAAATTTACTTCAGTTGTTCAACTGAAAAGGTCATTGATGCTTCGAACCATATTAATGCTATTCTGAAACAGGTTGGGTGGATGTTTTTCCCCACATCCGGCCGTGTATCAGGTCTGGTGTTGATGCTTACTAAATCTAGCTTGATCTGGCACAAGATCATATAGATGAGATATCCGCTGAGTGAGTTAGACACTTTCCAATTGATCAGCAAGACTAGCTGGCTACCCATTGCTCTAAGGTCACTGTATTCTCATCATCATCAGTCTACCGCTGGACAAAGGCCCAACCCAGCTCTGTTCATTAACAGTGTTAACCTATGTCATACAAACTTTTCAATCTATTCTCTCAATCTTATGTGTGGTCTCCCGCTACTGCGTTTGCTATTTCTATGGATCCACTCTGGTAATCTTTCGTGCCATTTGTTCTATGTGTTTACTACTACTAAATTAGAGTGTCACAAAGTTGTTGATTTACGATAACCTTTGAAGACCGAAATCGCCACCGTGATAATGGTTCACTAGACTATCTCGCTAGCTGTTGCTCTACGGCAAGGAATTCTTTGTTTAGCTTACTTTACTCTTGTACTCACCACAAGTTAAAGATACTTAGTCTCTATCGGAATTACCCCAGTAGTAATTCTTTGTAATATGAGCTTATGTTACTCGACGGCAAGAGACCCATATTTGATCTGTTGTTTTTACCACGGATTCGAAGTAGCAACTCCGTCCTTCTTTCAATCTATCCCAGTGATTCTCAATAAAAAAAAAAGGCGTAAGCCCAACAAGGTAGCAATTTAAACCTTGGTAAAAAAAGTGAAATGCGTTCTATGGTTTATGACATCATCGTCGTCGTCGTCATCATCCTTTATGGTCTTTTGTTGGACATCGATTTTTCCCAAGATCCGATACACCAATCTATTGAGTCCAGTTCTTCTCACCATCTCATATTCTGCCAGCCTTGGTTCCGCATTTGATCTCTGAGGATCCACATTGTGAATTGTGATGTCCATCAGTTGTCTGCCAATCTTGCAACATGGTCAGGCCATCGCCATTTGAGTTTCCAGATAGTTTTTATGATGTCTGGGACTCATGTTTTGTTTTTTGTTTTGTTTTGTTTTGTTTAGTTTTTTCACTTACACACTGTGCTGTCTTATAGTCTTATAGTCTTTCCATGTGATGTTAAACATGATTTCCTCGTGTGCACGTTGTGTGAATCGAACAAAAATGGATAAAGTGACTAGATCTCACAAAATGAGAAGATCTATGACTGAAATTTGATATTTTGAATTTCTTTCATTTTTGGAGTATTCTAAATTTTAAATGGTTTTCGTACAGCATTGAATGAAATTTTTAGAACTTGATCACGAAATCTTCAAAGTCACTTGAATTATCTAATACTCTAAAATCTGGTGAATTTTTAAATTCAGCATCACATAATTTTCTCTTTTTAATACCAAATTTGTTCAAATATTATTAGGTGGTCATTGTTTTGTCACTGTCGAGGTGAGACTCAGAGCAAAAAAAGTCAAGAAACACAGATCTATCCTGTCCCCAACTAAAAAATCTCATTAGTTCGAAAAGGCTGAGTATACAACCAATGCATCCTCTCAATAGTCACCTATGGAGCTGAAACATGGAACTTAACCAAAAGATTGACCCACAAACTCGGGACCAAGTAACGTGCACAGGAGAGACTGGTGCTCAACATCATATGAATAGATTGCAAGATAGCACAGTAAATTAAAGGAAAAACAGGAATCACAGATATCATTGAATCCATCAGAAACTAAAATGGCAATGGGCTGGTCATGTAGCAAGAATATTACATAACGTCTTGACACCATGACTCAGAACATGGATCCCCAGGAATCATATTCAAAACTGTGGCTTACAGTAATCGGATATAGAGTTATTGGAGTTCTACTAATAATGTATTTACACGTATACACGTATTTACCACGGATAAATGATTAAATTATATTTTGATGTATTTATGACAGTTCCGATTAGTTGCTATAAACAGACTCTTATTTCAATTTCTGAGTATACAGGCTCAATTGAACCTGAAGTGCACTGAGCCTCTAAAGTCTAAATTCGGCCCTGGTTGTGTTTGTTCTCGACTGAACCAGTGTAACTAATGCGATATCCGAGTGAGATCCTTCAAAGTATTCTCAACTTATTTCAAGGAAATGTACAGAAAAAAAAAACAATCCAGAATGCTATCCTGAATTTCCCAGCCCTCCAACTCCATTAGTGTTGTTTGTACACACAATACCTACATAAATGCATACATAGTAAGTCAGTCATCCAGCCAGATTACCATAAAAACTGCAGAAGCCTCATTGACAGTTTAGGTGGCAGTTTTGCTTGATGGTTTCTAAAAAAGAAGAAAACTGACGTCAGAAATGTATTTCCTTTTCGGTGCATTTGATTTCAAGTGGCAAAAAAATTGACCATTGAGTTTTATACCATCTTATTACTTGTGGAAAACGTACGAATCATTGCTTGTGGTCGTTCAATTTGTCTGAATGCAGTGGCGTCCCGATTTCCATAGGTTTACATTGTGTAAAGCAAAACGTAAGATTTAATGCAAGGATGGAATAATAAACTTCGATTGGCTGGATCATATTGTTTGATGATTGCGATGTTGTAACACACTTATTTTCGTTTTGCTTTATTTCTTTTGTACCAGTTTATTTACAGTTTATTACCAGTTAGTTTGCAAAGCCGATATGTGTTGACAACATAGTTCCTTCAAAGCTGCGTGAGAACATACAAGCACCCACGTCTTGCAACCAGTGCACAGAGGAATGTTAAGTGCACACAATGGATTAATCACATAAAATAATGTATCAATGAAAAATATGTTTTTATTTAACTATATCCCACAATATTGAAAATCATAACCAATGAATTGTTTGGTGTTATTGCTAAAAATTAATTCTGACACTGCGTCTCCTAAAATAAGAAATACTCATTCTGTTTTTATTCAATGAAACAACAAACCTGAACAAAGTTCAGAGTGTAGAATAAAATATCAGCTTATGTAATCATCGTTGTACAATTTTAAAACAGGTTTATTATCTATGGGACATAAACTGTGCGAAAAATATCCATTTGCAAAAATATTCACGGTGCACAATATTTAAGAGATTTTGTGTAGGAAAGATTACCGCAAAATAAGATTTTTACGCTCACTGAGAAGAGAAAATTTAAGGGAAGGTCAGTTTTATGCTATTTTTAAAAACAAAGCGGATATACGCAGACTTCAAAGATACTTAACAATATGGGAAGTGATGTAAGTTTGTTTCTGAAATGAAGAAGAACAGTATTAGCTGTTTCTTCGAAACTAAAACAGTTTTATTTGCTAAATGTGGATGAATCAAAAACTCAAATAAGATATGAATATATGAATGATAAACATTTCTATAATATATTTTCCTAGCCTTGAGATGACTAATTCCAATTTCAGGCACTAATATTAGTTTACTAGTGGAATTTCACTCTTAAACATGTCTTCTTCCTATACCAATCATCTATCTTTTTAATTCCAACGGTTTTTGTCTTTCATGAAACATGAGGCCCTAAATTCCGGAAATAATCAATCAATACTTTCTATGATTCGTCAATAACTGAGACATCCGATCACATTTTCTGACTGAGAAGGAAAATCATTCTCTATGACACTGAATTGGGCAGAAGTTGCAATGGAAATGGATCATGTCATTTGCCGCTTTGGTCCCGCGCATTAAATGATATGACTGGAATTTACGACCCGACAAAAAGACGTATCATTTTAGATACGTACACAGCACCATTGTATATCATCTATTATCGTTCGACTATGTTACATTTGATATCATTGTATTCAGTTGTCTTCATGGAACGAAGCACCTGAAACATTGGGATGTAAAAACAATTGAGGAGAATATCTCACTTAAAGCTGCAAATATCTCAATTGATGACTGTGAGACTCTAGTGAATGACTGTTATTCTTGGCGGGGAACTAATCCATCGTGGAAAAGCTACACTCGATGAATGTTGCATAAAAAATGAAAAACAGAGGGGATCTGACTTCGAAATCCCCGGTCTCAAAGGCAACCAACTGAACCTGACTGACTCGGCAAAGCTGGAAAGAGAAGTCATCTAGCTCATGAAAAGAGACAAGATAACTATCAAATAGCTATAGATGACGGCATCTGTCGCGTCTGTGGAGAGAAATACAAGTCAGTAGGAGGGCTGTAAATCAATGCTAGAGAGCATGGAAATTGCGCACTGGATACCTGCACCATGGATTTTCTTGTATGCCAATTTTGCACCTGACAATTCAAATCCCTGGTTGGATTAAAAAGACACATTAATTATCGGCATAGTTGAGTGATTCTTTGAGGGAGAATCATGTGATAACTATAATCAAAACCAACAAATTACCTGAACCAAGCTTTGTCAAAGAATGAGGAGATTGATACAAGAAACTGGTGTTTTATTAGTGGTAGGTAGTGATAGTACGTGATGAAGTAGATGACTAGACATGTGCCCCCTGGGTTTAGTGCAGTTAAATTTTTGATATTGTCATTTCATTCTCAAAATCGATTAAGCGTTACCCTCTATCGATAGAGTTGTTATGAGGCAAGGGGATAGACATCCGAGTGAATTTTCAATCGGGAAATATTCAAGCTGCGTACTATAGTATCTAATTATTTACCTCAAGAGCACCTTTTAATTTCGCCTATACCACTGGTATTTGAACTGTGTTCCGTGGCACATGAGGGTTCCGAATGACCTTTCCAGGGTTTCTGCAAAACAAAATGATATTTTTGTAATATACTTAATAATTCTCCACAACATGAACGTTCCTTTCGCGGCTCTCACACATGTTCTCATATTTTACTTAACTTGAGTGGAAATTAATTTGCCCAGTTTTAACACAATATGATTCGTAGCTAAATTCCAAATACTTTTTCAACCGTTACATTGATTAAGAACATGTTTGTTATTTACGTGACACGAATGCTGTTCGGTCTCATATCGTTCATATGTTTATTTCATCCTCGGTAAGCTTCGTTCTTACTTTTGCATTCGTGTGTATATTTTCTATTTGAGTTTTTGAACACGATTCATAAACAAAGCCAAAGTCCACTTGTTACACACGTATTGGAAGGAAAGTTGTTTTGAACTGACTTCCATGGAAAATTTAATTACTGGAAAGGGTTTTTCGAGCAGTTCATTTGAACATCAGTACTCAAGACTAGCGCTATATGAAAGTATTTGGGGGGACAATTTTATTTTTAGGCGTGAAGAGCCAAAAGCTTCCCGTTATTCAAAAGTCGTGTTGAGGCTCAACTGTTTAATTCCTAATTATACAATATATCAAACTACATAGCCTACTTCGTAATTATTTACATCGAAGACTTTTAATTAGCAATATCAATCACAAGACTCAATAAAACGTTACGTCAAGTGATTCATTTATTTTTTTTCTCATTCATAGCCAGGCCAAAGAGTCAAAGAAGGTGGGTAAAGGGAGGAAGACGTTAAGTTTATTGAGTGTAATACAGAAATCAGTATCTTTATTAGAAGCATCAACTTAATCACCATTTGAGGCTCATCACATGACCTCTGACAGCTTATAGAACCTGGTATTCCCCAATGATCATCCATCTAGGCACTGACCGAGTTCGACGTTGCTTAACTTGAATCATGCAAGAAGTGGTGTATCCAACGTGATTTGTGCGTAAACATAACGCGTTACCACGCATTAATAGATTTGGTTGGTAGCTGGGAGATAGAAACCCACGTGAAATTTTGATCGAGAAATTACCATGAATGTGAATGAATTTTGGTATTGCTTATGGTTACTCCAACAATGAATAACAATATTGGAAAGTTTGATTTAATGGGATTTGGAATTTTTCTGACCCCACACTTTTTTCAACATCACCTCAACTCCCACTTCCATTGTCTTCAGAATCTAACACAACCGTTTCGATAGAATTACCAACAATTCGAATTGCACTTGAAAATAAGTGCTCCCTAATTTCTCTTCGCTGATAAGAAATTCAGAAAATGGACGAAACGCTGGAATAACATGTCAATAATAATGTCATTGTCAAAACTTCTAATATTGTCATTCTTTCCTCATAACACACTTTGTAATAACTCGGATGAAAAACAACTTTAAATTTCCAATAATTTCGTATATACCAAGCGGAAAGTATCCAAATAGGTTTGGTTACTGACTCAACAGAAAGTGTCGAATGGACAACCTCACTTGAAAGCGGAAGTCTGAATCTAGAAAAAAAAAACCAGCCGGGCACAAACTACGCACCAATTTAGCAAAAACTCACATTGCAAATTAAATCCACTACATATCTGAATAGGGGCGATTTTCAAAAAACAAGAAAACGTTTCTTTTAGTGGATATAATAAAGAATATTGGTGAGGCACGTACGGGTGACAGAATTGAAAACTACCTGCCAGAAGAAAACTTCATGGGAATTTTTATTGACAATTTTGGTTGATGGCTTCCTAATAAATCACGAAGACTTGACAAAGCAGTCAACCTTTCAAGACTATATATATATATATATATATATATATATATATATATATATATATATATATATATGGTATTACAAATGGGGAAGTTGGTGATTTACTGGTAAAAACTCCTCATAAATATTTGAACCGGCATAAACCTCGTGTATCCTGCTTATGAATGCATTCATTTCAAAATTTGAGTTGGTCTAGTTTGAGGCTATTCAACTATTTTGGAAACCCTTTCAAACAATAGCATTAACAATATACTGGCTGATTGATTCCGAACAATAGAAATTATTTTACACATGCACATATTCGCGCACACACATGCACATACACACACATGCACATACACACACACACACACACACACACACACACACACACACATATATATATATATATATATATATATATATATATATATATATATATATATATATATATATATATATATATATATATGTATATATATATATAATTAGTTGAATGCCACTGGAATTTTGCTCCAGGTTTCAACGCTAAATGTCTATTTCTTTCATTTTTTTTCTAGAGAAAAAATATACAAGTTATTTTGCCCGCCCAACGTATTCCTGATGGGCTAAAATCTTTGTGTTATTCAAATGTTAAGAGTACTGCTACGCCATGTGAGATCACAATACTTTTGATTGGAATGATTTGAACTAATATAAAAACATCGATCACAAACGGCTTGACTTTTTCTTATTCTCCCTGTTTATTTGTTTCGTCACTCTTTTTTCATACATCTACCATCAATGCATAATGCATATATGCTTGTGTGTGCATGTGCCTGTATGCGTGCGTATATATAAATGCATACAAAGAGATACAAACACACACACATATATATATATATATATACGTATATGTATATGTATATATATATATATATATATATATATATATATATATATATATATATATATATATATATATATATATATATGCATTTATGTACATATGTTTATAAATGTAGACGGTGTTGATGACTGCTAGTTTTCAAGCTTCCACAATCATCAGACTTGGTTTCTACATTGGCTCTTCCCATTCTCATAATGTTGGATAAATCTTATCCAATTCCTACACTATATATATATATATATAGTTATATATATATATATATATATATATATATATATATATATATATATATATATATATATATATATATATACGTGTTTGTGTGTATCTATGTGTGTATGAGTCTCTGTACATGTGTGTTTTCAAGTAAAAAGTTTTTCGAATTGGTTAAAATTCATAAAATAGAGATTTAATATGTTTTCTTCTAATGTATCACTACACTGTGACAAAGTGCTTCGTTGTCTTGACAACCTCTCAATCGATTCTTGAAACAACAATACTTCCTGTCAGTTTGTAGAGATACAAAAATTAAATATGTCTGTACGCCACCATGTCCATTGTGTGTATCAGAAGTAATTATACAAATTTATCAAAAAAATACCAGCTCAATATTTGAGCATTCTTCATTGTATAAATTACCATAGAGGCCTACAGACGCACTTGAAAAAAAGTTTTTTTAAAGTTCGTGTACAGGTGAACATGTATATCCTCAGGGATGTGGCCCCCAAAGTGTGAATAAGTGACACATACATACACCCACGAACTCTCACTCACAAAGAGATAGGCACATAGTCACAGATACAACAAATTATTTCTTCAAACTTAGGAAAAGAGCATTCTGATGGATGGGGAATATATGCATGAGTAAATATAACGCTTTTATTCAACCTTACTGACCGTCCAGTTCTGCATTAGGCAGAGATAAGATGCCAGCCTCTAGGTCTGAAGGGAAGGTCTCGATCCTACCTCGTGGTACTGGATGAGATAATGGATAGTCTATACTGTGTGTGGATGACACAATATATATATATATATATATATATATATATATATATATATATATAGAGAGAGAGAGAGAGAGAGAGAGAGAGAGAGAGAGAGAATAATGCTCCAGCCAACATGGACGGCATATGTGTCTAGTTGTTTTGTCACTGGGCTTGTGTTTAGAAAGTGGGGTACTAAAAAAAGGGAGATGATGGTGGCAAAGTTAAAAACGGATGTTGATGCTAAAAAGTTGAGCTAATCTCAAAAATAGGGGTAACCGAAGAAAAGAAAATCCCCATCATTCTGTCCCTCAAAAGTGGAAAAAACATTCCCATCGATTTTGACGCCCAAAGTGAGGAGAAAAAACCTTGCATTTCGATCTCCGGTGGTAAGTAAGTAAAGCAAAATTTACCCCCCGATTCAGAGTTCGAAAAGTGAAAAATATCCTCCTTGTGTTTTACCCTTTTATGTAGAAAATGACCCCTAAAAGTAATAATAAAAAAAATAAAAAAAAACGTCACTCTTCAATCTTTTGCACCAGATAACCCCCCTTATCACGGTCTGGAACAACCTGGGTGACTCGTGGACGTGCACCTGCAGGTATGCCCTCTGCTGATCAATCAGGGCTACGTCCGCTCTTTGTTGACGCTAATCCCTCAATCTTGCCACAAGAGCTTCTTCATTCGCTATGAGTGCGTCAACGGGTTTATTGAGCTCTCGATAGTCCATGACCTGCGGCAACTTCCCCTTGTACTGCACGACGGCTATCAACGGGATCAAGTCCCAGTCCCAGTCTTTGTTTAGGGTATCAGCCAGCCGTTGGCGATCCACGTTTAGAGTTCCTACTTATATGCATCGTTAGCGTGCTTGAATACAGGGTTCTCCAAAATTCTGTTTTGCAACTGGACTGGCAGTCCCTTCACTGCCAATTTCCGTGTCGCGGTCCACATTCTCTGCCGATGATGGTCGAATTTTGCAATTGTCACAACCCAAAGAGGTTGAAGAAAACACTGATATAGTTCAGTACGAGAAATGACATTAGAAGCAGTTTTGTCAATGCACTGACACGTCATTGCAACGAAGGGAAACTGCGGATATCACTTATATAACTAATCTCACTTAAAAAAAGAATAGTTGATTGTTCTTTCATTCTAATAAATACCAGACATCTAAAATTGAAACTACATATATTTTAGTATCACGATTTGATTTAAAAAATAACTGATTATCTTTTGATTACAAAAAAAGAACGTACAACTGAACAGGAAATTTGCAGATATTTTCCAATCACTGGAATCGATTTGAAAAAAAAAAGAATGATTGATTGAAAAAAAGGAATAAATGTTTTTTCTGTGAGGATAAAAAATACACGACTGAAAAAAAAATGCCGATATCTTTTTTTTCTATCACTAGAATTGATTAAAAAAAATTGTTTTTTTATGATAAAAACGAACATAAAACTGAGAGGAAAACAGCAAATATTTTTTCTGTCACTGGAACTGTTTGAAAAAATGTAATAATTGATTGAAAAAAAGAATGAATGAATGTTGTTCGATGAGATAAAAAAAAACAACATGAAATTGAAAAGGAAACTGCGAATATTTTTTTCCGTCACTAAAATTGTTTTAAAAAGATAATTATTGATTGAAAAAGAAAAATAACAGATTGCTCTTTGATGACAAAAACATAAAACCGAAAAAGAAAATTGCAGATATTTTTCTATCATTATTATTGTAGAAAGAAAGAAAGAGAGAGTTAAAACAGAAGAAAGAAAATTGAAAGATGATGGGATATATTCAATAAAGATTAATAAAAGAAGGAAAAAAGAGCGAAATAAAGCAAAATTACCACGACAAAATGTGTGCTGGGTAGTGGGTCAGCGTTTTGCCCTTGATATCATTGAATTGGGTTTTTACACAATCTGATGACCTTTCAGACACATTTAACCAGATCCCACAAAGGGATTCTCCTATTCGCTAACCTATAACAAGGGTTTTAGAGTGGAAATTGAAAAATATTCCCAAGTCAGGCACATTGGATTTATAATGAGAAATAAAACGCTTATCTAATATATATATATATATATATATATATATATATATATATATATATATATATATATATATATATATATATATATATATATATATATATATATTCGTAGCACAGTGAGTTAGGGTATTAATCATGTAATCATAAGATCAGTGGTTTGGATACACAACTTCTTCTTTGAACGATATTACTCACAGTCCAGGACGAATTTTCTCGTACTCAAGCATACACATTGATACCAATTATATTTACTGAGTTCTCTTACATGTTTAGAAGTTTTTTTTCCTTTACCTTAGATAGTGCTTTACACCAGTGATTAATATCCACGTCATGTGAGGAAGGTGATTTTCTCAGTCTTATCTTCTGTCAATGTTATATTTATTCAACAATTAACAAATGATGAAATCAAAATAATCTTATTTCCGACTTTGAAGGTATAAACAACATCCAAGAAAAATCAGAAAATCTTAAAGAAAACAGGACGAGCAAGAAAATGTGTGCGTGTATAATGTGTTATAATTGTAAAAAAACGAAATAGGATATCTTTAGTTGAAAATAAACGAAACGAATATAAATGCAGTGCCTAAGATAAAGTTTAATTTTGCCACTTTATTAATATTTTTCGTCTATCTTATGGTAAAAACTTCTGAGAAGTGACGAAATTATATAAACGCAGTGGCACAAAAGATATAGTTTAAGTTTAATGTAACGTCATGTAATTGTATTCTGTAAAATATGATTGCTCAATTTTGTCACAGCATTAATATTCTCCATTCTATTTTATGTTGGAATATTCTCTTTCTTTTTTGAGAAGTTTTTACAATCATAATACCACATTGGGCAAATTTACTTACAGGTATATATATATATATATATATATATATATATATATATATATATATATATATATATATATATATAAACTTTTACGAAATGAATTGATAAAAGAAAGAATAGAACTTCAACATAAATGAAGAGTGAATATCACGTAAATTACGTACATTCACTTCAGGAATTTCTTAGTTATGAGTTGTTTGGGCTTTTTTTTTTTCTTTTTTTTTGGTTCTTTTGGTTTTTTTCAGTTCGTAAAATTATGTCTTTCATAAATAACTTGTATTTTACGACTTTTTAAGAAACAAAATTCTAATATATTGTTTGGCATTGTTTGACTATCATTACAAATATTCATAGAATTGTATCTGTAGGTATTCAAAATTTGCTTTGTGAGGGTGAAAAGAAGTACAACTACTACAAGGTTTGAATTATAACAGCAATCTAATCACCTTGACCTCACAAATGACCAGACAAACCCGTCAAGTGAGCTACAGATGCTACTTTCTTGAAGGGTTTATCTTTGTGCCATTCTCTGTGTGTGTGTGTGTGTGTGTGTGTGTGAGTGCTCTAGGTCAAATACTTGGAGTTATAACTTTGGGAACTTGCATGGAAACAACCCGAGGCATCATCTGAAATCTGTTTTCCTCAAACCCAAATCTTGTGCTGGTATTTTTCCAGATGATTCTATATAGTCGATCTATCTTTTATAGATCATTCTTGGTGAACTTTAGATAATTAGTTCTTGTAGAAGCGCGGGTCGGTGTGATTCAGTTATGCAAAGTACGGTTATTGTAAATCCTTATCCATTTATCTCCATCTGAGTCTTTTCTGCTAATTTTCTTTTTCCCTTTCGGCAGTGAGCAAATTAAATGAGATAAATGTAAAATTACAGACAAGAATAAGATAATAATAACCCCTACCTCAACATCTTTAAGATTGACCTTTGTAATTCTTGACCGGAATCATGTGTTGCCAATTTGGCGCTTTTTGCATCTTTCTTGTTTTGGCAACGCAAAAATCCAACGAGAAGTTTGATTCTGCAGCAGCCAAGCTCTTTTCTAGTAGTAGTAGTAGTAGTAGTAGTAGTAGTAGTAGTAGTAGTAGTAGTAGTAGCCGTCAATACCCCCTCTATACAATGATTCGGTCAGCATATCATTTAACACTTACAAAAATCAGAACTCTTTCTTCTCTTTTAGCTATTTCCTAGCTATTTTGGACAAATCCAGCTATTCAGAATGATCATAAAAAAGGCTAACTGTTTAACGCTTTAGATTTTCTATGCATTTTAAGGGTCGATTGAGCAGGAAAAGTTGGGGTTTTTTTGTGAATTTGCAATATCATTACGAACGTCATTTTGGCCTATTCTGGCAACTTTTGACCATTTGTTTCAGCCATTTCACACGGTTCTTAGTAGTTTAATGTTCTTTTAGTTGGCAACATCGGATAGCAGATTTCATAAGGGTCACCTTTTGTTATCCATCCGCTTATTTTCTTGATGACTCTTCACTGCCGACTGAATAAAGCCACTGGAAAATGTGAGTTCATGCATGCGCAGTAAGGTCTTTTCTGATAGATTGCCGAACTGCATCACCAATTCTTTGGGATATTCAAAATAGCTGAATTCTCTCCGGATAGACTTTGTAGAAATATATACAAATTAATCGGAATTGATCGTGAGCATACAAAAAAAATCACGCAAAAAGAATAATCTAACATTGTAAGTTTTTGTCAAATCCTGGACCGAACCGCAGATTTAGCTTTCTTTTTTTACCGTGACACGAACAACAAGAAGAATCCACACCGAATTTAAGAACGTAAAAATTATCCTTCCCCAACTATACTTTGAAATCACATCCAAGAGAGTTGTAGGGGGCTCTCTTACAGACTGATCCAAACTAAGAAGTCCAAAGTATCTACAAAATTCATATCACAGATATGCAAGGGCTTGTTTCATTTTAATAAATAAATGCAGTTATCTTTCGGTATTGGCAGGTTTTCTATCCGTCGTTTCAATGACCTGCAGTTCAGCCTTGAAAAATTTAATAGCAATATTGGGGAATTAGCAGCATCCTACAAAAACAGCATCCTAAAACATACACAGTGCTGTATGAACAAAACATTAAAAGTATAGGAAAGCTTGGGATCTATAAACGCATCGTAATATTTGCGTTATCAATTTATTTATGTAGACAATATAATTCCGGTTTTAAAAAATCCATCGAGTTTAAAGAATTAAACTTTTCCAATGTTAACTCCAGAATCTATTATTCGAAACGTACTTAGAAAATTATAAAATAAAATATTTTGATTTTATTTGAAAAAGTTCTTACTAGTAAACAAGAGAGTAAATAAAAAGAATGAAATCAATGAGCCTCACAAAACTTGCCACCATTGATATCATAATCCTAATGCGATTCTCTCTAAGCCAGACTCATTACGTGTTGGCCAATGGTGCAGCCAGGCCTCCTCAAATGATTTCTCACAATATTGTTCACTTATAAATAAAGAATGATATATGATGATGAGTACTGTAATAAATACTTTATGATAATAAATAATGAGATGGATACTTTTACTCCATCGTATCCTTGAAAACAAGTCTAATGTCAAAAGTTTGCTTCTTGGATAAACATCGATTTGAAGGTCGAAGAAATTTTACCAAAGAAACGCTGTGAAGATATCGATATGCATGTCCGAACCTGTCTTTTGTAATCATTGAAAAGGCAGTGAAAAAATTCAATATTTCACCATCTTTATTTGTGACCTCTTCAAAACATTAAAGATTGAAAATTTTCTTTATATTTCCTTTATTCAAATATGTTTGATTTGCGATTTCTTTCTTTCTTTTAGTGTCTCCTACTTGAAGCCTTTCTTTTCCTGTCTTTTCTACTCTCTTCCAGGCAGAGAAAAAGTAATTACGATCTCAAACCTTATTGAAATGGCTGTGAAAAATTTTAATCAATTTCAGATGCCACTCAATGGAAACTCAAGGTTCATAGTTGTAAGGACAGATATGTCTGGTTAGTCACTCTATAGAAACTGTCAGTTTACCAGCGACCTTTGGCACCATGTCGTGTTGGGGGTTGTCATTTGAAAGATTTTGAAAAAAAGGAAATCAATGGATGGATTACGTCTTCTGTTTTGTTGGGCAGTGATCACTAAGAAATAGTCTGGAAGTCTTTTTAAAAATTCACAGATGCTGTGTGACAAAGAAAAATTACCGTATTAGCATTCATTTACACTGTAAATAGCACTGACACCTGAAAACTCATTTATGGGTGGGGGATTTTTGTTAAAAAAAACACTTTTTTCCCGACATAATAAGGAGTAAATGTGTATTTTTCAGCCCTCTAGTACCATCTATGTGGCCTGTAAACGTCACACATAACATAGCCAGCCAGTCAGTCAGCTACACCAACTTAAAAACTGAGTAAACCCATGTTGACAGTTTTTTGTGAACGCTCAGGTTAACAGTTTCCAAAAGTGAAATTTTCTTTTTTAGTTTCCCTATTTTTCGATGTTGGATGACACAGCATTTGTCAAATTTTCACCCAACATTGCTTTCCTTACACTTCATTTATTCTGCAATCCCGTCGATTTTTGACGTTTTTATGCCAGTTATTCTTTGGGTGACCTTCATTTTTTTCTGTCAATATTCTTTGAGTAGTTTTCTGTAGATGTTATTGTGTGTAATTGGATGTCAAAAATATCGTAATTTTCTTTCCCCTGAAGATGTTGATTAGTTTCCTTTTTGCTCTCATTCCTTGAACCATCCTCTTGTTTTCTTGATCAATGATGATTTCAACATTTTTACTGTTTCATCACATCTCAAATGCTTCAATACGGCTTCCAAGTATTGTTGTTACCGTCCATGTTTCTACTCCATAGTATGAAGTACTCCATACAAAGCAAATTTTTTTATCTTATTTCAAGATTGATGTTCTTTTTTTGTTAATGTTGACTCTAACATGAATGCATGGAATACTGAAAATAGCTCGTGCGAAATTGGAGAAATTGGCAGCGTATTTACACCATGGAGCTAAAGAGAGATTGTTGCCTCCCATAAATCTGAAATAAAAGATTTTGGAAGACTCGTTGGAACGTAATGACCAGCAATGAAACTTTTACTCAGAACCAATGAAAATCTTTGAAAATAACTTGAACGGTGTTTTTGAAAACAGTGCATCTGTTCGTGTGGTCAACAAGCTACTTTGGTAAGACATTGTTCGTGAGTTCGATCTTAACCCTGCTCTTTCACATGATTACATCAGTAATGTTACTACAAAGTCTAATCAAATTTCAATTCGTTTTATTCAATTCATGTGTTGTTTTTTATCACGAAATCAAAGTAAATTAGCATAAAGAATTTTTTATACGTGCATTTTTCTGTACGACCAGATCTCAAATGTTTCCAGGCGTTACTGTCAATGTTTTCGCTTAATAGAATAAAATATTTTATTAGAATTCTAGAATAGAATAAAACTTGCAACTTTATTCTCAGTTTGAATGGAGACAACTTCAGGCGACCCTGAAGCAGGAAGTGTGAATGACAAACAAGAAATGCCCCAAATACTGATTACGGTAAAAAAAAATGATATCCTGGTCAAATAAGAGACATAAAGTCGCAATATTTTGGATGATAGTGGAATCTAAACAGATACCTCTGGGGAAAATGACAGAAGTTTGAGAGAAGACAAAAGAAATGAAAAAATATAGAAATGAGTCACTCAATTGAAACTGTTGCTTGACCAACATATTTTGGCATCATTATGTGTTATGCTGTGGGTAATCAAATAATAACATTAAAAAAACTGCTGAAGTTTCTTCTCTCGTCTTTAGTGGGGCAGGGATCACTAAAAATGCTTGAGTTTTAAACAAACGTGAATGTTGTCGAAAACAAAGCAACGGTCCAGTTTAACATACACTTACATTACAAATTGAATCGCTCCATTAAAAACCTACGAAGGAATACTTTTAAAAAAACAAGAACACTTTTTTCTTTCGGCATAATATGGAGTAAATATTGTCAGGCCTTTAGATCGCATGAAACATACATATCCATCTGCCTAACCACCTTGAAAACTGAAGAAACCTATGTAGTGATTTTTAATGACAGTTTTGGTTGTCAGTTTCTAATATAATCCAATATTTCTTTTTCAATTCGAAGCTGATGGACTTTTCTTTCGGAAAGATTTCAGATTGAGCAATCTAATTAATGAACTGATTGAATTGTTTTTGTTTTGCTTCAGGGAGGAGAAATTTGTCAAATCCAAACCTGGAGTTGATTTTTTTCTTCTCTAACAACAGTTCGGGGATCCGAACTAAAACGTAATATTCACAATCCCCTACTGTGATTTGAACTCACGATCAACTGATTGCCAAGCAGGGGTCTTAATGACCGAGATAAAAACAATCCATGGATATCAACAAATATTTATCAAACGAATATACACAGACTTATTTCATTCTCATAAATGTATGCATTTATACAAAATATTTTTTCATAATGATTGATTCATTATACAAGTGCATGCACCTTCGAAAAGTGTCATAATAGACATATAAATTGATTTTCTGTCTGTAACAATAGTCTCTTTAGTATTGCCAATTTAGATATTTTATACCTAAATTTACATCAATTGCCAATTTAGATGTTTTGTATCTAAATGTCTATCAATTACCTATTTAGGTATTTCATATCTAAATTTATATCAATAGCCACTCCAGATGTTTTGTATTTAAATTCAAATCTATGATTCCAGATAAAAAGCTAAATTTTATCTACTTTTATTAGATTTCTCTAGAACTGCTGATCTGAACAGCTTCAAACTTTCTTCTGCAATGCTTCGTGTATCGACTAAGATAGCTGACGACATCAATTTTGTACAATTCAGTACAACGGTTGAAGCGAATGGCGATAAAAAAATATTAATACAATGAATAGAGGAATGAAAATGGAAGATTAGATTTATAGATAGAAATATGACAATGTTTAATATACTTAGTACTTGAAACATGATTAAATACTAAATTCGGAAAGGACGGCAGCTTATGTTTAAAAAAAGTGGGGGTTTAAGATCGACGTCGCAGTCTTATGTTAGTTTTAATTCTGTTCACATATTTCAATGTTCTGCTAATTTTTAACGTCGAAATTAAAGTTAAAAGTAAATTTAAGTTCGTATTTATCCATCGCTATCAGAAAAAAAAGAATTGATCTGTCTCTCTCTCTCTCTCTCTCTCTCTCTCTCTCTCTCTCTCTCTCTCTCTCTCTCTCTCTCTCTCTCTCTCCCTCAGTTCTATTCCAAAGCCACGTGGAAATGATTGGAGACGCACAATGCATCGTAAACATGACACAAAATATGTGTTCATTCCGTAATGGATTTTGTATTGTAAACCGCGTATTTCCCTAATATCGAGAACCGCTGATCCAAACACCTTCAAACTTAACACCGTATTATATCTGTATATATCTGTACCATGTACAATGGCCAACCCAATCACACAGCGCAGAGTATACTCAATTATCTGCTGAGTAAACTGAAAAATTCGTCCTAATAAACAATTTTCTACACTCTTCGCTCAAACTGGGTTCAAACAGTGGTCATTCTGCGTAAGATATATATATATATATATATATATATATATATATATAGAGAGAGAGAGAGAGAGAGAGAGAGACAGTCCAAAGGGTGAAGTATCTGTAGGCAATCGAACAGAATATGGGATTCCCCCACTTATTTCTTGTCACTCGCAGCCAGGTAAGTTTGAGAGTTAGGTGGTTGGGGCTAAGATTGGGGGTCTTTAGCTTGTGTTATTGAGAGTAGTATAACGATCGGTCTCCTCATTTGGGGTTTCGGTACAGTATCAGTTAAGCCTGAAATTCTGCTGTCAGCTTACTTTTAAATGTATCAGTATCAGAGGAAAATTTAATTAAATCCTCCTGTTTTGTTTGGCTTTCTTACCTCAGGGGAAAATGCAGAGAAAAGCGGTAACTTCGGTCAGACCTTTGATTTGATTCTGTTGTTGCCATAAATGAACATAAATAGAACGTCATGAATATAAATAAATTTCGGATAGAAGATAAGGAGTTGAGCAATGGCTCATATATATATATATATATATATATATATATATATATAGATAGATAGATATATAGATATAGATATACGTGTGTGTGTGAACACGCGTATATAAGTTTATACATATGCATGCATGAATATGTATGAATTGGAGCATGCTTAACATTAAGTGTTTGCAAAAGTTTCAAAAACTTTAATTTTTGAAAATTAGTGAGGCAGTCAATTATTGGAGTCCTGTATCGTCATTGGAAGAAGTGGACTTGCGTTCAAACTCCACCAATATCTTTGATATCGATTTCCTCTCGGATCCCCACTTTCCTCAGGCATATCACCTTCAGTTGGTATATTTGCTGTTGGGTTTGTTCTGTATTTTACCATAGAATACCTCACACATAGAATCCTTATCTTTGTCTGACCGATTTCTGGACTTCTAATAACTCATTACACTGATAATCAATCGTCGGTCATTGAAAAAAGGCACTATCTTGCCAAAAACAATTCCAGAAGACAAAAAGTAGAAAAAAAATTCTGACAAACTTTTTTTCAAACTTTTACTCCACATTGTACTTAATTTCACTTAATGTTACGAAGTCGATGATTTCCTCTCGGATTACGGTTCAATTTCATTCATCTTTTTTCAAATTCGAATACTGAATATATGAGTTGAAAACCAATTTTTGGCTGGAAACTTCTCTTCACACACACACACACACACACACACACACATATATATATATATATATATATATATATATATATATATGTACGTATATATATATACGTATTAGAAAATGTCTTTATATATGATCCGACTGATCGATTTAAAATTGTGCTATATTGTACAGAAACACTCTCATTTGAATTGCTTTCCTATCGTTATGTTAACCACAAACCGATGGAAGATCATTTCAAATAAGAGTTTTTTATGTAATATAACGCAATTTATAATCATATTTATATCAGAAATGCAATATGATATGATATGATGCAATATCCGATGTGTGATGGGTTTATTTCATAAAGTGCTCGATAACGAAATAAAAGATTTTTTACATAACTATGTTCATCTTTCTGCCATGTCTGGGCTTCTTCGGGCAAAAAAGGAGAAACATGTTTTTGTAGTGAATCCTTGCTTCATTATATATATGTGTGTGTGTGTGTGTGTGTGTGCGTGTGTGTGTGCGGGTGTGGGTAAATATGTTTTATGTAAGTGTGAAAAAGATGGAATTTGGACCCGAATCAGGAATCAGAAATATCAAGTACCGGAAAACTTCTGCAAATGAAGTGCTGAGATTACCAAGTATTTGCAGAAAATACTTACATTATCATTGCCATAGACGAAGTTCTTGCCATTACTTATTTTTTTTCCAAGATAATCAAATTTGATTCATTTGTTGTTCGTTAACTGCAGTGAAGAAATGGTTGCAACATGTTTGATAATGCTGCCCTTTGTTTAGAGATTCCTGTCACGAACACTTATGAATGTAACGATAAAAATGTCGATGGTGATTCCATTTGTCTGTGGAGATACATACGAATGCAGTGCGGAGTTGCATCCATACCTGTTGTTGGATTAACTCAATGACTGAATGAGTACACTGGTTATCGTAAGATCACTCAAGTTGAGCAACGTACTGCTGGTTTAGTATGGGTGACCATTTGGGAATACCAGGCGCTGTAAGCAAGAATATTGAACCAAGAGAAGTTTAGTATATCTCTGATTTTTTTAGATGAGGTATTATTATTATTTCTATTATTATTCGGACTATCCTCATTTTGGTCATTTTTTCACATGGACACATAGTGTAGTGGTTACAGAATCAGACAAAATTACTGCAAGTAATCTGATGGTTCTAGGTTCAATCCCAGTGTGAGACAATAATAATACCATTATTGCTAAGAGGGGAATGCGGTCAAATATACCCTCGTCCGTTAAATAAAGGTTTCGGTTCGTTACTTCCTCACACCTACCAGATGATACCTGATGAAGGCTGGAGAGTACAACGGCCGAAACGTTGTATGAAAAACAACCAAGATGAGGATAATAATAGAAATAACTAAAGAAGCTTGCTGCGTAGGATACACTGGACCCTGTACGATCACCGAACTTGATCAAAGTCAAGCTTGGTCAGTTCGTAGATGGCTATCTGGAAAGACCAAGTATCGTAAAATAGAATGATGAATCGAGTGACGCCATATCAGGTATTCGTTGCCTCTATCCATTTCACATATCGCAAGCAAAGACCAGAGAAACTTGTAAAATGAACCTAGGCCAAATCATGGTATCACCTAAGTCGCTTACATCGAGCCTGGTCAGTAACTAGATGGATCATTATATGAAAATATCAGGTGGTGTAACAGCTGGGAATCCTGTATTGAAACACCCGTAGAGATCATGCCAATTCTGCCAATGAGGAGACTGATATCTACAACGCTCAATAACACGTCAGAGGCCCTCACTACACTAGAAACCTCTGACTGACCTTGCAGCGAGTGACAGAAAACGATAATCCTCAAGCTTTATTTCAAGAGATCGTCAACCAAAGCTGTCAGCATAGGTTTCTCCAGTTTTCAAGCTGGTCTAGCTCGCTATTTATATATATACGTGTGTGTGTGTGTGTGTGTATGACCCGCATACATGCTGCATCAATGGAGCTAGAGTTATGAAAACATTAATCCCCTACTCGTCCAGAAATTTTGTTCTTTTAAAATCCTCCCCCTTTATGATAAAATGTTCCCTTTGTTTGTGTCTGACAGTCGTTTTTTATTCTCTTGAAAATTCGGACTTTTTTGTGATGAATCGAGAAAAGTAACTCATTCTTTTTTGACGGAGCTACCCAACATGGCGCTGCCAAAATATGTTGTCGCATGACATTTTCTTTTTAATGACTAACCAATCCGGTTCTTTTCGTTTTGTTTTGTTTTTTTCTTGTTTTGTTTTGTTTTCCCCCAGACAAATGTTTCAATATAAATTTGTAATTTGTTTTAAAGAGAATGAGACTTCTGAAGAAAAAAGAGGTCAATTATCCACTAAACTCTTTCCCAATTCCTCCTCCGTTTTTGTCGTCCGATGTCCGGCAAGGACGGATCCACTTCCGTTCGTTTTCTTTATCAGAGTAATGTGGAGATTAGTGATCATACTTCCCAGTCTACAGGGTTTTAAGAGTTGAGCGAGGTCAAGTGCCTCTTGGCGTTAGACAGCATTTTTTAGCTTAGAGTAATGAAAATCATAACTAATATAATTGTGGGACAGCTTAGCCAAATATTTGTGCATTTTGTGATAGAAAGCGGATAATTTAGTAACCTTATAGCATTAAAAAAATGCATATGAGAATAACATGATATTGAGGACATAATTAGTTGAAATAGTATCATCACTCTCACCAAAATCATCATCCTCATTAATATCATTATTATTATATTAACAATGGTACATTTTCATCATCAAAGATGATGGCAAAATATGGATGTATGTATGGATTACTTTTGATTTTTCAGAGGATGAAAAGTAAAAGCAAGATTCAATCCACTGAGAATGGTAATAGTAAATGTATTTATTTATAAATAAGCTATAAACAGTAAACTGTATAATTTGCTCGAAGATGAAAAATGGCAGCAATCGGCAACATATTAGAAACTGATCGCTCAATATCCAACGTTTTTCAGATTGTCATGGGTTATAAGGTTGCCATATTATGTTTTATCACAAAATGCACGTTGACTTCAAATTTTCAGCAACGTTTTCCCACTTATCTGTTACTATGAAGAGGTTGTTGAATAGACTATCCTGTGATAGACACTAACTTTGAGAATTTCTTCCTTTTGAGTCTCAAATTATCATATAAATGGAAACTTCTGAAAGATTCCAAATTTGTATACTACATCATAAAATGTATGATTTGGCACCGAGATCATTCATATCGGACTAGTCTACGCAAATCTACAACTGTCATACCAGTCAGTCACCATCTTGAATTTTTGATGACTTGCATGCATTATCTAAAGGGCAATTCCCAAAAAATATGTATGGTTGATTTTTTTTTTCTAGCTAATTATGTGCTCAATATTGTTTAATATCCTTTGCTTATATGAAATTTGATCTGAAAACAGTTTCGCCGCCATCTTGAATTTTCAATGGCTTTCATGTATCATCCGAATGGTAATTCCCACGAATTATGTATGGTACAAAATTTCTCTATTCTTATCCTATCATATCCGTATTTAATAGTAAAATTGGTCTGAAAACAGCCGTCACAGGGAGCCATTTTGGAATGACTGCCATTGGCAACATTTTGAAAACTTATGAAGGCTCAATATCGGCTTCCTGATGCCTTTGGCTTTTATTTCAAGATACAACGTCCCATGGTGTCATAAGATAAATGCCAAGAAACTATAATTAATTATATTTGAAAAAAATAGATTTTTTTACATACAATTATAATGAAAAAATTACCTGCAGAAACTTTGAGCATTGTTTGGTCGAAAATAATCAGAGACGTGAAAAAAACAAAACAGAAAGATCCTTTTAGATAATGCCTAAGGGTCTACTCGTGCAAATCTTCAAAGTTGTTGTCTTAAAAATGTGACTTGGAGCAATCGGAGACACACAGACAAGGAAAGCGAGAAAAATCTTTAGCCAACTAGGTTGGTCAGACAGGTTCATTGTGGGGGTACAGTGATTATATATATATATATATATATATATATATATATATATATATATATGTGTGTGTGTGTGTGTGTGTTCGTGCGTATATATGTACGTATGTATGTATATAGTTAATCAAATGCAGATATTAGGTTTACTCATTAAGTCTACTCAGAGTATTCCGCACTACTAGAATAACGACTTTTTGGATTAATGTATTCGACTTATGATATAGATATATATCTACACACACACACACACACATATATATATATATATATATATGTGTGTGTAGAGAGAGAGAGAGGGAGTTCTCATCACAAAGTACCCATAATACTTATCTACCCTTAATTTTCACTCCATGTACATAAATACGTAAAAATATCTTCTATAAACTTATCATTCTTTATGAGGTCAAAATGATGGTAACATGTTCACCTCTCCAAGTCGCCCAAAGTGTGGGAAACTATCCTTTTTTTTAAGTGATTAAAACTAAAACGAAACTTTCTCTCCTTTAAGAGATCAAAGATAGAGACTTTTTTCCACTTTTCTGGAAACTCAAGTCCTTGTTTCACGCTTTACATATTTAATCTAGTTTAGATGAATACTTCAGCTTCTCTATATATATGCAGAGGTCTATGAATGTGACAAGTTCACTGGTGGATGAATATGGTAGAAGCTAACTCAATGTATGTATCATCGTTCTCCGTTTATACCCTCATTAAGGGAGTTGCTGGGTTAGTTACCCACGAGCAATTGTTAAAAAAAAAAAAACAATCACTCTGTGGCATGACTCCACCGTGGATTGAACCAAGGTACATCGAACGCAGAGGCGAGCACTCTACCACAAGGCTGCGCTGATCAATGTCGTTAACTTAATACAGGGAACAAACTCGTTTTTTTCCACTCGTCTCTATGTACCTATTTGTTTATTGGTGTCTCTCAACTTATTTCAAGCAATTTCAATTACACAATCAATCACGACGGGAAAAAAAAGGATCTAGAAAGCAGCTAAACTCAAATCTAATCCAACTATAATTTTTCTTTTCTTTTTTTGCTTCGTCCCAAACGCTAATTGAATTTCAGGCTTTATTTCTCAAGATTTTACGTACTTTTAGATTGAATAAAATCGAACTTCTTATTTGACGAAATTACTTTTTGTTTAACCTTTTGGGATTTATACTGAATCTTTCCAAGAGGAGT
Source organism: Thysanoteuthis rhombus (assembly GCA_963457665.1). Classification (NCBI taxonomy): domain Eukaryota; kingdom Metazoa; phylum Mollusca; class Cephalopoda; order Oegopsida; family Thysanoteuthidae; genus Thysanoteuthis; species Thysanoteuthis major. Next base: position 71,160,557 of record OY735205.1, on the reverse strand, counting down.
GTAATTGGATTCTATTTGGCAAGTCGGACGAAGAGAATTGAAAAAAAATATCCAAATTTAATTAACTGAATTTTAATAAATCTCAAACTGCCCGTCTCTCTGTAATAAAATCTTGATTGATGGGGACTGCTTTGTTCAGTTAAACCTACAAAAACCAAGGAAAGATATTTGTTGATAGACTCAATGTTGGCACAAGGTTATGTTCGATGTAACGCTTGGAAGAATACATTCACAATTATTGGCTGATGTAAAATGGCGTAAAATTTATTTTAGTTTTTTTTTTTTTAGATCAAATAACAATTTTTCATGAAAAAAGTAGAGAGAGTTTTCCCTATCGATATATTTATATGAGACTTTGGAATTTATCAGGGCGTTTCGAAAGTAGTTATGTATTTTACTGCTGTAAACTATAAGCCAACCAACCAATGCAAGACATGGGTTAGATGGTACGAAACAATGTCTACATTGAGTTCATTGTCTCTTCTATCTGACCCCGTGTCGTTTATCATGAACAGTGGAAGTTTAAACAGCACTCGAGATAGATATTTTGAATCGCAAAAGCCGACTTTTTTTTCGAGAAGGAATCGAAAATTTGGCTTCTCGTTCGACTTCAGTCATCGTTAATAATGGTTATCCCCCTATTGATGAATAGAAGATTATTAAACTCCACTGGAATCTGTTTCTATCTCTTTTTTTGGATATACGTAATTTTGCAGACACAAAAATGAGAGCTCACTTTCAGAACACAGAAATACGTAATTACTTTCCAAACGCCTTAATACTTTGAACTGATTGCGGGATATAACATCCCCAAAATGCCACTCACTTTGAGCTTTGCAAATTCGAACCCTTTGAAAGTAATCTTCCATGTCAGCTCGTAATGTATCTGGCTCCCGTATTATATTCCTTATCGTTTATTATTTTTCACTCCCAGGAGAGTTTAGGGGTCTTGTCTAAGTAAACTTTTTCTTTAAAACAACCCTGGAGAGAAAAATCGAGATCTGTCAAATCAGGCAAATGTGGTGGTCAGATAATTCATTTGAAAGATGAAAATGTAAAGCATTTGCAAGACGTAATATTCCATGATTTGTTCAAAGTAATTCAAGGAGTCCAAATAAATATACCAGAGGAAAAAATCTTTATGTCTCTCTTCAAATAATTATCCTGGTTTTAAAGCAAAAACTGACTTTTTTGCCAGCCAACATTAGCCAAAAGTTGAGAGTACATTGTATTCAGTGTCTATTTTGAAGGAGAGATAACCTTTGTATGGTATCATCTTGAATGTGTTCTGCTTTGTTTTGTAATTTTTATTGTTGTTGTTTTGTTCCACTTAAAACTTCCCTTTTGCACCAAATGAATTATTTTTATCAAAAAGTGTGGAGAATGTTTACAGAAAATAGAGTGCCAAAATGTAAATATTTGCTGTTACTGAGATTAAAAGTACAAATCTTTTGCTTCCAATGTAAACATGCTTTTTGGTTACAAGTTTATGCAGTCACTGAGCTCAAACATCGTCCAGTGCTGTCAGTTTTGATTCCCAGCCAAGCAGGCACCTGACATTCTACCAATAATAGCAACAATACAAACCATGTGAACATTCTACGAATAAGAACCCAAACGCATTCCACTTTTAAAACATATAAAAGCAGCAGTATAGTCCTTGGGAAGACCCTACAAATATTTCCTTTTCTCTCTCTCTCTCTCTCTCTCTCTCTCTCTATATATATATATATATATATATATATATATATATATATATATATAGTGGAGGACCATTCTGCATATAGATGAGATTTCGTTAGTTTATTTTCATCCTTGCTTTTTCAGAAAAAGTGATGAGGTTACAAGAAGCTGGCTGTTCAGTAGAGTCCTTATCTGCATGTATCCGAATTTAGTGATTAAAAAGGAATTAGAGAGTTCTAAAAAGTAGAGTTAGGCTTGACTGCATTTAAAAAGCCAGAATGAACTGGCGAAAGGTCAAAATAAACTAATGAAATCTCATCTGTACATAGCATGGTCTTTTGAGTTGTCATTTTAATCTAACACAAGCCTGTGACCGATTCTCAAGATAGCCATCACCATCACCAACAAAGTTTGCTGACCCATAGTAGCAGGATGGAATGCCTCATTTCACAATTTCACATAACCATGTACTGTTCTACCAACACTGAAGATGTCAGATTTCTCCGCTGAAAATGAAGCTTTTTGCTTCAAAACGCGTCTGTTATAACTCAATGTAAATGAACAGCTCCATATATGCAACACACTCAGACTCCGTCTCAACTTTGTAAAGTACAACTATTTTTCTCTCGATATATATATATATATATATATATATATATATATATATATATATACTACTTGTAAAAACATTTTGATAAGCAATCTAGAGCAATTGAGTTTTCAAGGTAATTAGATTGGAACTAGAAAGGATCTACCACTCTTGACGATTGGTTTAACCCAGAATACACGTGTGGGATAGTTTCTCACCCAAACGTTTACTTTATTGAATGCATACACGAGGGTGAGTCAATAATTAAGTGTACTTTTGGTATATCATCTTTATAACAACCATGTAGGCCTTTTCAATTTAGTCCCATTGTTTGGCAATTCATTTGATCCAGAGTTCCACCAGTTTGGATAGGCCCTCAGAAGAAAAAACATGTTTTGGGTTGCTCACGCTTCAACCACATCTTCCTGATATGGCCAGAGACGAATCGATTGCGTCTTTTCAAGAACAAAATAGATTGCGATCTGAGAGAGCGTGACCAAGACAATAAGGAGGGGACCCCAATTCCTAGATTTCCACTTCCTGAAGGTCCTTGTTTCAGGTCCTCGATGAGTTGTTGAGATACCCATCTTGCACAGATTTTATAAAAGCCAAGGCTGATATGGATGACTTAATATGCAGGACCATGGCTAATTTACGTATGATTTGCCGTGTCATCAATAGTAACTCGTCGATTAGTCAGAATCATGGTGCGGACTTGCTAAATGTTGTCTTCAGTAGTTGATGTTAGAGGTGCCTCTTTCCATTATAATGCTTCATTGACACTCATCCATTAGTACACACTCCTCTGTGATAAAACATTATCCCTATATTGTGTTATAATGGATTTCAGACTCAGGTACATCGTCTGTCCATCCGTACAAAAGAGGTTAGATCTTGTTGTTTTTCTTCCCGTCAAACTGAGAACCTAAAGACATATTTTACTCAATGGTAGCACCAAGGCAACTGACTGATAAACGACGAATGTATCGACGACAAAGGCATGCATAATCCCACATGTGCGCGTAGAACTCATCACCGCCAACTAAAGGAAACATATTAAAAGTGCAAATGCATATTGACTCATCCTCGTATATATTTTATACCAACGTGTTTTGAAGTCATTTTAAATGAAACAATATTGAAAATAATAATCAGCAACTATGATCATAATCAATTTGAAATGGGCTAAATACCTAATTTCATCATTAAAAGATAACCACACACACACACTATCACACATGCACTGACACACACTAACTGACCATTCAATAGTACAAAACAAAACTCTGAAAATCTTATGTAATCTTTCTCCATTCTTTCCCTTATTCATTCCTTTTCTGCAATTGTTTTTCGTAGTTTTGAATACTGAGCGTTTGCTTTCATGCGATATTACGTGACATTATCTACCTGTAAATACAAACATTTCAATATTGTTCCATTCAAAATTTCTTCTCTCATAAAACCAGAAGGCGAAACATGTCAGTATAATAAATTTTATCCAAATATTACTATTTTCATACCATCCACTTCTTTTCAAACCATGTATAGACATACTAATATATATATATATATATATATATATATATATAAAGTTGAGAAAAAAACATCACAGAACAATTTAAAGTAAAAGCAGTTAATTGTAATTAACAAATCTTGATTTAACAATATTATATAACGCTTGCTAGGTAAATAATTACAACTTACTCTAACTATCACATTTCAAATCATAATGGAAGTTATTTTCTAAGTATTTACACAACTGTAAAGCCAAGATACATCGTCTATCTGAGGAATTGAATGAAGCAAAACGAGGGTATGCTATTTTGATAAACAAGATTTATGTATTCAATCAATTTATTGTCTCTACTCTTAGTAGTGAACACTGTGTGAATAAAGATTTTCAGATGAATGTAATATGTATGTATGTAACGTAATAGATGGGGGTAAACACATCCTTTGACAATTGATATCGTGTAAAGACCATTTACTCAATTAGAGCTCATTTGATGTGAACTTACCGATTTGCTAGTTTTTAATCTTCATTAGTCGACCTGATATCCAAACTTTTCTCTCCAACACACGTATTCACACCATCTAGTTTAAACTTCATCCTCTCTGAATGCAAGAAATCAATAATGTCACGTGAAAGTAAAAAAGAATCAAAATGCATGTCACCATTAACCCAAATGAGATATGAGATTGCTGCTTGCTTTTTCAAATAAATTGCTACCATGATCCAATTTCTAAGCATCATCGTCTTTTTTGTTTAGTACTCAAAATACATATATATCCTCCATTAGAACGATCACAGTGGACAAAAGATACAATGCTGGTATCTGGCCCTGTACACTGTGGCTCAATCGACCGTCCAGCCATACCAAAGACTTTTATTATGGTACTCAATGCCGCCCAGCAAAGCACTCAGCACAAGGATTACATTTGGGAAACATTTCCTCAAGGGAAAGGAGTTACGGCCAAATCACGTTGAACACTCCATTTTTCGTGAGTTTGTCGTAAGTTAAGCAACGTCGAAACTGATCAGTACTTAGCCGGGAATAGGTCTTAGTAACGATGGCCCATGTTTACCCAAAACTGTACGCCTTTGGTGAGTGTATATACCAAGAAAGATGATACATACGAAAATAAATTGCTACTATGATCCGATTTCTTTATTGATCTCCGTTGTCTAGATCTCAAAATACATCTGTAACCTCCATTACAACGATCGCAGTAGCCCAAAGGTAGAGTGCTTGCATCCGGGTCTTTAGGCCATGGTTCACATGGTGCCTCTCAGCAAAATCGATGAGAATAGTCTTGTAATAACATACCTTATCAATTTGTTTTCGAATTCCAAGTCTTTATTCAAATCATCTACATGAAAAAGTTTAAGAAATTGAATATACAATCTTCTGAACAACTGTTATTCCGAAGAAATGTTTGAATATTCTACTAAACAACCTTGATTTTAAAGAAATGCTTCAATATTCTTCTGAATATCTTTTATTCCGAATGTTTGAATAGTCTTCTGAACAACGTTTATTCCGAATAAATGTTTAGACATTTTTCTAAACAAACGTTATTCTTAGAGAATGCTAAAATATTCTTCTGAACAACCGTTATTACGAAATTTTTTTCAAAGTCACTCATGAAAATCCGTTATTCCGGAGATAATTTTGAATATTTTTCTGAACAAAAGTTATCCCCGAAGCCTCTGAGAATCTTTCCGTTAGTTCTTTTCGAAAATAACAACGCTTCTGCTTTTCGAATTTCTAAAAATTGTTGCATAGAATTAGGGTCGGATAACGCTAATCCAGAGCCTGTTGTATCTTTTATAAAAGCGTCCTGAATCAAAAAGATACATATAAAAATTTAGGCGCGTACACTGCAAAGCAATAAACATTTTTATTTGCCCTAAAGCCGGATAATACGACAAACATGATTGTTATGGGTCTCATACTCGTTGGATTCGAAACACATGAGGGAGAGGCGGACATGATAGATATATACAAATATGCCTACAGACTATTCAACATAAACAACAAAAGCACAACTCATGGTCATGTGTTCAAAATGAAACAATTAGATTCAATACAAGTCTTTGTACTTCTTTGCGTGTCTTGTGGTGAACCCACGGAAGACTCTCTGAGCTTTAGTAGTAGAGGGTTATGGTTAGGGTTAGGCCAATACAGTCCAGACTTTCGAGGGCAGACTTTACCAGCATTGGGATATTAAAGTCTTCAGTACCGCTATTATGTTACCCATATCATCTGCGTTTATAAAGTATTTAAAGTGTAATTTGTATAGGCATGGTTAGAAGATCACATCAGATCCTCGGCCTCATCTAATCAGCTTGGTGAATGCCGAAAATAAAGTGGAGGAACCCTGTTTTATGACAGTTGATTGAAGGAATGGAATGTTTGTTTATAACAAAATAACAGTTGTTTATCGGCTTTCTCACTCAGTGCACTGTACTGAGGCATTCATTATTTCACTCTAAATGAACTACATATCTTTTATTTGATTTAAGATCTGCATGTCCCTGGCTAAACTTCAAAGTCAAATTCTTTTTATTCGTTAATAAAAGCAAAATAATGTTTGTGTAAGTGATTTTATTATTTATTTTCTAGTGTCTTCTGTCTTTAAAAGTCTCTCAACAACAAAAAAAAATAATTAGAAAAAATTTCAAGATTTCTTGGAATCAGGACTTCACAATTCTGTTTCCACGTTATCACTCAAAATGGTTTGTTGTTCTAACTCGTCAGACAACTCTCATCAGGTCAAACGGGGTATACAATTTCTAAGCACATCATCAAAATCTAGACTTAACCCTGGGTGTTTGATGCCCCACCCATATTCCGTGGGATGGAGTGCTCACTGGAACTGGTCCCAGTAATATCTCAAGCGCCCCAGTGATATTAAACAAGACCCTCCCATGTGTACGTTGCATGTTTTTTAGTTCAGCCTTTGATTAGGTCCCATGTTTCAGATCCATCGATGACGATTAAAGAAGTTTTCAGTATTTTTCTGTAAAAACAGTATTCCATCTTTTTGTAAAGCCATCCATAAAACAAATGGAAAATATCAACATAATAATGTATTCGTTGCCTCAGGACATAACTGAAAGTTGCCACTTCCCCCATCCCTGCACTTAAAGTGGCTAATGTACTTTGGCAATGGATCAGTCGACATTGCTTAGGGTACATCAAGAAATTCGTCATTTAGACAAATGGGCGTGGTTTGTACCTGGCTTTTCAATGAATTAACTGTCAACAATTTACTTAATATCACATCACATTAGAATTGAGTAAGAGTCAACAGAATGAATAAATAAAGATGGATGCATGAATTCACTCACATAAGCGGAGATGTGTCGAACCAAGAGATAGAGTGCACGATTCCAGTTCGGCAGAGCATGGTTCCATCCACTGCCAAGTCATACAAAAAATTTTTTTTTAATGGTACTCAATGAATCCATTGAAAGTATTCAGCAAAAGGAGTACGGCTGATTAACCTCTCAAATGGCAGTGAATATACTGATTCTCGAAAGATCCAAATCAAGCAGCGTTGAGCTTGGTCAGTATCGAAATCGCTAGCCATCGAAGAATATCAAGTGTCAGAGACAGAAAGAATCTTCGACAGGCCGGGTAAGTCAGACTTTTGTCTTATCAACAATTGCCCGAGTGTGCCTAACCCTGCAACGCCCTCGATGAGGATATAAACAGAGAACGATGATCCATGTAAACTCCTCTATTCATTCTTTATTTCCATCCTTATCAATCCAGATAGTTCGTCTCACTGTCCGGCTGGCTGACTGGCTATTAGAAAACTCAAAAGGCAATCGTCTGGTTTTGTAGCAAGAATATCAGCCAACGCAGACTTTTTAATTCTTTCTTTTCTTTCACATATCTTTCCCCTTTCGTCTTTCACTATTTATTCTTTTTTTATCACTGACTCATCTTTGGATTTACAATTTGCATATTCTTCAAGTGAATAAATGAAGATATTTCTCTCCTTTATGAAATTTTGTTATTGAGACTTCGGTATTATGATTATTTTTTTGATTGAGTTTGTACATGCGCTGGGAAAGGCCGAAATAATGGAATACATTCATAATTTCCTATTGAATGAAATTTTCTGCACGAATATATTTTATTGAATCACTGAGTCTCGTGATGCTTCCTTTTGTAAGTAAAAGTCGTTCTGTTTCTGTTTTCTTTTGGCCAGAGGATATTAGGACCACGTTTGCAAAATAACCAGTATTCTCTTTTTGTCCTCAACCCGAGTGCTGTAGTATTGCCCTTGTGCTAGGCATTTCCTCTGTAGGTATATTGTCGAAATCCAGCACAAAGTTCTGCGTGGACTTTGTTTTTCTACCGTAACAAGAACATCAAAAACAATCCTCGCCAAAATTAAAGATTATTTAAAAAAATTGTACTCAATGCACCTCCACCCCGTTTAGTAAAATTTACATTCGCTTACCGTGATTTAAACACTCAACGGACTGATTGCTTGTAGGCTTTCATACTGGCCAAGCTATTGACAAGACTTAAATATTAACAAATATTCATCGCATGGATACACGGAGGTTTATTTCATTCCAATAAATAAATACATATAGATATATACATATGAGTAATAATCTTCAATCGCAATAGAAGTTGGAGAGAAGTTTGACCCTGCAGCAGCTAGTCTTGTTTTATTGATGATCACCGGGGACAGCATTTGCAGAAACATCTGAGATGCACACTTGCACACATGCAAACAAACAGACGCTTATGAACTCATTTTTTCATTTAAAGTAGAGTATTGTTCTTAAGTTCGCTAAAGATTCAGTTTTCCGGTTTTGCTTCCACATACTACCTTGATACTTAATCAGTCCATGTGCAATATGTGCGTATGAAGATCTTAGGATAACCTATAGTCAGAATCTCACCCTCGATGATGTCGTCCAAAGGAAAGCAGAAAGTGATTTGTCTGGCATCAAATTGGCTGCCAAAGGACGTCAAATTTGACGTCACACCACCTTAAGAGGTAAGAATCAGTGTTGTCCTTCTCCTAAAGTGGTTGCCTTCCCAAAGCTAAAGAGACCAATCTGCCTAGCAATTTCACCCACAGCTGAGTAAGTTTTGTCATATAAAGTGTTTTCCACTCTGTACATACATAGATACATACATACATACATACATACATACATACATACATACATACATAGCCAACCGCACTAATTATAAAACTGTGGGCAGTTTAGGTCGGCAGCCTCTAATATTATCAGTAACATGTTTTTTCGAATCTTTAGCGACCTTATTGGATTCAAAGGTGTTTTCAGTTTTAAAGCCAGAGTTCTACATATCTACGTTGAACGAATCACTCACAGATACACGATGATAAAAATCTCTCCGATTGAAATCCTACGTACTTATGACTGGGATGCACTCACAAGGGTTACATCCATTCAATCCAAGTGCATATAAATTATTACAACAGATAATCGCCTCTTTCTTTCAAAACCGATTCAGGCAACTCAATTGGAAGGGATGGTCGGATTCCTTCTTAAGTAATTTCCCCACTTCCTCCATGGTTGATCATGATACATTCATGCCTCACAACGCTTTCCGGTATCTCCTAAGAGTGTTGTCTTACGTCAAACACTTTACATCCTGATACACTCACAGCCTTGAACAAAAGAGCGTGCAACACAGCAGAATTTTGCAGAATATCTTGAGACTTTCAAAACGGCAATTTTTTGAAGAGTTCAATGTAAGGTGGTTGTTTTAAAGGCTATGTTTATCGCTTATAGAAATTCCTGTCAAAATCCTGATTCCAGAAATTCTGGGTAGTCAGTACAAAAAGGTCCGTGACAAAAGTTTTGACTGTGAGCCTTGTTGGGGTTAATCAAGAAAACATCTTGAAAAGGATGATTGATAAATATATTACTTCTCTCAAATTCGATTGAGTAAAGATCACAAATAGGCCGAATTTTAAAAAAAAACGGTAAATGCTGCTGGACATACTTTAAAATGAACAAATTATGCGTACCCCACCCGCTAAAAACCTGTGTAAGAAAAGAAAAGAACGATTTTCTCGAGCCATAATGAGTAAATGATTGATTTTTCAGCCTTCTTGCTCCATTGGTGCGTCTTATACGCGTCATACAGACATACAAACACATGGTGATTTCTTCGTCCTATCAATTTATCTGATCAATCTTCTTCCCCCAAGTACGACCATTCGCTCTAAGTTGGCTCTCGTGACCAGTTGCTGACCTGCAAAGTCCAAAGCGCACATGACAGATAAAAATCAGACAGAATTGATTGAATCTGTCAATGAAATGGCCGTTTTGTGCACCTTCAAGTGTATCTTCAGTCCAGGGATCGCCTTGAATAACTTGCCACATTCTGCACAAATCGTATTGTCTGGAATATGGGAGTAAAAGACTATTCAGCCAGACCAATGTAAAAACTGAAAAAAAACCCTGGTGACTGTTTTGGTAGACAGTGTCTAAAAATTCCAGTAACACGTTTTTTCGAGTCTTTGACGTCCTTATCGGAACAATGAAAGTCATTTGTTTTAAAGCCAGACTGGTACGTATCTTTGTTGAACCATCGTTTATAAATCAATAATGCTATCACGGCCAAATGATGTTGGACACTGACTCTCATCTGACGATTGCCAAAGTTGAGCAATATAGAACCAGGCCAGTACCTAGATTGGTGATTGTCTTGGAATACCATTGGTGCCGAAAGCAGCAGGGGATCATGTAGAGAGCCTCATGGCGGCCCAGTCAATCCTTGTAGCGGGAGAACAATCTCTACACTGTATTCAAAAACGTAAACAAAAGGATCCCCTACCTCTTCCTGAAACTTTTGACTAGCCAGACTAGCGAGTAACGAAGATTGGTGAATAAATCGACGATGATAAAAAAAATCCTCTTCCACTGAAATCCTACGCACTCACCATTGGGATACACTCACAGGAGTTGCAATAATCTAATCCAACCACTGCATATAAGTTATTGCAAGAGATAAACAACGCTTCATTCCTATCATAACAGATTCAGGCTATTTAACTGGACAGGGGAGGAGTATTTCCTCATTTCCTTTCATTGTTAATGCCTCACAATGCTCCCCGGTATCTCCTCGGGGGATTGTCTTACACCAAGCACTCGTAAAAGTTTGATAAAATGACCACATTGAACAAAAATGTTGAGTCTCTCTGAGGTTGTTATAAAAGCTGTAAATATCACCTGTTTCCTCCAGGAATCACCCTTATCCCATTACCAGAGGTTTGAAAATAGAAAACAATAGATAAATAAACACGGATGCTTGATGTAAGATTTAAAATAAAGTCTGACGAATTATTCAAGCCGGTATTTTCTGGTATTTACGTGTATCTTTTCTTCTTTTTTTATTTTATTTTTTTTTTTTTTTTGTACTAAAAATTTTGCAGTACTTTTTGTAATATTTATATGTGTCTTTCTGGTATAATTCATATAGTGCTTGACAAACGACATGCCCATAGATTTTTTTAAGATCTAAACTAAAGGAAAATGTAATTTCACACCTAAGACAGTCAGTTGCACTCTTTCAACGTAGACAAGTTAACAGAGGAACCGAGATAATAAACACTCACATGGGAGGTCATTAACCAAAAACTATAGACCAGTTGGTCAGAATCAACCAGCGCCAACATACAAAAAAAAAAAACTTGTATTAAAAACTACACTTGTTTAAAAAGTTGGTTCCTGCTACTTGCCAATGCTGGAGTTCTGTTAAGCCACTTACCCTCTAAACGCCTTGTCAAAAATCAGTTTTATATTCTAACTAAAATCTCAGGACTCTAAATAAGTTAAAGCCTGGTGGAAATATGGGAAAGTTATGAACAATACATGATCACCTACCTGAATACTCGTAGATTAAACTTGTGATATATCTGTATTTCTCAAGCACTCACAAGCAGATAAAACCAATCATGTAAAGGAATATCAGGAAACATTGATCACAAAATTGGGAAAAGAGGAATGTTGAGACTCGAAGAAAAAAAATCACAACATGGACGGGGGGAAGTCACTGCTCTGACCAATCTAAATCTATGGATGGATTTTTATCTACGTATCATTTTTTAATGATTCTCAGATTCTCATTTCTAGAAATGTGGTATTATCGATTAGAATCCAGAACTGGAGAAGAAAAATCAGACTTCAGAGTACTTGTGCAAATAACACATACAAGTGTAACTCTTCAATATACCAATCCGTGGGATATGATAAAGATTCTAACATTGACTTCCACAAATACTAACTGTCTGCGTAAGGTCAGATAGGGGATAAATACCCACTACTGGAGCCATGAAAGCCAGTTCAGCCCGCCTCATGATACCTGGAATAGTGATCAGGGTCTTATTCTGACGGGTTTATTTGTTTGTGGGTTTCAGCGCTCCTGTTCATATCGTTTTCATCTTCAGTCTTCATCAATAACATGTTTCTAGAAGTTTTGTTTTGTTTTTTTTTTGCTCTATTTTAAATGTTTTCCGGTGGAAAATTCCAGTGATGTCATAAATGGAATTTTTTCTGACCATATTCATTCATCGATAGAATTTTTTGCATCGATGTAAATGCTATAGTCGCCCAATTAAACATTATTATCATTATTATTATTGGTGGTGATGGTAACATGATTATTGATGCTGCATAATTCTAAGTAACTAAAAAAAAAGAAATCTAATTTAAGTGAAAGGATTTTATCTCATTCAGTATTTTTTTGTAATTATGGAGCTGGTGTGAGTGACCTAACGGTAAGCTGCATAGAAAATGGAATCGGTAAACCAAGTTCAAACTCCAGCTTAGATAATCTATGGTCACTTTGCCCTAATGTCTTTGGGAAAAGCATGTATCCATTTGCTGCTTTCTACCAATACACCATCAACTAATGTGGTCAAGTGAGACTCATCACCAAACCCCTCCCCATTTTAGCACTACTTGGGGGTGGGGACTTAACGAACCCTAAAAGACTGATCAAAATTGAAGCCGGGTGGATCGTCGCAGAAGCCGGTTATGACAAGCATTCTAGGCGATTATCCATTGAAACATAATGTATGAAATACTGACAATAACCAGATTAGACGTTAGGTTGTTCGAAAAAAAAACGACCGATTCGGAATGAACCTCTCATTTCCATAGAGTTCATGCAGAACCTACTTATCGAGCTTTTTTACTCAACCAATCCACCTCAGATTGTCCGATATTATCACAATGTCAACACTCAGTATCTCCGACATTTCTCTGACAGTTTGGGGTGGATTTTTTTTATCAGCTGTGAGGGTCTACACTGTCTACAAATAACTCTGAAAAAAATCAATATCAGAGAGAAAAGCACATTTCAATCATGAAAACAAGCAATAGATATTAGTAAAATATACTGTAGTAATGGTATACTAAAATTAGTACTTGAATCAGTGGGTAATATGGACGCAATTTTACTGAGAAATCTTAAAACCTAGCAAAATCAACATATTATCTCATTTTAATGAATACTTTAAAAAAAGATTTTCCGTTTCAAATATTGGAAAATAGGAACTTTCCGGTGAATATTACGTTTATATTCTTCATTCCTTTGATTTGGCCGTTTTTTTTACGAATAAATACTGACTGTAGCCATACAATTTTAATTCTTGACCTCTGAGGTCTTATCCTCGTTAACAAGATTACCCATGCTTCTAAACTAAAATCAGAGCTGTAGGTCTGGAGGGGGGGTACTATTTGAAAACACCCCGATCCCAACAACTCTGTGAATTGTCGTGCATTTTCTACAAAATTAACATAATACAATAACAAGCATATAATAGCACATAGCTTAATTGCATATATAATGATTTAGCCTTTGAGGTTGTTCGTTTCTATAATAAGCGATAGTACACGTATATTGATTTTTCTTCTTCATCAAATCTCCCAAATGGGCCAAACCCCTGGGTCCAAATCTGTAATTATGCCTCTGACAAAAATCTGAACTCGTCTAGTTGGTCTGGTCTATCTTTCTTTTTATCTCATTTATTTATTTAAATCCAGGTCGTTAGTCGCGATGTCCATTAGTTATCTGACATTCTTGCGTTATGGCCAGCGCATTGTCACTTGAGTTTTCTATTTTTGAACCCCGTTTGTTCCCTTTAATATATTTTACCCTTGTTTCTTCTCTAATATAAAATGCCCTTCCTCTCTTATGCTTGTTTCATGGTTCTAACTTTAAGGATCAATTTTTGGTTAGGTTTTATGTTAATTCACTGAAGTTGACTATCGGGAAATGCATCTGCCGAATAACTTTTTTCTCATTTGAACACAATATTTTGAGGGACCATTTCTGTAGTGTTATTCAACATCCCTGCAGGTAATCTATGTATCTATCTATCCATCTATCTATAATGAAGATCTGGTTGATCGACAAGGGAAACATTCTTGCTTAAAGGACAATTATTGTCCACACCAGTTTTTTTCAATAATTTTGAGTTATATCTCGAATAAAGGTTCGTATAGAACATTACGATTAGCACAAGCTGATGAAATCATACAACAAATATGAAAGATACAGGTGTATTTTTGAAAAGAGACCATGATACCTAGAAAATCACAAATAGATGTTTGTGTTATTGTTCTCTGTCTACAACCTCATCAATGATGCTGTTATCTATCTACTTGTTTAACTACCTATCTCGAGATTCATATCTATCTATATCGATCTATTCAACTATATATATCTATCTAAATATGTTCAACTTCCTACCTATCTATCTATCTATCTATCTATCTATGTTTCTTAGTCTGTTCATACCTGTCTATGTATATATCAATCAACGTTCTCTTGTTTTATTTCAATTCACTTACTATATCTAGATATCTATCGGTTCGTCTCTCATTATCTGTCATTTCTCTATCTCTCTAACCCCCTCTCTCCCTCTCTCCATGTATGTGTGTACGCCTCTCTCTCTCTCTCTCTCTCTTTCTCTCTCTCTCTCTCTTTCCCCCTCTCTCTCTCACTCTCTCTTTCTCTTCCACCCATTCTACCCTTCTGGGTGCGGTCTTCATTAAATCAATCCATTATTACATCGGAATTTGCTCTTTATCTTCTTGAAAACTGATTGCTAATTAATTAAACACATTTTCTTAACTAAAACAAATATTTAATTGTAAAAAAAAGACTAAACGAATCTCCACCTTCAATAGAAAAAAAACAAAAAATATTACATACACATAACGAAAGCCAATAATTGTAATTAAAAATACAAGCACATGTCACTAATTGGACAGTTAGAATCCAAGAGACTAGATTCCGGGAGCCTGCCTCTCTTCCTCAATATTTTCCTCTCTTGATTTGTAATTTTGAACATGAAACATCCAAGTCTCTCTTGTTTAACACATCGAAATACATCATCATCATCAGCAGCAGCAGCAGCATGATTACCTCAGTCTTCTAACGTCCTTCATTGGACATAGACTTTCCTCAAGGTAGTAATACTTTGATGACTCGTCTAAATCGTTACGTTATTTTTTTTAATCTCATTTCTGGTTGACACAATTTCTCAAATGATCTCTTGAGATCCACGCCGTTAGTCGTGATATCCAGCAGTTGTCTGACATTCTAGCAGCATTTGAGTCTTCTAACGTTTTTTTCATGATATTTTCCACTCTATTTTGCTCCTTAATATAATATGATGATGTGGTGTAAAGTATGATCCTCTCCCATGCATATAGCAGAGTTCTTAGATTGAGAACCGATTTGTTGGTAAGGTTCCATGTTTCAGCTCCATTGATGATTATCGTGAGGGTGCATTGGCTGTAGACCTTTCTTTTTTTAAGTCAAATAACATCTTCTTCCCGAAGATTAGGCTTGCTTTGTTGACACCATCTCAACCTAAAGTAATCCTTCGCTTGATTTCTTTTTCATTTGAGGATTTCATAGTTACTCATTGTCATGGGTAGCTCCAACGGTTTACTTTGCTCTGAATTTTCGATTCTGATCGTTGAGTCTTAGTGCTCAATGTATTTGTTGCTCATGACATTCGTGATACCGAATTTATGTGAAGACCAACTTTCTCATTCTCTTCACTCAGTTCGTCTTGCATTATTTGGAGTTTATGAAGATTCTCAGCCAAAGGACAAGGTCGTCAGCAAATCTTAAGTTATTCCTTTATTATTATTAAGCTATTCCTTTATTCATCCAGTGTGAGTTTTAGAATGCCATTTTGAGGCAAGCAGCGAAGAGTAAACAAGTTAATTTTTTTCACATTCATTGCCATTTGATATCTCTCTGATATGTTTATCATCATTAGCAGCAGCAGCAGCAGCCTTTTGACCTTCGTCGTTAGACACCGGTCTTCTCCAAGCTAATTCATGATGTTTACGGGTTGTCAGGCATTCTTGCCACATGACCAACCCATTGCCATTTGGGTTTTCTGATTGATAGTATATCGCTGACACCGTTTTTTTTTTCTCTAATATACTGTATTGTTTTGTGGTCTTTCACGATGTTAAGTTTGACCCTCTCTTGGGCATGTTTCATGCTTCTTAGTTTAAGGGTCAATCTTCCAGGTCACATTCCATGTTTCTGCTCCATGTAAATATTGTTATGGTGCCTTGGTTGTGAGTACTTCTTTTCGAAACTAATGAGATCTTTTTGTTCTTGGTATCTTTAAAAGTATTGCTTTACATTAGTAGTGCAAGACGATGTAATGGTTACCATCCCGGAAAACCAAATACTTATTGAATCAGCTTGTATCACTTCAGCCCTGATGCTATTGCAAAACACTGCCTGTCACTTATCCAATCGGTCATGGTTTTTAGCTGGCACGATGGTAGAAGGAAAACAGGCTCGGAGGAAGTACAACTGATCTACCCCATTACATATATTTGGCAAGTGTTATGTTTTCTGCGTTAAATTCAAAACATTTCCAATTCAGATTGTGCAGCACCGTATTTGTCTAGGGACCTCAAAGCAGCATTTCCTCTTCATAAATTTTGAATCATCTTTCATCGCAGTTATATTCAGAAATCTTCTCAAAGAATTTATTTTTCGAAAATCCCATTAAATACAGGAAAAAATGACGTTTTGAAACTGCATTTAATTAAATTTAGCTACAAAAGATATAAGTTAGGTTTAGGGTTGGCGGTTAGGGTTTGTGTTTAGAGATATTATTTTGGGTGAGCATTACAGATGGGGCTGATGTAATATAAATCATTTACGGATCAAATGAAAGCAGCACATTTATCATTTTCACAATGGTAGTTTCTGCACTGAAAAAATAGCTTACATCGTACATATTTGAATTTAACGCAGGAAAAATAACTATTACCAAATCACACTACCAGCCCAGGCATTAGCAGCAAAATTCATTAGAGATGAACCATAGTGTACTGGTTCCCTATCATGGTCCAAAAATGATTTACAGTCGAGATGAGAAAACAAACCACTATCTTATCCACTAATTTTTACATGACTGATAATTGCCATCGAACCAGTCAGTGCGTAACTAGTAGATATGCATATGAAATAGCTGATTCATTCTCCAGATTTCTTCAGGTGAAATTCGTCTGCTACTAACTCTGTTATTTGTTTATCAAATGTGTTGCATGGGGAATATTTGAGACTATAAAAACGGACGGTGTATTATTTCTGCCTTAGGCCACTTTTATTTCTGTTTCTAGCTGTAAATAATGTTCTGCATTTTTTTGGCTTGGAAACCGTCAACTAAACTGTCAACCACACTGTGAACATAGACTTCTTCACATTTCAAGCTGGGCTGGCTGGATGGATGGATGGATGGGTATGTATGTATGTATCATAGAAACCGCACCTACGGAACTACCTGGCTGAAATTTAATGATTTCCTCTTATCAAATCTACAAAAAATATCTTTGTTTCTTGAAAATGCCCCATTAGGTTTTTGGTGGAAGTTCAATTTAGAATATACATTAATGCTAAACTGGTCCCCTTGGTTGTATCAAGTAACACTCACTAGATCTGTATTTCGATTGTTTATTTTGCAAGTTTCTATGGTGTAATTATTCAATTTATAAGAATCAGAAAAATAAGCAAAGGAGAAAGATGAGGATAACATGAAAATTTACTCGACATTAACAAGACTCATTCCAAATATATCGTTCATCGTGACCAAGTGAAAAATACTTGCATCCTGTTCGGTAGATCGTCACTTCAACACAATTACATTAAAGAGTGGTACTCAACATCTCTTTTCAGAGCACTCACCATAAAGCATAATATTGAGAAAAACCTGCTGGAGAATGGGTTCCATCTATTTTGTCTAAGACGCACCTGCGAATGGATGTCGAAATAATACAACGCAGGGGATGGAAAACTCTTTACCAAGTTACGGGGCCAAAGACTAAAGATTGTGCAATTATTCCACCTTAGACAAATTGAAAACCTGGGAAAATATTCAAACAAAAGAGATCCAAGGAAAGGATAGTCTCCAAATGCGCTTGGTTTTTATGACAACTCATCTGAAATATGAATAAAAAGTCGTAAACAACGTCAACAACGTTTATCCAGCGGAAGAATTGTTGCTGTCAAATTTTATGGCAATCAGGAAAGAAATACGTATCACGTAATTACTCTTTAACTGATAATTTCTTTTTAGTCTCTAAACCGTCAGTCTCGAAAAGCATTTGCTATCCCTCTTGCCATAATAAAATAAATTTGGTGTTGAAAAAGCATGGTAACATAATGTTTAATTCAGGAATTTACAAAAATCACCAGTTTAAAATCAAAAAAAAAAAAAATAATCAAAAAGGGAAAAATTCAACGACAAAAATTCTCTTTAACAAAGATTTAATTTTTCAATTGATTCATTTCATAAAATGCTTCGATTGGCATCTTTGCAAATAATTTACATAAAAAAATCACGTATTGAACATTAAAATACACATTAATTGAATTTATGAAAATGTGTGAGACTAGTTAAGTAAATTCATTCATCATTATTATTTGTTATTTATTACAGAACGCTTTTCACTTTTCTCGCTCAAATTCTAAATAACGTTGATAAATCCTCGTGTGCTCTGAATCATTCATCTGAGCTTTTTCCTAGAGTTAATCAATAATTTCAAGTTGAATATTCATGCTGCTGTCATGAATTTGTGCACGTAAATATTTCACGTACAGATTTAAAACATTGACTCTTAAAAAGTAGAGTTGTTCGCATCTCAGATAAGAGGATTTTCCTCTCAAAGATGATCGTGGCAGCAAGATTCAAAAACATACAAATACTTGAAGAATGAAACTAAGATAAATTATCTTTAAAAACATATTAGAATTGAATGAGAACATAAGGATCACATACATCTTTAAGGTGGGATTAGGATTTAAAGAAATAAAATTGATAATAAAATAATGAGAAAAATAGGACAATAATAGATAAAATAAAAATAAAATAAAGGAAACAAGGGCACGGGAATACAAAACATAAAAAAGACTTAAATTCCAGAACGACCAGTTTTATAAACGTTGGACGAAGAAAAAGAAATTCTCCAAAAATAATTCGGATGTCAAGTATTTCTTATGAGATCAATATATGATAATCGTAGATTTGAACATTCGTGCGATTACAAAAGAGTCCAGGACCGATCCCCGTGGCGCAGTGGTAGAGTGCTCGCCACTGGTTTGTAAAAAAGGAAAAATAGACAGGAAAATACTCTGACTATAGCACGTACAACGATTAAAAGTGGTTCTGGGGAATTTCAATCGGAAGTCAGTCACTGGAGGATGTAGCACATGAAGCACAGCCAGTAAGCATTAACGATGATGAATTGAGGTTCACTGTTGAATCTCTTCTACATCAAACCTGCTGGCTTTTAAGTTTAACACAAACGATTAAGTTATACGTTTGCATCTGCGCCACAATAAAAATACAATATGCAATAGGGGCTGGGTACCCCAGGTACTCGGTGTATAAAAGAAATAAAACAGTTCTAACTAAATTTTCAAGTTACCTGACGTACAGGGCGTCTCAAAAGTTAATACTGACTTGCATCTATCGGCAATATAGTTCTCAGACGATAAATCAGTTACAAACCCAAATATTTCATAGATCGATGCACTGACTTATTAAAAACAGGTCTGGTTAGTCACTTAAAAAGAACCATCACTCAAAAACAACCGTCAAGTGACCAAGTCATTTGGCAGCATGCAGTGTTGAGGATGATCATTCGAAAAAATTGAAAAAAAGGTGATCAATGAATAAGTTACTTTTGTCGGACAGTTGTCACGATAAACCTTAAATTTTCCATGAAAAAAACTGATAAAAACCATTAACCAATTCAATATAAAAATACATTGCAAATTGAACACAAGTACTCAGTGAAAAACTCTTTGGGGGGCGGATCTTGGAACAAAACTAAATCAACGTTTTTCTCTGAACGAAGTAAAGGATAAATGCTTGAATTTTCAGCCTTGTGTGTTTAATAATTCGGTCTGTGCGCTTACATACATACATACATACATACTTGCATACATACATACATACATACATACATACACGCATGCATACATACATTCGTGCATACATACATGAATACATACATGCATACATAGATGCATACATATATACATAGATACATACATGCATGTATACATACATAGATACATACATACATGTATGCATACATACATACATACATACATACATACATACATACTCAGCCAGTCAGCCAGCCATCCACACAATGTTAAGAGTTCAACGTTCCGAGTTAGCGGCTTCTGAGAGCATTGTTAAATCATTCATTACTCAACCTTCAAAACTCTCTCTCTCTCTCTCTCTGCCTCTCTCTCTCTCTCTCTCTCTCTCTCTCTCTCTCTCTCTCTCTCTCTCTCTCTCTCTCTCTCTCTCTCTAAATCCTTCTATTATTTAAAATGTATCATTGCAGTTTATCAAATTGTCAAACAACATCAAACAAAATACTCCTCTACCATGAAATTGAACAGTACAACTCTATCCTGATACTGTAAATGGCAGAAAATGCTGCCGAAAGCGCTCCATCTTCTGGAACGTATCACTATAGACTAAAACCAAACATCTGTTCTTTGTTGTACAAAAAAAAAAGAAATAAATAATGTAAAGAATGGAAAGATGCTCAATGTCTGTCATTTTTAATGAAAGATGTAACGAAAATATGCTGCCCAATTTTATGTCTCTTTCTCTCTCTCTCTCTCTCTCTCTCTCTCTCTCTCTCTCTCTCTCTCTCTCTCTTTACATATATATATATATATATATAGAGAGAGAGAGAGAGAGAGAGAGAGAAAAGGGGAGATATAGAGAGAATTGGGTTGAGAGAGTGTGTGTATGACAGAGAGGTGCATGTGTACATGTGTGCGTGAGTGTACAATATATTGCTTACGAAAAATATATCAGTTCCCGAAAATAAATAATCAAGAAATATATCCATGTGAGCAATCTTGTCAATTTTTTCTTCTCATTTGAACACCGACAGGAATTTTATTTTTGTCTACCGTAATATTATCTCAGCCTGTTTTAGGTGCATTGTCCGTCTTCAAAGTAAAATAACTGGGAAACGCAGACCTTAGACTCCAGCTACCCGTTCAGAATAAGGGAAAAAAACATAGAATGGCTGCTAAAATAATTTCTGGTTTTCTTTGTTTATTATTTCTTTCAGTCATAAATCTTGTTTTTGCCGATTTAGAGGAACAACGATTTGATATTTATGCCTTCTACATTTCATACAGAATTAGAACAAGTATACAAAACTATTAGGTTATCTAGAAAATAATAGCAATTTCATAAGAAGAATTTTACATGAAAATAAGAAAGAAATCTGGTTAGTCACCCAATAGAAACATTCAAGTGACCAACGTCTTTTGGCAGCATGCAATGTTACCGATTGAACCCCCAGTTGAGAATCGATTTGGAAGGAAGGTTTTCGTAAGACAAATAAATGCTTTTTCTATACATAATAAAAAGTGAATGCGTAAATTTCCGACCCTCTTGGTTCACGTGATACATACATACATACATACATACATACATACATACATACATACCCAGACTTAGAAACTGAAAAAAATCTATGTTAACAGTTTTGACGACAGTTTTGGTTGAAGGTTTCTAATAGAAGCCATGTTTAATCAAAATAGGTTCCAGGTGATAGAATGCATTTTTGCCAACGTGTAATTATGTCATTTCTGCTTATGCAATAAAAAATCATTTTTCGTAGAGTCAATAAATTTTCGAAAGGCTTAGTGCATCATTGTCAATCGTTTGCGTCCTTCAAGTATGTCCTTGTGATCTTTAAGACTCTCAATTCCTCAACAAAATGTCAGGAATTGATACAAAACCGTGCAAAGGAGAAAAAAAAAACTCTTTATCATGGGTGAAGCAGCATCAAAATCTCCTGAACTAGACTAATTCGTGATGCCATTTCTGTCGGCCACAAATTTCGCGTATGATCTCCGGGATCCACATTGTAAGTCGTGATGTCAAGCTGTTGTTTGATATTCTTACAAAATGACCAGCCCATTGTCATTTGAGTTTTCTAATGGATTCTGTTATATCTCTGTCTCCGTTTTTTTTCTCTCTGATGTACTGTGCTGTCATATGATACCACCATGTGATGTTGAGCATGATCTTCTGGCTCAGTTCTACGTTTCAACTCAAAAGTGAATATCGGGAGAATGCATTAGTTGTATAATCTCTTTTTTAGGACATGTGGAATTTTTTTTGTTCTTGAATGTCGAGCTTGCTGGAAGACTGCCAACACAGGGTGGTTGTTTGTTTGATCTCTTTTTCTTTTAGGGATTTCATGGATATTCTTTGTACCAAGTAGATGTCGTGGTCTACTTTCTTTTGTTCCGTGCTTTTGATCGTATTGATCGATAACTCTGATCTGTATAGAAAAGAGAATCAGAAAAATATTCTGTACAATCATATTTAGCATCATAATTTATGAATATATATATATATATATATATATATATATAGAGAGAGAGAGAGAGAGAGAGAGAGAGAGAGAGAGAGAGAGATAGAGGGGGAGGAGAGAGAGAAAGGGAAGGGAAAACATTTATTTTCGTTCAGAGAAGATTCACTAAATGATGTGGGGATAAAACTTTGCAATATGCGAATAGCGATCATCATTCACTTAGTGGACTGCCCAGATAAATGACCACCGTTCCATCTTCACTTGCCAAACCTTGCAATGCGTTGGAGATCTTGGCGTTGGGAGATTCTGTGATACCCAGCTGTCAGGACCTCCCTTTTGTTCTTTCTGGGGTAGTCCAGAGGAAAAGCAGAGAGCAATACGTCTACCATCAGTTTGGCTGAAGGAGCTGCTGGAAGGACGTCAAATCGGGTGCCAAACCACTCCTAGTTTGTTTGTTTTTTATCTGGGTTGTTTTTATTATAGAGAGCTAGCCAGATAGCCCAATTAACCCTTCTGGTTGCTGGCAGAAGAGATGGATTCATACCTCCCCCAAGGCCATTGGTGCCACGTGAACGTAACCTCGGTTTGAAGTTGGATCGTCAGAGGCATTGACATAATAAATGCTATCTCAGCATGAAATTCATGGCCTTAAATCGCACTTCGACTCCTTTTTTTTTCAATTTTTGAAATAAATCCCTGCAGTATGAATTTCAACCATCCGATCTGTGAATGAGGGGATGTGAAATGTTCAATATTTCGATGCATCACTCGTCGCAAAAGTCAAAAAACGAAAAATTAGCATATCGAAGGAGTGACACAAATAGGAGTGACATGATCAAGCAGTGACATAACCGAGAAGTGATGAATCAAAGATAAATTTTACAGGGAAGACAAAAGTTTTACTATAACAAAGTGACGATGTCAAATGTTTCTGAATTAATTTTACTGCACCGAAAGAACTTTTAAAGCCTAAAATGGAACAAAGTGTTTCCGAAGCAAACATTATCTATCCAGAACCATAAAGGATTAGTCGTCACTAACTTGTGCTATTGCTCTGAGTTGCAGTAGGAGCTCTCAAACTTCTTTTTAACCGAGGAGTAAATTGGCACTAACTAGTATTTTTATGTTATACCAGCCAAAATCCCCCAACACCGTCTTCATGTTCGTTTGACCTAAGAAAAGCTTTTAAAGCAAAATGTTTTTTTTCAGTTTTCAGGAAAAATTGAATGCCCCTCTAAATTACGCAATTCTACATAGTAATTCGTAGTGAAAAGGCATAAGACTTTTTTTAACCCATTTTTTCCTCCTCAACTATTTTACCTGGTGTAAAAAGGCAGTGAATATACATGATTGAATAACTTGCGTTGGGAAAGAGAACAGATATTTTCGGCACATAGAACAGGAAATTCATGTGTGATGCTTCAGTTATTTCCTTTTCAATGATTGAAAGTGGAACTCAGATAAATACGACGTTGTGAAACATTAGAAAGTGTTAATGTCATGAAGAAAGGGAATCTATCTTTCTTTCTTCTTTGGCATTTCCCTGGCTAATCGAGGGGAAGTATAAGGCCTTATTCTGTTTTACACACACACACACACACACACACACACACACACACACACTCACACACACACACACACACACACACAGAGGAAGAGAGAAGGAGGGGAGAGAGAGGAAGAAATAGAAATAGAATTGTACTGGTATTCCACAAGAGGAGTCCAATAAGTGTAAGAGATAAATAAGAAGTAAGGAATAGCCACGCCGGTTGGAAAAAAAATTGTATTTAATATTAAATTAGATATTTAGTGGAGAGTTTTCGTTCAAAGTTGTACTTTTAGTTCCCCAAAGAGGATGTTCTTCTGTCAGCTGAGATTACAACTTTGAAAAAAACTTTTTACTAAATATGTATGTTACTGAATACAAATTAATTTCCATCCAGTGAGGCTATTCTTTACTGCTAATTCATCTCTTACACTTGTGTGTATGTATATATATATATATATATATATATATATATATATATATATATATATATATATATATATATATATCTATATATATATATATATATAATATATATATATATATATATATATATATATATATATATATATATATATATGTATATATGCATCCATTTTGGAATTTTCAGATATGGCAGTTTTATGATGTACTCGTGCAGGTATTTCCCTCTTTATAGGAAAGATGATCCATTGAATAAAGCTAACAAAGAGGAAGGGAACGATTAAGTTCAAAATTATCTTATTGTATTGAGCGAGATGATGAGTATGTACTGAATCACAACTTTGTTGTCCGAGATTTGCTTTCAAGGAAACGCCTATCATTAGAATGAGCATCTGACAAAGATTGAAAAGCTTTGGATTCTTTCAATTTATCGCTGGCTGCTAAATCCCAAAAGATGGCACTTGCAATATCATGCAGCTCACTGGCTCAGAACATATGGACTCTCAGGGGTTTCTGTGTCCGTGAATTGATCATTTGACATGTAATCGACCTCATTATCCAGCTCAAAACCATCATCTTGAGCCCCTTTGTCACCCATTCCTAAACTGTCAGATTTGTTTGGGTCGGGTATCAATCTAAGGTAGTAATGTAATCGTTAAGCCGTGTCATTAAAGCTTCTTCATCCATAAAGTGATCACGCAAAGCCTTTCCACACATTATGGACGTAATCTGCCAAACATACTGATGCAATCCCATGCTAGGTCCCTTCGTTGACGGTCACCGTTAACGTTCAACAACAGATTCGGCTCTTACTGATACTATAAGAATGGCAAGGTCGGTGGTGATAGAAACAGTTACTTCAATAAGAGGGCAGAAAGGGTGTGGCAGGGAGAAAGTCAGATCAATTGGAGGATAGAGGAAGGGGCTGATGTCACCTAATGATGTGAGATAATATGAGACGGATGTAGCTCATTTCATACATGATGATTCTGAAATAGTTTACGTATCTGAGAAAAAACATGATATACCACAGTAACATATTGTAAAAATGTTTTTAATTCTCCCTAAAAACATGAGCCAGAGATACATAGAATCCATTGAAAATTTGGAATAGCAGTGGGCTGGCCATGTTGCAAGAATGGCGGAAAACTGATATACATCGTGATTCACGACATGGATCCCCCGAGATCACATGCGCAACCGAGGCCAACAGAATATTAGATGGAGAGACGAACTTGACAAATTCAGAAGGTACTGACTCCGCAATGCCCATAATAGAGAAGTGTGGTGAATCCTGGGGAAGGTCTATGTCCAACGATGGACGTTAAAAGACTGATCATGATCATGATGATCATGATCATGATGATGAATGTTCCACTGAACAATGTTCGTACATAACTGCAGAGAAAGTAACGAAAGCAGTCAGTATTCCAACCCATTAAAAAGTACAGATGCCCCCTGCAATGTTTCATAAGCCGAAATGATGAAAGAAGGTAATAAATCTACAGAGGAAAATTTTTTGAACGATCCAAGACCCCAGAAATGGTGGTGATAATATGTTAGCCTGAGTAGTCAGAGGTTTAATTTTGGAAAGGACACGGGACAGGGGTATTACAGCGATTTTCTCAGAATAGTTCTCTTGTAACTGTGCAAAAACAACTGCATATCCAAGGGATGTATTTTATAAATATAGTTATTTTTTACATGCTTTTTTTAATATGATATTGTGGGCAACCAACCCTGTCAATAGTACAAGAGTCAGCTTGGAATTTTTTTCTGGATCAAAACCTATCTCTACTGGAATATAATTTTCTAGTCCCTTAATTGCTGTGACAACACAATACTCGATTTTGATCAGCCTTGCTCCATTTTTGTTTCTTTTTACATACAATCTGCCAAAATCTGGAATTGGCGTTATTGTTGTTGTTGTGTGTAGTTGTTGTACTGTTTGTGTTTTTAAACCAGTAGTGACTGGTCACTTTCACTGATTGCAAGTCTTCTCAATACCCTAGCTTTTTTGTCAGTATTCAAGCTTCGATCCTTTCACGGATTTCCAATTTTTCCAACCTCTTACAAGTTTCTTTAGAACTATCCATAGCGCTGAAACATCGATCAGCATTATTATCACAGACAAAGTACCCCTTATCCGGAATGGTTTCGGATTTCTGAATTTTTTCGGAATCTGGAATATTTGCATATACATAATGAGATGAGCATAAAGGTTTTTTTGTTTTCTTATCACTCAAAAGCAAAAAACCCAGTGATTAATGTATGTAGATCCGACAGTGACTGTTTTTTTTTTGTGTGTGTTTGTTTTTTTTCGTTGGGACTTGTTTCTTCTTCCACTGTCTGTAATATAAATATAGTTTTACATTTTAAAAGGTTTCATAAATGTAATCAAGCTTTTACTGTAATCAGAATGAGAGAAATTTTTCTGAAAATCATCTTGTCCCTCGTTTTTAAATCTTATTAGAGGAGCGAAATTTCCCTCTGATGATATCATGTTAGATTTCAAAAAGATTCAGTAATATCTCGCATTCTGGAGTTTCCAGTAAGAAATATTCAGGCTGTATTATAGTTACTTATTTGCTCATACCGTCTAAGAATGAAGGCAATATTAAAGTAATTTTGAAAATCAAAATATGTAAAAGCTCGATTGGGAAATTGCCATATGATTCTAATATTATTGAGTACAATAATCTGTCTCTTACTAATAGCAGAAAAATGGAAGTTTCTTTGAGGAAGTAACTCTTGTGTAAAAATACAAAAGTTACCACCTTAACATGACAGACAAACCAACTAATCTACCAAAAGACACTGTATGTTATACTTGTTAGATTATTATCATTAACGAGTCTTGGTGAGAATTGGAATTGAAAATCCATTACTGTTTTGCTAGCATTAAAGAAATTGCTGAAATATCAGAGGGTTGGAGGTGTCAAGGTACAGACATAGACCGGAAAATCGAAATGAGTTAAGATGTCTGACACGGAGATTTCTCCCAGGCAACGCCGGGAATATAGTTTGTGTAAATCAATAAATATAATCATATCTGTGTATGGGAGTTAATAACATTGAAATTAATTTGCTCCCCTACGTTACCAGCAGAAATATATTAATGTTTATCTCTTCTGCTCTTGTGGTTGTAGACGATGGTGCTATCTTGTCAGATGATCTGATTGAGACAGATGGTATGGATACATTTTCAATCTTGGAGCATTACAATAAAGTCGTCTTTTGTGAGATATGAGTCTAGGTTCTTCCACCTCAAGATATGAAGATGTTATCAAACTCCAGTCCAAGTAGGGGGAAAGAGTTGGTTTTATTCTTCCACGGTAAGAACAAGAAAAGAACAATGCTTTTTTAGTCTAGTGGAGACAACTCTGCGCTGATTCTATTACCAATATTAAAATATTGGAAAGTACAATTTGGCACTGCAGCAGTCAAGCTTATTGACAATGGCACCATCTTGGCCGATACTTTGATAAAGGCAGACGCAACTGATACATTCGGTATTTAGTTATAGTCTTTCCTTTTGTGAGATATGAGTCTGTGATCCTTCACCTTAAGATGCCAGTTCACTGAAGTGGACAGTCGGATCATTTGACCGATAAAACATCTAAGAAGCTGTCAAGTTGGACAATATATTGGACTTAGAAACCGTCAACAAAAACTTCTAGCTAAACTATCAACATAGATCTTTTCAGTTTCCAAGCGGGTCTGGCTGGCTGCGTAACTTGTTGGTTGGCAATTTATGCGCTGGACGTACAGGCCACACACACACACACACATATATATATATATATATGGGAGAGGATTGTAAGTCTATTTACGTGTGTATCTGCGATACGTATCTATTATTATCTATTGTTTGAGTGTTTATTCGTGTTTCTATAATGCTAAAATGACAGGAGCTATTGAACTAATTTCCAGGAGGACCAAATGACATCAGAGTTAATTCAAGGTCAGCAGAGGTCATTTTGGGTAATTTCTAGGTGAAGGGAATTCCCTCTTGGAAATTTCTACAAATTCAAAAACTGTTTTTCATCCCAGATGGTACGTCAAATGGGATCAAATTCGACTGGGTAGATTGGTAAGCAGGGCCAAGTTGGGCAGATGATTTTTTTTCATGTGAAACTATGGGACTGCATCTTTTGTCTTGATTTATGCATCAGAAAATTCATTTGGTAATGGCTACTTTTCTTTATCTGTAAATATTGTAAATCATCATTTCAATTTCGTCTCTTATGTGTATGGAGTAATATATCTAAAGAACACACTTTTCCCTGAGTTTTAATATTAGCAGTTTCTCCCTGGACGATTCTTGGTATCTTTGCTAGTATATATTAGGTATATGCAAAATAAAGAACAAATTTTCAACCGTGTATTCAGTCTAAAATTTCATAGAAATAAAGCAATCGGAACTTTTACACACACACACACACACACACATATATATATATATTATAAGCTGTCAACCAAAACTGTCAACAAAGCTTTCTTCTTCGAATTGATCATCCCAAACTCGGTGTGCTACCAAAAGATACTGATCACGTGATAGTTTCTATTGAGTGACTAACTAGACCAGTACATGGTACGTGCGTGTGCATGAGTGTATGCTCATGTTTGTGTATACACTGTCTTTCACCCTTCCTCTCTCTCTCCCTCTCTCTCTCTCTCTCTCTCTCTCTACATCTAAGAGAAACACACACGCCTGCGTAAACACACACACATACACACACAAACACAACACACGTGCGCCGATCATTGGTCCAAACTTTCCACTCAAATCAAATTTCCAGCTGCAACTGACACCAAGAATGAATTCCAGTCTGATGGACTCTTCACTCTTTGACATCTGCTACGGACAGTTACTCACTTCGATTTTATTGAAGAGAGGAATGGAAGACTTTACCTACCGTATCCCAGTCAAAATCAACATCTAAGCAGTCCAGAAATTCACCCTACTCAGAACAACCCACATTAGACGCAAAATATTATCAATAAAATGACAATCCTCCTATAGCTCCCCAGGAACCTAATTTGGACCCGGCTCCACAGGAAGCACCACGAAGCATGAAGGAAACTAATAATAATAATTATTATAATTATAATTACGATGATGATGATGATGATGATGATGATGATGATGATGATGATGATGATGATGATATAAGAAATATTATTTTGAAAAGTTTAAAAACAAACAACAACAATTTTATTGGTCTGCTATCCGTAGTCAAGTTTGGACGATATCTGAATTACCAGCAAACGCCATATTTGACTGAATCACTTTTGGCGTAATAGAAGAGACTGCAAGGGTTATTGCTAATTTTAGAACTACGGAAGTACATTGATTGATATTCATTTGAAAAAGATTTTAGTTGGAAGATTTCTGTTTTGACAGATTTTGTTAATGAATTGTAAAGTTCATAGCTCTTCTGCCTTGGTGGACAGTTTTAGTCCCTCCAGGATTTTGAACTTCAGTATCAGGACCTTGGAGCTTAGTATGGAGTAAGTATCATGCCCAAGTTCACATTCCCTTGTTGATAATGTTCTACTTGATCTCGGAAAGAAAAATCCAATTAGCTTAACTTGCCTTGTATCAGTTATATTTCCTGAAGCCAAATTATCAAGCTATTAAACAAAAATGCTTTGTGTCAAAGCTAATGTACATGCAGCCAAGTTTTTTCAAAAAGCTTGATGTGTATCT
Source organism: Thysanoteuthis rhombus (assembly GCA_963457665.1). Classification (NCBI taxonomy): domain Eukaryota; kingdom Metazoa; phylum Mollusca; class Cephalopoda; order Oegopsida; family Thysanoteuthidae; genus Thysanoteuthis; species Thysanoteuthis major. The sequence continues at coordinate 71,130,172 of OY735205.1, read as the reverse complement.
TGTAAGTGTTCTGATACCATCATTTTTTGCATCACTGCCCAACAAAAGGCGAGATGTGTAACTTATCCATTGATCACAACTTTCTGCAGTTTTTTAACTGATCACTCTAACATTGAGTGACTAACCACGACTGTTATGTGTTATTAATTGAAATGACCGAGTTCTTGCATGTAAAAATAATTAATTGGAGTCGTAATGAGTTCGTCATTTTTAAGTACAATTTGCAAAGGAAAAAGCTGTGCCAAATTTTAAAGAAAAACTGGCATGACATCTAGTCCAATGAAACCAGAGGATTCAGGCACGTGACCATGTGATTCAAACAAACAGTTTTTTTTTTATGATGACCAATCAGAAACGAGGATTATTATTACAATTTGATCCGTGTATTTATACGTAGACATCGTCATTCTTCTGTGTGCCACTGAATAGGTAAAACGAAAAAGAGAAAGAAAAAATGTACCATTGAAATGGGACGCGCGAAACTAGTATCGGAAAACAGATAAATTTATATCTCAACTGCTACAATACAACGTAGATATACAATCACTACCTCCCCCTTCTATTCCATACTAAGCAGCTTTGAGAATTCTAACATCATGTTCCCTCACTTTATGCCCTTTATGCTGGCTACGGCTTCAGCTGTCTCTTCTTAAGCTCCAGATATTATATTATTACTTCCGAGGCCTGTTTGCAATATGTGAAGTACACTTAGAGGCGACAAGGACCTGAAGTGACGTCACTTATTCCATCATGCACTATTTTACTAATACCCAGAGGCAGGAATGGATTCATGCCTTTCCAAAGGGGATAAATGATCATTGAACATATTCTATGCTGTTACCTGATACCACACCCAACGATTTTATTGTTCTTGCCCTCTATCGAAAACTGAAAAGATGTCCGAGTCCTTTTGTTTGTGCAAATAAAACTTAAACTATCCCTTCGTGGATTGTGTTGGCTGCATTAATTATGACAGAACATCTTATTTGGAAACATAGAAATTTTCTCTCTTTTTCGAAGATCCTTTCATCTATTTATATATTTATCTGGTTTGTAATATCAAAAACAGCACGGACCATAATTTGTCCATTGGTGTTCGAATACCATCTATGGAGGAGTAGCTAGTAGCTTTAAAAAAAGAAGGATTTTGCCAAATGACCGGATAAAAATTATCTTCCTATCATCGAATACTTGAAATAGTAAAATGTGAGATAATTAAAATCTAGTTCTTCGGTAAAGTATCTATCGTTAATTACTATATTATTTGTTGGTTTATATAACAGTTAATTGAAATACTCGAATTCTCTCAGCATTTATTCTTGAACGTGTATTGATACTTATCGTGACTTGAATATTACCCCTCGCACGAGAATTGCATTGGACATTCTATGTATGTATGTATGTATGTATGTATGTATGTATGTATGTATGTATGTATGTATGATCGTTCTCCGCTTTTACTCGCGTCAAAAGTGTCGTTGAGTTAGATACATACGAACGATTGTTAGACCCACCTCCGGTCTTATAATGATACATACATAGATTTCATCAAACAATCACAACTCATAAAGTCTTGTTAGACGGGGATATTAACACTGATTCTGACTTTGAGATCATGGCATCTGACAGATTCTCACTCTTCCAATCTGACCTTATATTTGATTTGTCAGAGTGGGGGTACTTGATTAACACAAGAAATCATTTCCAGTGCCTGGTTTCACCGAAAATTCTTTAATAAAATGACCGAATAGGCGGAAAGAGAGTCAATCGATTTTACAAATTGCTGACGACATTAATGAAGCGTACATTTCTTGGGGTTGTCACGTGCACCACTTATTGTAATTAAAACCACGAGAACCACTGATTTGAACGACATCGAGTCAAAGTGAAACTATGGTTATGTGTATAGGAAGGAATTTGAAATAAAAGTGACTCTAGTGCAATTTATCATGATTTTATTGGAAAACAGTCTGGTTAGTACGAGGGGAAAAGATGATCTGATAGGTGGCGCTGACCTTCACTATCATTGGAGGTCACCAGAGGTCAACTTGGGGTGAAATTCCGAGGGGTGATTGATTGGTAAGTTCTACTACCGCAAGGGATTTCTAATAATCGAAAAAGAAAGGTTTGATCATGGTAGTATATCAAACCTTCTTCAAACGTACGTACCAGTACACTGTGTGACAGCATTGGGTCAAAAAGCCTTTGTTAGTCACTATTACTACATCCGGGTTACGAATAAAACAGTGATCAATGAGAGAATCTTTGGCACTAGAAGGTTGCCAATCAGTCAGACTTGATAGACGTATGAGAGCAATTTAAGGGGCAAAATAAAGCCTGAAAGGAGAACATCCTTTTCATCACGGACTGTTAAAACAATGAACAAGAAATTTCCGTTAAACAATTAAGATTGAAGATAATAAAAAATCAAACTGCAATGGCTAACAACCACTACGAATTCTAAGATCGTTCATTTGAATCCTCTCAATTACAGTTGGCAAAGTACGTTTCAAAAAGTTCATTTTAATGTCCTCGTGCAGCTTCAATTATTGGACCAAAGATTGAAAAGAATTTGAAATTTAAAAAAATGGAATGAGATTGAGCATTGACAGATTATGTTCAGAAATTTTTTCTCCAGATTGTGTCTATTTTCAAAAGGTATGTCAAAATAAACTTTTTGGAAGGTAAAGGATACTTTTTGCACTCTCTCTATATAACTGTATGTGTGTACACTTGTGTTTGGTGTGTATGTAGGAAGGGCACTTGCATGTAAGTGTCTCTTATATATCATCTTGTAAATGTTCAATAAAGTGTGCAATTTTGAAAATCCAGAAAAAAAGGAGCAAATTTTGGGGAATGATACATTGAAGTTCCATTTCGAGCAATATATTAAAACAGATATAATTATTCTTTAAATATGAATTATTCTTTTCTCCAGTGGTTGCAACAATTATCACGAAGGATTTAATGCCATTGAAGAGAAGAATCCTCTCCAGCACCATCACATTCGGATGGTACGCATGTAGAAGGCTGTAGAACGGATCGGTCGAAACTGAAACAACAAGTTCCATCGTCTGAAAAACATCATCGAATGGTTATGGCCCTTCCATGTATACATATCATGATGGATATAAATTTTGTATTTTAACAAATATAAACAATAATGGTGTGAAAGAGTTTCTTGTCATAAAACCGACTCTTTCGCAAGCAACACCAAAGCAGCATGATATCAATATTTTAATTGATTTCCCACAAGATACCTTCACGAAATCCATCCTAGTTTTAAACGATCGAAAAGGATCTCAGGAACTTTTTAAAATCTTCTAAAACTTCACCAATATTTGGGAACTTGGGTCAATAGCTTCGATAATAATTGGGAGTATCGGCCAATTACTGTGGTAAAGCGCATGTCTCCAGTTCTGTGGACCGTGGTTCAATTCGCCGCTCAGCAGAGGTTTTATAAGTGGAACTCAATGTCCCTCCGCTAAGTACAGGGGAAAAAGACTACGACTGAAGAATCGAGACCAAATCATCTTAGATACACTGGTTCTAAAAGATCACGAAAGTTGAATGTCTAGATGGATGACCATTAAGGAATATCAGGTAGCATAGACAAAGCTTAGGCAAGCCTGGCCAGCTGAAAGTGGGTCTTACAAATTATTGTCCATGTGTACCTAATTCTGCAGCACCCTCAATGAGGGTATATCTGGAGATCAATGATATAAGAGTACATTCTCAAGGATCTCGTTCTGCACTGAGCTCAATAGATATTTGTGTTTCCTCGATAAACCATCTCTCATTCCATGGACGTCGTTAAGGGGGAAAACCTTGAATTTATCAAAGTGGTTATCTTTGCTTATCTGAAAATGAGAAAATCTTACCAATAAATAGCTTATTTCAGCAATATAGTTACCCCTGTTTAATTTTAACAGGAGTTTGTTTCCTTCTTACGTAAGTGAATTTATGGTAAGTAGCATTTATACGATAAGACAAAATGTTAATTTTATCATAACTTTGACGTCTAATCAATATGTTATTCAAAATCACACAGCTGATTATTTTCGTTACACAAGATAAATTAAATTACATTGTTTCTTCTATTTCAAATAGATGTTTCCCAGTACATTCTCGTTTTAATTAACTCTTGAGGCGCATCCATATATTTTCTATATTCTTATTTTCCTCACACGAGGATTCCATTAAAATGAATAATGTAATTAAAATAAATTACATTGTATCTTCTTTGACTGAAAATGAAATTGTCTTTTGCTATGCAATTGATGTATTGTGTTTGCCTGCTTCGTTGAAATTAAATCTTTTATAATAATTGAAGAAACTTATAACCCTAGCCATTGGGAACACTAAATCATATATCATCACAACTACAATCATAAAATTTAAACAGAAGTAGCTATATTGCTAAAATTGAATGGAGGAAGTCATTTTTTATGGTTATTGTTTAAGTTTAGGGAGGTGGGGGATAAGGCCTGGGGTAAGCAAGAATAACGTAACAAGATTGTCGGTCAATTAGATCTATTCGTGGTATTCGGGAATGTTAGACCGAAATCAGCTTCCGTTTCGTTGTACCATAATAAATTATTGTTCTATTGGACTTTGCAAGGTTGGTGAGGGAGAAGCACTGACCATCGCAGATCTGACATCTTGAACGTCCTCCGTGTATTATGGATCATTTAAGATCCAATTTCTCTTCTGAGCCTTTGATGGATGTATAAGGATCCCCAGGAGATTAATCCATCCTGTTATTCCTGAAGATTTTCCAGGGCAATTTCATTGCTCGGTGATGCTTATAATCTTCTCTAATCAATCTACCTTGACACTTAGCAGACTATTCGAGCATTTATAAACGGTCAGTCTGTAAGGTCAGCTGTATATTATTAGTCCAACATTATACAAGCTGTTTCGAAAAAAAGTTGTCGACAACTAGTACTTTTTTTTTAAAAACACACATTGCAAAAAGACTTATTCTCATGTCATTGTACAATAAATTCAGGTTATTCAGATATTCCAAAAAGGATGCAACTGCCTCTTTGATAACTTTTATTTACACTATTTTGAATCTAAATACTAGTTTTTAAATGCGCAAATTAGAGAAAGACTACAAAAAGATACCAATTACACATACATTTTAACTTAAGAGTAGATGTTAAAAGTGATCTCCTTTAATAGTTTGATCTTGATGCAGGCTCACACCTGTTTCATTATAGAAACGTTTCATTGCACTGGAGAATGACATTGCTGACACGAAGGAATAGATGCTCGAATGAGACGAGTACATGATGTAAATATTTCCACTGTTAAATACTATTATCTCGGAACACAATGCTGCAATGTGTATCATGTTTTACTATAAATTTCACCAACACTTAAATTATTCTTTTCTGTCTATGGGAGTGCATCTTTTATGAGATACACTGTGTTTACTCTTGGAGCTTTTTTGGTGATTTAACCCTACCTTATGTTTGGGGGAGCATAACTAAATCGTCAATGTTTTTTTGATTTTAGGTTGTCGATCATGAGATCTTGCAACGTCTGTCAGAATCAATAACCTCCTCCAATCGTTCCTTCACAAACACTGAAAACATTTTTTATAATTTTGGGGGCTAGCTTTTTTTCTCATGTTATTCTTTTTGCATCAACAATGTCAATACTTCATCTAAGAAATCCAAAAAATAATAAATTCATTTATGCATAATTTTTTTGAGGCTTTATCAGTACGAACACTGATAAGTAAGAATTTGTTAAGTTTTATTTATAGTTCAGTAAAAGTGAGACGTAAGATTTACCATGCAAGTAGATGATAAAATATTTATTTGACTCATTCGATCATGTTCATGAGTCCACCTGAGATACAAACAGAATATTTTTTCATATCAATTGTGATATATTTCCCTATAAAAGTATTTAATATGAATATATATGGCAACATGTAAGATGTAGTTTGACGAATAAAATAAATTACACGGGTCAGCCAAATTAAGTTTGTTGAAGAGTGTTTTGATTATTTCGGATATTCATATATTTTTGGTCGGTAAATCTAAAAATGAAAGTTATTTTTCTCAATCTCATAATATTTCGAAGAAAGCCGATTTTAGCTTTCGATTTTAGCATTCTGTATGATTCTGCATTGTTCATATGAATATATTGAAAAAAAAACATCTTCATTATTTCTAATGATTCTTTTTGCTTTTTGGGTGATAAATAAAAAGATCTGAACAATCTTTCTTAATCGCATAACATGTTCTCATAAAACTTGTTACTTACTCTCCAAATACAGTTTTTTTTATAGATATATGATTTTGCACTATACATGATTGATATAAATGACAATGCTTACATTTAATATTTGGTAATGTCAACATCCATGTTTCAAACAGTAGTTATTTTACTGATAAATCTTTGTAGGTCTGAAAGACAACATGTTGATGAGTCGTATCAGTAGGAAGTAGCCTGTTCAGCAGTTGGACCAGACAGGGAAAGTTGAGCTCCAATGTCACTGAAAATGAAAACCATGTTTTCCCCCATCACATAAGATCTTTTCGTAGAACGCAGTTTTTACACTTCAATTTTTATTTAAAAAATTTTTATATCGTGCTCCTCGAAAAAAATGGCTTGAGATAGTGGCCATAAATACTCATAAATCATCTGAAATTATAAGAAGACTTTCTTCAAAGTATGTGTTATCAATGGAACGTATGCGTGCGTTTTTCACTAATTTACCTTCAGAATAATTATACAATGTCAGTGGAATCGATACCTTCATAAAAACTTTATTTAACATTTTTTTTGGATACATATCCTTTTATATTATCCTGTGGATTACAAATCCAAGTAAATGTAAAGTGATTGCATTCAATTGTATATAAAACCAGTTATTCCAGCCGTAAATATTGAGAAAAAACACATATTCCTGATTCCCTCTCATTTATCACCAAGTTTATCAACTCTTCCTCAAAGATTGGCAGCAAATTTTACTTTTTTTACTCCTAATACACAATGTTTATATGGATAATTAGTTATTACTCGTAAGAAAATCATGGATATAATTGAAATCCTACGAAAATATTTTTTTAAAGTGCGTCTATGTAAAAAGTTTGGAAACAAAAATGTGCTTTTTCATGATCTAACTTACAATACACTGTAAGTATTGGTTGATATATTGGCTTGTCCATCTGTCACGCAAGGGATATAACTTTCATATTTGCAGTTGTTTCCCTTGAGAAAGTTCCATCATTTCGTTATTTGTAAGTCACGAATCATTGTGCACAATTTAATTTTGATTGTTTGACAATTTTCCAGTTGAAATGGTTCCTCACTTCTTTGTGCTCTGAGGTTTTACTTCATTCCAATTGCTGAAATACTTGAATAGAAGCGTCATTTCTCGACGACAAAAGTGAAGTAATTAGTTATATGTGTTATTTCATTGTTTTCGTCACTCTATTAAATGCTTTTATTTTCTCTATTCCAGGTAAGTGGATGTTTTTTTTGTATGCAGAAAAATGGTGAGTCAAATTTACTTCTCATTATTTTCTATAGCATTGATATATCAACATTTGTTAAGTATCCTATATATAATGATCATAACGTGAGAATAACGAAAGCTGCTATTCGATGTTTGCCCCCTTTGTGCGTCAGCTTTGTATTGTAGGTAAATGAATAATATTTTCTTCGTCCGATATATTTTATTGATTCATTTGAGCATTAACAGATTTTGAATTTTGATTTTGAACTGTATAATATATCATGTTTACTGTTGATATTTCTTAAAACTGTGTTCAAGTATTCTGCATTTTATATAAAAATGCATGCAAATGAGCAACCCTTTGCTAGATATTGTTTACATATACTCGGGTATATAATGCCAATATTGTCATTATTATTAGCATCAGGATGACTGGAGTTCTGAAACAAAGCATTACCATTATTCTATTGCGTATTCAGTCTTGTACTTTCACAAGAATCTTCAGACTGAAGTGTTCTTCAACCTTTTTCAGGTGTATGCAGTCCTTCTTAACTGCTATTCGGTGCATGTATTTATGCATATATTTGTTATGTGGATGTAAGCTGATCTGACGGATTTTGAGATGAAAATAACAATCGGAAGGTGAAGAGAAAATATTAAAAGAAAAGCAAGTGCTACATTTCGGAAATCTTTCTTCTCACGTGGACGTGATTCAGCTTTTTCTTGTTGTGGGTTGTCTAGTTGGAGTGTGAGGTGTTTGCATCCGTGTAGGTGAGATTCAAGTTTGGTCTAAATAAAATAAATCAAAATAAAGCCTGACGGAGGTGTTTCTGTGCCTGACAAATACATATATATGCACATACATATATGCATGTATATATATATATATGTGTGCGTGTATACATTTACATATATATATATATATATATATATGTGTGTGTGTGTGTGTGTGTGTATTATTTGTCTATAGACATTCGGCAATATTACTCATGACACTTGAGAAAATATATTATACATGTCAAACCATTTTTGATGAAGCCCAACATGAGAGATGATTTTTCCTAAATGTCATAATACTTTCTTTAATACATAACCCAGATTATACGCATTGATATTATTTAATCTAATGTTACATTTTCATTGAGATGATTGAGCTTGACTGTTCCCAACAAGTTCCAGAATTCCTATCACAGTTTCAAAGAAACACATCTGCGCTTCATCCATAATTGACAGTTTTACTCAAAATTTGTTTTACACACAAAACAAACACATTCAGAACATTCAATGGAAGAGCATGGATATAGGTACAAATCAGAGACGCTTGATTCTATGGAATGAATTCTGATTTATGTATGCAAGATTTATCTTATGTCGGATCGAGGAAATTGCTCAAGTGGCGAGATTTTAATACTTTTTTTACATTGTTATAATTTGATCAAAAATTTATTTAGTCAAAACAAAGGTATAAAACAACTATTTTTTACGATCAAAAGATTAAGTAATCAAATTGAAATCAAACTTTGTACACAAAAAATAAATAAGTTCCGCCAAGGCTATTGCATCGATTAGTAGCAACACATACACACACACACTCGCACTTACTCACACACACACACACACACACATATATATATATATATATATATATATGTATGTATATGCATGTTTAGCTACGCTGTTTGATATCTCTTATTTGTGAGAATGTGTCTGATAAAGTGAAACATTCCCGTTAAGTTTTATACTTTACCCAGAATAAACGTTAGCTGATACAATCGGTCAAATCATCCAAAGATTTGAATCAATGAAATCAAATAGGAACGCCTACAGGAAAATAGTCAGAATACTGGGAAATTTATGAGTTGATCTTTGAATGATTCATTTGTTTAGTCTGTTTTGTTATCCTTCAATGATTTAACGCCCAGAATCAAAAGGCACGCAAAGCAATCTTGTCCAAATTCGAGATGGTTGAGTCCAGAGCTTTTGTCTGTGTCTGTTCTATAGAATTCCCTTACGTCGTCTGAGATGATGATGAATCATTGCCATTTGGGAACGACTTTTCGGACAATCATTTCTTTCTTCTTGTGCTTCGTCTGTTTTCTTATCGCAGATTTTCCAAATGAAAGATTTCCTATTGTCCTGTTTAATCAAAAGTATAGAATATCTAATATAGAATTTGGTGATCAAAATGGATCAGAGAGATTACTGAAAAACTAGCTATTTACTAATCTGACAATGTTGCCAGTAAATGAGTGCATCCTACCATATTTTTTGATATAAAGTTAATTTTCTTCCAAGCCAAACATAGCGGAATTCCATCATTGCTCAAAGGATATTGCAAGGCATAGTTTATCATCAAAATCTACTGCATTGAAAATCTGTTGTTAGAAAGGTTTCAGCAGAAACACTTTCAATACTGTGAAGGTTGGATACTATTACTTAATAATATCCATTTTGGTTCTGTGATGACCCACTAGGAATAAAACAATCATTTATGGATGATACGATACTGAGGTTTAGTCTGATATAAAACCACAAGAGTGGAGCACTCAGTGAGGACTGAGCTCACTATACAGTAGTTATGGTCGCTACTCTAGCTCGATAGCCATAGCCATTAACCTGCTTAGAGATGCCCTTTACACAAAGATGATCAATAAATCCATTGCCTCAAAAGTACTAGCTAGAATTTTGATCTAGAAGTTCCACAGTATAATGTTCTATTTATGTGATTAATTTTCAGCATATCTGAATTAAGGGCATTGATTAGGTAGGAGATAATGTTAAAAATATTCATCGTATTAAGTGAATTATTCTTTTCATTATTAATCTGTAAAATTATTGGTGTACCTACGTGTATCTTTATATGTGTGCAGATGTGTGCGTATATTTGTGTGTGTAAGTGGCAGTGGCAAGAAAGCAATGTGTTTATATATGCATGTGATTGTGTGCTGAATATATTCGTGAATTTCAGAATGTGTTCGAATATGTGATACAGTGCATGTTTATGTGTTTTGACAGCCAAATCACGTGTTTGATCCGTCGGTTCTCGTCCAATCACCGAAGTTAAGCAACGTAGAGCTTGATCAGTATCTGTAGGGGTAACCAACCAAGTACAACTGGTGCTGTTAGCAGTTGGGATCATCTTGAGATCCACCCGTTTCCTTGGAGGAGACCAATCTTTACACTACGCTCAATAACACAAGCCAAAAGTCCCCCTCCTCCCTGAAGTCTCCAACTGGCGTAGATGCGAGCGATGAGGAACTAATGAATGAGTTTTTGACGTGTTTGGATATAGAGCTTCATGTCTCGAGGCGCTCCACCGTTGTGTTGAGTGTCGTCACCTCGTGAACCTATCAGTTCGGGTCCCAACCTCATATTACAAGCACCCAATTAACGAAGCTATCATGTTGCACGGATTGATGCACTTGGTTCCGCTGTCTCTGACAGTAAATATCAGCAGAACCAGTGCGAGTAGATTCACAGAGGCGTAGTTGATAAGGGGAAAAAGTAGTTCACTTACGGCATTTCTATTGAGAAATCTCAATAAAAGTGTGGAGGGGTCCTTCAAGGAACCAACGCACCCCCCCTATTGCAAGGTGCTCCCCAGTGGTTTTAGGTTAGTCGAGCAGATCAATCAATCTATTCAATTGTCAAGTGACTCAACGTTACCATGTCTCGACAGACATTTCACGGAGAAATGCTCGAAAAATGGACGCGGCGAGCCCGGTTCAAATTCCGGCTGGGACGAATTCAGTTCCCTCCACACTAGCGTCCTTGGCATGAATCCATCTCCCCATACTAACTATGGATAGAATAGCGAAGGTAGAGTGAGTGACTCCACTTTGGGTGTTTGGCGCCTGTGAGTCTACTTAACATATCACAAACTTGCCAAGAAGTAATGTGATATTCAGAAACTAAGAAACGTCCACTGAAGCCGTGGCTAGCATAAGGGCACTAAATAAGTATATTACAATATGAAATAGAACAGAAATTATAATTGTAGCAGATTCTGTTCATTCTTTGGTTTCATAATTAAGGTCAAGTCTACAAAGGCATCCAGATTTTATAAATCGGTCGTGAAATATTTCAAAAATATGATTCAAGCCACTCTTGAGATATTAACAGCAACCGAAGTCGTTGTGATCGAGAAAATGTCGTAATAATCAACACTCAAATTTCTGTCACTTCTAGTGATAACATTCCAGCTATATCGATGGAGAGTCCCAATTTGACCTTCCTGTGGTTTGAGCACTACTGTAGGCCCTTACCGTTGCATCCCACCAAGAACGTGACCATAAATGTCACATTGAACTTCAGAGTTCGCGTGAGCAAACTTGAGTCTTTGCATGCATACTGTTTGAGTTGCGCTATACATTCGTTTTGTTTAGACCAGAGATAATCTTCTGGTGCCTGTTATTGTCATAGGGGCGCTTTTAAAATGAATTTTCTGTATGTCTTAAATAGATGCAGGAAATTATATTCATTCCGAAACCTGGGCACATGTGTTTTCCGGTTTTCGATAGTGCTTGTTCTTATTATCAATGTACTACCATGATAGTTATCCTGTTATCCATACAATGTCGAATTGCTCGACCTGGACCCACTTGAGTTATGCGTTTCTGCTCAATTGTCCGAAGCTTGCTATCCTTTTCAAAATATTGCATTCCAAACTCCAAAATTACCTCCCTCAAATATCTTTTTGCTGAATAAGTTATTTCCAATTTTGGACACTACTCCCCATTTTATTTCTGATGCAATGATAATTAATCTTTGTTTAAGATGTTTTGACAGGAATTAGTTAATTGTTACGATGTATTTCAGCAATAAGAGTTAATTTGTAAAATACGAATAAATAATTGAAAAAAAAGTCTGACAAACTCCTTTGGATCTTAAAAAATCTTACATCAGGAACAAAAATAAAAATAACGACCAGAATGCCAAATGATTTATCATGTAAAAAATATAAGGGAGTAATTCAAGGTTTGCAATATGATACTTCGAAAAGGATATTGAAATGAGTCAAAACCGAAAGCTCTCCGCTAGAAATGCAAAAAAGATTGGATCGATAGATAAGGAAGAGCGAACATGCAAATTGATATGGAGGTAGAGCGAGAGAAGAATTTATGAAATTATATTAGCTTTGCATATCGACTGACTAGATTATGTTTGGGTAAATACTATCCTGCAGGCTCACTTGACATTTTCCTGATGCAGAGTTTGTTTTTGTTCATTAATAACCGAAGTGAGATCTGTTGACGGCTGCATATATCAAAAAGATGAACAACTGAATCCAAGCGTGAATGGTGATCAATGAATAAATTACATCTTTGTCGGTGATCACTGATGTGAGATTTGCTCTCGTTCAGTGACCACCACAGTGAGTTATGTTGACAGCTACGTATACAAACTTTTTCATTCTATTCACTAAGGATCACTCATACATTTCAGGTGGTTACGAAAGTTTAGTCTGTTTTTTTTTCTGCCAATAGTTTTAGCTAGCCCAGCAGGATGGGAATTCAGTGAAGAATTCAATTCTACATGTTTGTTGCTATTTGAAGAAGTTAAGAAAGTTTTGAAGGTTAGAAAATGGTTTTCACATGACCTGTCCGTAGCCAATCGCCAGCAACGTGGTGCACTACCTCATTGACAGTTTGGGCAACTTTTTGGAAAGAATTGTTGGTGAGGATGGGAAATAGATCCCTTCGTATAATTTCAAGCACTGCTGTCAGTGGTCCAGTCAGAATGATAGATGAATACCAAAGCAGAGGGGTGACCTTCACCCAAAGAAATTCTTGGGGAGTGATTAGTGGGATATTCAAGGAATCATTCACTCTGCATTCTTAAATAATAACCAAAGAGACAACTTGAATTTACTTTCACTATCTCCAGAGTAAAATGCTTTTGGCAGAAACGCTCACAATTAGAGAACATCACGATAATACACGTCCCTTTACCGCTGGAATGACACAAGGTCTTATACAGGCGTCCGGCTGCGAAGAACTCATTAACATTTGTTTGGAAGTTTACGAAACCATTTGACAGTGTTTCATTTGAGAAAATTCAGAGACTTTTGTATCTAATACTACTAGTATGATGTAAACAAACTTGGTGGCGTTCAGAAATGTAGGGAATGTAGTTATATCGCTAAATGTGAATGATTACTGTCGATTTATCTTCATGTCTTTGTCACTGAAGTACTATCACGGATTTCAAGGGCTCTCAAGAACAATTGATGCAGGTTCAAATCTCACTGGACGTATATTTTTTCTTATACGAGTTCCTAACCAAACAGTCGTAGAATGACAATCTGGGAATAGCCCTGAAAAGCAACAGAGATAAGATAAAGTATCATCGAGAAACTGGCGATAATTCTTGGATCTCAAATATTTTCCTAAGACATTCATGATAAGTATACGAAGCCGAAAAATATAATGGGGCGTTGATGATGGAAGAGAAGGAGGTATTTGAGAACGCCCCAGGGACCCCTAAAAGAGGGGGGTGCTAAAAAATCGCTAAATTGTAGTTCATCTATTGCATTATTATTGACATTATATTGATTGCTTGAATAATAATTTTGTATTGTTTGGGGGGTGGTCAGCACATAAATCATTGCAAATGTCTTTTTATTGCAAATTTTCCTTTTTTTCATCAAATTTTGCTGGAGCCTCTGGACTTCCAAATATCTAGCTATCTATGTTTACTCTACTACAAGCTTGTCTGTTGTTTAGAAATGCTCAAGTATGTGGAGAATAACGGATGATTTCTTTTTTTATTCGGAGCATCAGTTAAACATAACGGTTATCAGCACAGGTACCGATTGCAAATTTCGCCCGGGGTTGCTTATGATTATTTTGACCAAATACCCTTGGGAGAGTCATAAATCTGTTATTTTGTTTTTTGTTGTTTTTTTTGTTGTTGTAGTTGTTGTTCTATTCCAACACAAGATATCCTGACTGTTTTGTTATTATCATGGCACGATTGCAAGCAGAGAAGAGGGTGGGTAAGTGAGCACTTAGTTAATCGTCTGTCTCACAACTACATCACTCCTCCCCGGCAGTAGCAACAAAACACCATTAACATTATAGTCATCCTTCATTGGAGGCGACTAATAAGAGGCTCATAAAACACAGCCTTACACCAAAGTATCCAACGTTTCTTCGCTCGCTAGTACGACAATCTTTACCTTTCCTGTTTCAAAATGGCCATCAGCCTAAAGGATTAAGTTTAGGATTGATTCAGGGGGGTGGGGAGGCAGTGTTAGAATTTTTAGGATTAAGGATCAGGATTTTTTGGTTTATTTCATCAGCGTCTGTTATTTTACAACTAAAACGGCGGTAATTTTAAAAACGGGAGATGTAAGGATTACCGCTTGTTCAACAGAAGAAGGTCTTCTTCTGTCTGAATTGACTGTGAAACGACAACGGTAACCTTTCAAATTCATCGGCCTCTCTGATGAAGTTCAAAGGAAAGCAGAGTGTGATACTTTGAGCATCAGCTTGGCTGCAGGAGGTAACGGAGGGACATCAAATATGGGATCCAACCGCCTTAAAGGGAACTCCACCCCCTAGTTTGAAGTCAAAATTGTCCTTCTCTCAGACTGGTTGACTCTCAAGGCTAGAGAGCCGAGTCTGATCTGCTATTTATCTAGTTATATACCCATATACACTCCTGGGCAAAAGGGTGAGACAACCACTGTACATCATGTGAAAGATCATAACTCCCATAGAAAACATAAATTCGCATACTAAGACTAAAATGACTGGAAGAACTTTTGGGGACACTAACAAGTTGTAGAAAGCAAAGATAAATGAAAAAATGTTGATTCAGCACAACTGTCAAGCAACCTAACCAAACAGATCAATTTTCAGGAGAAAAACAAGGGGAAAGCTATCCCTTATTAATATGGATTCTTCATGTACTATTGTGTAACATTGCCAAATGTTTAGCCGATAATCGTTAGAATAAAGAATAATTGCAGAAAAGCATGTTTCATTTTTTTCTTTTTTTTTGTCCAGGAGCGTATGGGGGGGGGAGAAGGGAAGGATTAATGCCTCTTCCTGGACTTCAGTGACCGTAAACAACGTCAACAAAAGTTTGAACCAGGTTCATCGATTCCATTGTCTAAGCTTTTAACCGCTAAGCTAATCCTAAATACTTGTACAGCACTTTGTTTTGTTATCTTCTCTTCGATCTCTATTCGCATTGAAGTACTATAGAGAGTTTCAAGTTGTTAGTTTAACAGACTCGCATAAAGAACAGAGACACGATGTCTGCTTCAAAGCCTTTTGTTTGTGGGAACAGAGAATGTTACTATATTTAACCAAAAGAAGGAAAATGTATTCTGATTATAATCCAAAGCCTAAATACCAACGCCACCAGCGACGCGTATGGCATTCAAATTTTCCAAGGGAGGTAACAATGCAGTAAAAATGATCATGAATAAGAAATATGAGTGTATTTTTTGTGTCAAAAGATGGAGGGAAAAAGAATAGAGTTGACTAAGGGAGAAGGGAGAATTATACGAAGGAAATTATGGCGAAAAAAGAGGAAAAAACAGAAAAAGGAAGATATCAAAAGAATGAAAAGATATTTTTTTTTAAATGTCAAAGTAAAGAAAAAAGGAAAAGGAATGAGAGAAACAAAGAAATAGAAAGGAAGGAAAGAAAATGAAACAAATAAACGAGAAAAAAGAAAATAAAGAGAGACTACCTTGGTTTCGCTAGCTTCAAACTGCTGCTTCATTGAAATCTAAAATGTAAACAAAATGATATTCATTTCTCTGTACGATATCATTTGAAAACTACTTGTCCTATTTCACTTCTTTTCTCCATTGTTATTGTAAGTGAGATTTTTAGCAAAACAAGCCGAGTTAATTCGTCATCATGCCTGCATGACGTCACTGTTTTGTAGTGAGGTCATTGTGTTTGTTGTAACATACAAAACTGAAATCATAACTCAAATTTATTGATAGATACGTATTATGTCACTCAGTCGATGACTTATAGTAGCTAAATTGACGAAAAAGGAGCCAGAAAAGAGCTGAATCAGCAATTTCTTTTTAGGTGTGTCGTTTAATCAGTTGACGAGGTACCAAGGCTGCCAGCGCACCTCAAAAGAATTGTAGTTAAAAGCAAGAAAGGAATATTTTCTAAAAGGAAAAAGAAAGATGACAAATTAATGTGATCACAAAAAAAGAAAAGAACTAAAAATTCAGATTATAATTCAAAGAAAAACAGACTGTGTTCAAAATCTGCAACGTTGTTTTTTTAATTTGTTCCGAACGAAAGTGAATTTGGCTTTCATACTGTCATCCTTCCACTCTTCCCTCTCTCTCCTACCTCATCATTTCCTTCTTTTCTTCTCTCTCATTCAAGTACTCCAACTGTCTTTGAAAACGGCAAGCAACTTTCAACTTTTTACAGTTTGATTTGAATGAATATGAGTCTCTCTCTCTCTCTCTCTCTCTCTCTCTCTCTCTCTCTCTCTCTCTCTCTCTCTCTCTCTCTCTCTCTCTGGATTATTTCAACCTTTTTCAATTTTGTAAGAAAGGGAAATTGGCTTTCATAAACCCCTGTAATCAGAGGACGAATATGGTCAGAATAAACGTATGATATCAGAATTCATATCATAATTTGCCTCTTCCACTGGAAAGCGTCTATAATAGAGTAAATACAACTAAAAAGCTCTACATTCTCCAGAATATAGATGTTATTAATAAACCCATCAGATTAAGGCATCAAAAAAAAAGTTTTAAAAAGAGCTTTTTTCATCCAAAATCAAAAAAAAAATTCTTAGAAGGGTCTACTTCATGGTATGGCCAGAAACACCAAAACATACAATCAGACGCACATAAAAATAAGGATACAGCCCTCCACCACCTCTGGTGGCTATGGCTGTTCGATTCGACCAAAAAGGGAAAAAAAAAATTTTTTTCAACGCTTTTCTCAGTTCTTTTACTAAGTTATACCTGAATGGTTGCCTCGTTTGGTGTAATTCAGTGGAAGGGAATGGAATTCAAAAATACGAGGATAACCTCCCCCCACCAAACGCTGAGAAAAGGAAACAAGAATAAAATACAGTTAGAATAAATTACAGTGATAAACCCTCTCTTATTTTGCCATAGAATACAATAACATAAAAATTCTAGAATTTTATTCTCCTTCATGGTTAAGTATGATTAGATGTCTCATTTCAATTAACTTCAAAGCTAGAATTCCCGTATACACTTCAAATAATGCTGTTGTTCTCGCTAGAAGACACCGTTCTTCAAATCTGATAAGTTCTCGCTAGAAGACACCGTTCTTCAAATCTGATAATCACCCCCCACCCCCACCCACCGCCAAATCCTAAACCTAACCCCTGAACTTTTGAATGCACTTTGGTGTGTACATTAAGTTGGCTTGGAATGAAAAATGAAATATCTATCCATTTTAAGTCACGAATGCGGATAACTTTTGGACATGCCATTGTATTTTAGGACCAGATAACGAAGGATTACCACACCGATATATGCACGGTTTATTAGAAGTACTAGCGAGCAGAATTTGTTATTTTTGGTTTGTGAAAGAAGATAGTCGCCATGCCTAAACGTATCTGTTTTGCAGTAAGTTTGGAACTCTGACTCATGACAAATTGATGTGAGCCTATGAACGATTTGTAGAGAATGAATGACGGAAGAAAAGAAATACGCAGTATGGAAAATAAACAGAAAAAAGCAAAAATTATTTATATTATTATATATATATATATATATATATATATATATATATATGTGTGTGTGTGTGTGTGTGTGTGTGTGTGTGTGTGCGTATGTGTGTGTGTGTACATGTGTCTGTGTGATTATGTTTGAGAATATATATATATATATATATATGTATATGTGTGTGTGTGTGTATGTGTGTGTACATGTGTCTGTGTGATTATGTTCGAGATTATATATATATATATATATATATGTATATATATATATATATATATATATATATATATATATATATATATATATATATGCAAGTGTGTGTGTGTGTCTGCGTCTCGATGTCCTATTGTCTGTGTGTACACTTATTGTAAGGATTATCGAATACATTCTAAAGTGCAGAACTGGAGAAAGAAGACCACTACATCTCCGTAGGACAATGGATCTCTGAGAAATCCTTAAAAGGATAAGATATCAATCCAAAAATCACTCTGCAATTGCAAGCTTTTGACAGAACAAGCTGGAGAGACGAATTAGACAAATTCAGAATGTATTGGTTCTGCAGCAGCCATGATAGAGAAATTTAGAGAACCCTGTGAATTATATATATATATATATATATATATATATATATATATATATATATATATATATATATATATATATATATATATATATATATAAGAATGTGGATTCGCTACACAAACTAGCTAATCACCTGATAAGGCCCGAAAAGGGCAGGAACATGAGCTTGTTTGTGTAGCGAATCAACATTCTGTGATTTATTCCCAGCTCTACTCTAAAACAACTTGACTTCATGAGTAAAATGTTGTATGTATCGAGCACTCTATGAAATAAATCCATTACATCTCAGAAGTGGCTTTATATTATTGATATATTATTATATTATTCTAGCCTGATTTGTACCACATATACTGTGTATATATACACAAACACACACACTCACACACACATATATATATTTATATATATATATGTGTGTGTGTGTGTGTGTGTGTGTGTGAATAGTTTGCATAATAACATAATATGATATAACATAACGCAATGTCTGATATGTCTGGAATTTATTCTGTAGAGTGCTCGATACATTCAACTCTAAATTCTTAGAGTCAATTTTTTCAAATTACTTTGAATCCTGACACTTCAATTCTTATTATTGTCTCTGATCTTGGGTATTTGCTTTTGCCTTAAGAAAAAGCTTGGACGCTGCAAGGCTCAAAGTGAGGGACTGATTTAGACGGAACTTACATCATAAATTGAACTTATTTTGGGGCTGAATGTTTGTTTTTTTTTTGACACGATAGGGAGTAGATGTTCAAAATTTTAGTTCACAAGCTTCATTTATGAAATATATACACACAACACACACACACACATGTAGACTGACTCAAAAACTTAAGAAACTTTTATTGGCTGTATTGGTTGAAGGTTTCTAATGTATATATAATGTATTATGCATGTGTATATTCACACACACATATATATATATATATATATATATATATATATATATATATATATATTTATATATATATATATATACATTTATATATACGGTCTGATATATAATGAGTGTGTTT
Source organism: Thysanoteuthis rhombus (assembly GCA_963457665.1). Lineage (NCBI taxonomy): Eukaryota > Metazoa > Mollusca > Cephalopoda > Oegopsida > Thysanoteuthidae > Thysanoteuthis > Thysanoteuthis major. Next base: position 71,110,398 of record OY735205.1, on the reverse strand, counting down.
ATTGTTTGTATGTGTGTCCACTCCTTAAATGTTTTCCGGTGGAAAAAGCCAGTGATGTCATAAAAAAGATTTTTTGTAATCATATCAACTCTTTGATGGAATTTTTTAAATTGAAATTTTGACGCTACGGTTGTTCAGTTTTCAACCGTGACGGTGGGTATTGTTTATTTTCAATTGTTTTCCTTTTTCACCTTTGACACGAATGTTTTTTGCTTTTCGAAATGAACGACACGAGTGTATCAAATTGCATGAATTGTTGTTTGATGTATATCTAAAAGGAAACAGGCTTTACAATCAGGATTTGTAAATAAAAACATTGTCGATGCGTCTTGTATAAAACTAATGAAACTGAACTACCACTTGGTTGAATGACTCTCTAGAAGTTCAGATCTTGAATAATGTGATAAAAGTAAAGAGATGTCGATGCCTCTGTGTACATATTTGTATGTTCTCTTCGTGTGTGTACCTATTTTTGTGCTGAATGTAACTGATTTTTCAAATAAAAAAAGAAACAATGCTATATTCTAAACCTTGTGGAAGAGAGACGAAGTTTGAAAAATACTCAAGACGAAAGTTGCTTCTATTTAAAGAAAAAATAAGAAAAAGTTCTATGAAAATGAGCCTTCCGTTATTATTTTGACGTCAATCGTAACAACAGCGACGAAATTGTAGCTCTGTTTCCCTCATTAGAATATTTGTCAACAACAAAATATTTGCCTTCTCAAAATCTCTTGTGTCGTTCTTTCTGAAAGCAAAAACATTTTGACAGGCGTTTATTTTTAAATGGAGGATAAAATAGTATTTTCTTTTTTTCTTCTTGGTTAATGAATTTTTACAGCTGCCTTTTGAAAATTCTTTCCAAAAATATTCTTTTGCAATGTCCAAAGCTCCTTTGTTATCAATTATATTCTTAGCAATCTCAGTCTTGTGTAAGTCTAAACAATTTCTAATCTGTCTTGCTTTTCATTCCTCTTAAAAACGAACGGCGTTGCCAATTTAGTGCTTTTTGCGTTAGATTCAGCTTGTTTCTTGATTTGGCAGTGCAATGTAGTGATTAATTAGCGCAGGCGTGCTTAGACATTTTGGACATATTTGGTCGTGTTTTTACCGTTTTAACATCTCATCGGTGTGTGTTTGATCATGTTGGGCGATTTTCGGTCTAATTTCCCTAATTTAGCTCTTTTTAGAGATTTTTGACAAATGTTTTCTGGCTTAGTGTGCGATGAGGTATATCACCTGATTTAAACCGTTGATGGACATTTTTTTTTCTCTTGGATACAACTTGAGTTTCTTTTATGAAAAAATATTTTTTGAGTCGGCTTTACTGGGTAGGAACACCTAAGTTTCTCATTTTTCTTTTTTCTTTTGTCAACTCAACTCAGCCTCTTCCCAAAAACTGTCAATCATATTGTCACCAAGACTGTAATATAGGTTCCTAAAGTTTTTGAATTGGTTTGGCTGGCTGGTTGGCTGGTTGGTTATGTGGTATGCAACATGCGCACCTATTATGTCTAAGAATAGCGTTTTTTGTCTTTTGAAACTCCATCTCAGATAGGATTTTAGAGGGGGTTCAATTTACAATGTACAATTATGCTAAACTGATCTCTCTTTTTCATCTGGTTGCTTTCTTTTCTCTCTTTATTTAAAAAAATTCAAACTTTCTGTGATCCAATGAGAAGCGAGAGAAGTAACATTTGTGATCACCCCTTTTTCCAATTTTTCTAATCGATCATCTCAAACAAGATATTCTAAAATATGTTGGTCACATGACAGTCTCTAATAAATTATTAATTATATACTTATACTCTTATTCTATGTCACATTAACCCTTTGAATCCTAACAGTACTTTTAATTATCCCATGTTTTGTCGATAAATTTGAGACCTGCGTGTCTCTGACGGAGCTTGGAAGTCTTATTTTGATTCTTCAATAAAAAGAAATTTAAAAAACTTATTGTTCACCTGAATAATTCTTTATCATTCAATGATAGTTTTAATTATATGGCCTTCAAATATAATCTTTTTAAAGGTAATTACTAAAAAAAATTTAAATCAGGACACAGTGGTTTGAAGCTTTTTCGTTTTCATATTTTCTTTTGTTGTGTACGATGCCACTTTACCTTTAAAAATTTCATCCCAGCCTTATTGGGTAGAAATGTGGAAATTTGTTCATTTGAACAATTTTTCTGAGCAGCTAATTGAGTACACCTTAAGCTTGAGGATTTGAGTAGAGGTAGCCATTTGGTGCACTTGGATCCTACCAAAGAGATGGTCATAAAAACTTAAAGGAATAAAGTCCTGGTCTCGACTAGACTTGAGACTCACAAAGATCTTCAAGCTAACACATGCAACAGAAACTGGCTGTTATAGTTCAGTGAGCGTGGACCCTTCAGAGACGAAACGCTTTGCTTACTGAAACCATTAACTAATCAAAGCTGTTAACAGTTCTTCCGTTTCTACATTGGTCTAGCTGGCTAGCATATCAAGTATGTATTTATATATGTATCGAAGACTGGAAATTTACTCATCATTTTATCTAAAGATAGTTATTTTGGGGTTTTTATTCTCTCCCTAATCAGGTTTTTAGTGGGGGGTAAGGTTGCCATTCAGTTAATCCGGTCCAGAATTTAATTCTGATGAAAAATGTGGTTTGACAGTTTCTGCCAAATCCCTGAAAAAATTTGCAAAAGATTTAATCCTTGTTTTCGTGTTTTGTAGAAGCTCTCAAACAAAACTGTCAGCACAACTGACAAAATAGGTTCTGATAGCTGGGTATCTAGCTATGTATCACATTATCAGGCCACACCAATGGAGCTAAAGGGCCAAAATATTCAACATTTACTCCTTATTATATCTAAATTTACAATGTTAGTTTATGCCAAATTGGTTCATTAGTTTGTGTGAGTTCGCTCTTTTTTAATCCAGACATTTGAGTGATTACCGTCCAACAAAAGTCGAAAGATGTTGGTAACGTGATGATTTCTATTAAGAGACTAGACAGACGTGTTTATTTATTTATTCAAAATCAACAAGACTAAATTCAAATGTTTGTTTGCCGTTTGTGTGACGGGGTATATCACCGGAAGTAAGCCGTTAATGGACGCCTTTAATTCTCTTGGGTCCGACTTGATTTTTCTCGGATGTTCTTTGAAAGTTTTTCTTCCTGTGTTTGACTGTTTGTCTCTTCATCCGGCTTAGGGCAAGATTAACGCTTTCCGGTTGTTATCTTTCTTCATCCTTTACGTTAAAATGCTTTCAATTTCACGAAAAAAAAGACTACACAATGTTTCTGGTGGTCTCTGAGCTCAGTTTTAGCCTCGCAAATCTTTTTTGCATGACAAACGATCTTAGCAACTTCAGTTTTCAAACTTAAGCTGCTATGCTTGGATGCTTAGTATGGAGGAAATGTTGTTTTTTGCGTAGGGTTGTTTACTTTAAGTCACTGTAAGCAAGGTCTTTCGGTCACTTTTCATATCAATAGGTTGGTAAGAAGTGGGATATTTATGCCACAGAATTATGAATTGTAAAAGAAATAGTTAAAATGGCTGGTTGATGTTAGAATTGAAAAGTTGTTTAAAATAAAGACCAAAAATCACTAAGAGAGCAATTGGTGTGTCAAAATGACTTATAAGAGATATCAACACTTGAAATGACTAACATTGGGTAAAGCACTTGTAAATTCTGGATTCAAGGGTGTATTCGTCAGGGGATCATTTAGAGGGGGGTTCATCCCACACAGAAAAAAGATTTTGAGAAGAAGCTATTTGCGTGAAAGGTATCTAAAATGTATGGATATGCTATAATTGTAGACCAAGTTTTTAATGGATATTTCCGGACAAGAGGGACAAGGTAATGTAATTCGTCTGTGCACTTTCCCTTGAAGTAACGGTAGAAAACTGCCAAAAAGTCCAAACGGGGATGGGATACGGGTTGGCCTGTGGGGGAAAAAAGCTCATCACCCACTAGTCAACGCATTCACTTCTGTCCTCTATCGAGTGTGGAGAGTGTCTGATGAGGAGGGCTTTCTCACTCCCCTCTCAACTGTGCAGGAGGGGTCCAAAGGAAAGAGGTGTTCAATGTTTTGAGATAAGCACGTCAGCAGATGATGCAAGATTAACTATCTGATGCAGCCTATTTCCATCAGCTAACTGTTGGCCCCTTTTCCTACATTTTGTGCCAGAGTTCAATCCCTTGCTGCTCAAAGCACTTGGTATTCTTAGACGTTCACCCATCTAGGTACTGACCATGTTCGATGTTGTTTAACTTCAGTGCTCGTACGAGAACTGTTGTATTCAGTACATTTCTTCCAATGTAAGCGGGAAATCTCCCTCCAAATGTCTCTATGATGGCTTGTTGAGAATCTCATCGTAGAGGAGTGCTTAGTAAGTTAGTCATGCAGATATAACTGTCGTAATGAGATATATCATCCCTGCATATCCAACACCAGTGGCTTTGAGTGTGATGTACAGGTGTTTTATTTAAGTATGACCTCCTTGCAAGGTCTGACACATTTTCTCATTCCTCATTCACAAGAATACATGATTCTACTTGTAATAAGAGCTGCACACGACATCTGATATAGATAGATGAACATCATACGTGACAGTTTTATTACAGACTATGCTAAACTTACTAAATCCTACTCTGACTTACCAAGTGTTCGTCCGTCCGTCCGTCCATTTCTCTGTCTATCATGGCCTAATTCAAGGACGGCTAGAAAAATAGGCAACAAACTTTCTGTAGTTTCTAATGGGACCCGAAGGTCGGTTTCAGCGAATTAGTTTTGGGGAATTCCTAATCTTTCTAGATTTTTAGTGCTTAGGTTTCGATCTACAGTGTAGGTATAAGGAATAACAGGACCCTTACTGTATATCCATCGGGTCTGCTAAACCAAATATTTATCGTTACTGTTCAACTCTACTAAGTACGCATCTAGTTGAAACATCCACGGGGAATGTTTTCAGCTAGTACCTAAAATAGCTCGGAACTGAATATGCATATTTGAGAAATCATGTGTCCTACACAAGTATGAGATATAACTGTTTTATTTAAATATTACTTTCTTGCAATGTTTATGTATATGCCAATTATATTGTGAGAATATTGGTGAGCGCAAGTCACAGTATGTGTGTCTGTTTTTGTGTGTATATCGTGTATTTGAGTAATAGATATGTCTGGTGTCGGCAGAATTATTTGCTGGCAGGCTGGATAAGAATTTTTTTTTTAGCTTACGGCCCAGGACGAATAAAAAATGGAAAAATGATCCAGCGAGCCTGTGCGCAATATTAAAACATTTATAGCTATAAAACATTGATTCATTCGAAACCGTTGCAAAGATACTGAATATTAGTGTTCGCTGACCAAAGATAGAGAAGGGAAAAAAAACAAAGAACTTTTGTAAGTAACGTTAAATTTCTAATAAAGTTGAGGGCTCGAATGACACTGCATGTCTGATTTGTCCTATGTGAGTTCGGTGACCCATGATATACACTATCGAATATATCAAACTTGCTCTTTTCCCCTGAATTATATTTGATGGACCAATTCTACTCAATAGCAAAGGCTTGCAAGATATGTTTTAAGCTCAACAATACATTGATTGGAAAAATTGGGGAAGGGGTTTTAGGGCTTCTAGATATATTAGCCCCCTAAAATGTAAATTGCCAGAATTGATCAAAGGAGATAAATACTGGTAAGTAAGGTGCGCACTGCATAAGCACAAAAACAAGGTTAGTACACAGTTGGTGGGATTGTTTAAAAAACGTAGAAATAAGAACAAAGAGTTTAATAACAGTTCGAGGTTTAATTCATGAGTGAATTAAAATAAACAAGGACCGGAGTTCCTGCCAACACTGATATATGGAGGGATCTACCAGGATAAAGATGTAGAGATAGGAAGAATGAAAGGGAAAGGAATGTCACTGAGTAAATGTGAAATAGAGTCTATAGAATGTCCATCAGTTTGGTTATCCTTGTTGTAACCACTATGAAGTTATCTTAGGAAGTCTGACCTAACTACGATGAGAGTGCTTAACTTACATAGGATGTGTTCTTGAGATGAATATGTGATGATGCATGTATAAGAAAGAACATGTGTATAAAAACTATACTAACTATCCTAACTAAAGAGAGAGAGAAAAGACGAGCTTACCGAGAGGTCGTTGAAACACAGAAGAGAGAGAGAGAGAGAGAGAGAGAGAGAGAGAGATTTACCGCCACAGTTTAAATATCGTAAAGATAACAATCAGCTATCGTATAGGGTGGCTCTGTGTGACGTCAAAAAGGGAGCGACAAGAAATTTACCATTTCTACAGAGATGTAGGGTTTAGAAGTAGATCCTTACCAAGGGGCAGATAACTCTGTACATGTATGATTTTGTTTAGCTGGAAAAGGTGGGCACAACAGGGTATTTAAAGCGCAAACGGGATTGCTCCCTCACAAAAGGAAAAATGGTGGAAAATGGTGAGTTTTCTTTTAATTTCCTGATGGGGTGATTTTAAAAAAAAGTGTAAAATCCTCAGGGAGACAAGGGAAAAGCTGTATAACTTGTTTGATGAATAGATTGATCAATCAGATCAAATCTACCGTGTATATATATATATATATATATATATATATATATATATATATATATATATATATATATATATATATATATATATTTGTGTGTGTTTCAGAGAGAGAGTGTGTTTTAGTATGCAAATAAATAGATAGATCCCTAATTAGCGGGTTTCTGTGGCAAACAATTGTGTTATGCCAATTTTTATCATAGACCACATTTACTTGCAAATTATTTATTCAAAGAAATAACGACATATTTTTTCAATTGTATGCAGTATAGCCCATTTTAGGGGCGTCATGTACCCTTTTTCAACCACTGTGGAAGTCTAAAGATGAAATCAATTTTTTTTTAAACCTTAGAAACTATGTTTTCGCGAAAACATATCAGTTTGCTTGTAATAATCGTTACCCACTATGTCCAGTATTTATAGAATATGGTTTGCTCTAAAAAATAGATACGCATTATAGAAGCATTGTACATGGCTATATTATTGGGTGCATCCAGAAAATTTGATATGTTCACTGAATTAAACTAAAAAATGATTTGAAAACTTCTAATAGTAACTTTAATTTCAACAGCAATCGATATAAATTACATGTGGGTGCCTTCCAGATATAGGTAGTCATCCCATTTCACCAAAAAACTGTTACTTGTAAGTTGGAGGCTTCTCCCCTGAGCTCAGTCAATATGGCCTTGTACCAGATAATACTGATTTTCTGAGATAGGGAATTATCGGAATTATACATAGATTTATTCGAACGGGTGTCATTGTAATAATGTTTCGGTTGCTCTACTCCTGTGAACACTTACAGGTTTAATAGTTGCAGTAGACAGCTGGAGGCTACAAAGGCTTGAATTAGTGATCTTCAAACTATTCGGAGAACCATTCTCAATAATTACATTTTCTAGGGACTCCTTTAAAAACAACGATAGATAGATAGATAGATAGATGGATAGATAGATAGATAGATAGATGATTGTTTATGAAATTATCTGGGGATGTGTAAACTCGAATGAACGTGCGAATAGAAATAACACTTACTAAGAAAAATGTGTCACATAAATAACCCAGACGTCTTTTATTTAAAAGTAACAGTTATAAACAATTACATACCCTAAAAAGATTTTTTTAAGATATGAAGGCATACGTCTAAATATATAAAAATATCTCTCTGTTTTATGGAATTCCTGGAAAAGTCATCTGAGGTTCCGTGGAAAAAAGTGTGAATACAGATGGCTGAACATTGTGCCAATGGCAACTAGAATTAGAACTCCACTTCTAACAAATTAGTGTATAATAAGTTAAGCTCAATAAATGTCCATAAAATAACAGTGAAGCTGAACCCAATCACTTTCATCTGAGTGGGAATATATTTTATACATTTTATATGTTGTGCATTATTCAATTGTATCCAAAATATATTCAGTCACGAGTTTTTTTATAAATTCACATTTTGTTAACATCGATTATTTGAAAGAATCTTATGGCATAGAATTACGTTGGCCAAGGAGTAATGTTATTTCCATAAGAACTGAAGTCTTTAAAAAAATCTGAAAGGTATAAAAGTTTGAGACAGAAAACGGTTTAGAGAGAGGTGGACAATTAATTGCTTATTAGAACTTTCAACTCCGAGCTACCTGACATTTATACTTCAAAAATCTAAAGAAAAAGAAAACACAACAGATAAAATCACTTCACAAGCTTAGATACAAAGTTCAAGGATGACAAAGTTATCTGTCGAGGAAAAGGTGATTACAACAACGAAAATGACAGACACCTATGGTGAATGATAATCTCAAGTGGCCTTTCCTGCCTGGGAGAGCAAGTGATTGGAAAAGGCCCAAACTGTTAATACCATTCATTGGATCGATAAATTCCCTAAAACCTTGTGCCATCGACCCGTTCTTGGATGTCCATTATCCTTGAAAGATTCGCATCTCTTGAACAGGAACCGTTTGTTAGTCCCCTGCTTGGTTGGTGTCCCATGTACTTTCAGAAGTTTTTCGTTCAAGTTTTAACTTATAAGGAAAATCATGCTAAATAATTCTTGTCTATTTTTTGTTCATGGATTAATAACTCCAATTTGTAAACATGAAATAATTAGAAAATTATAACAACTTGTAGAATATCATTCACACTGCAAAGTGATGCAAAAAATCTTTAAAGTATAAAGGTTCCCGGCAGAAAATAGTTGAGAGTGAGAGAGGGGGGGGGGTAATTAGTCGTTAATTAAGTCTGTAAACTCTATGACATCCAATCTAATTCAATCCATAAATCGCTTAAAAACCTTTTATGTTATCAGCAATTAAGAGCCACAGAACCTTTACAACGATTTTCCTTCTGATCAATTCATCAGTTCCAAAGATCAATTTTTGTTGGGGGGGGGAGATTTACAGATGGTTATTTACATATAAGATGTAAATAAACAATCAGATCGACCAAAACTCACAATTTAGTTAATATTACAGCCAACTTGCAGCAAAATTGGTTCAGATTTGGGATATGGGGAGCAACGATCAATTTGTAAATGGTTTTAAAACAAAGAAAATGCTATCATTTTCTTGAAAATTCAATATCATGGATTGTTATTTTACACATCTTGTTGACGTTTGTTCTTCAGCTTGATACTATTCACTTTCATGAGTGCTATTAAATCAGCAGTGTTAACTGCATTTGTTCCTGAACACAGACAAATACGATACGCGCCGAAGTGGTGGAAAGAATTTAGCTCTATGTGTATCATGAATATAAATGTTGAATCGTGGAAGCAAAGGTCAAGAGGTTGATCTAATATCTGGTACCGGCTGATAACGATAAACAGGATGTGCAATTGTAGAAAAGCATCCTTGGGACCCTTTGATGACAGGTGTTGAAGAAGAAAATCCTGACAAGTGTCTTGACAAAAAGACTTGATACTTCCGTTTTCCTGAATGGAAATTCAGAGAAACAACAGGTGTTTTTACCGGAAGAGGCCATATCCGGATGGGCAGATACATCAAAATGTGTGGGTGGATGTGGGTGGAGACACCAAGAAGCGTGGGTGAAGGCTAAGATCCAATATAATAAGGTGATGATCGCTGTCTTTGGCAGACCAGATTCCCGGTGATTGCAGATCACAAGACACCAATACAGGTTCCGTATGCCTATTCGTCGTCCCAAGCTTTATTCTTTCTATCTGTTCTGCAGAACTGTGCCAAATAGAAATATATACCAATATTTTTAAAAACCTGCATTCTTTCTTTCGAGTTGAGTACCTTAAAGTGTTATGCCTACATAACATAAATGCAACCACTGTTTGTTTATAGTTTGAAAAACTATCAGTGAAAATATTTATGCAAATTAGTACTATCAATCGTTATGCATAAGCAAAACAAAGCTAGATCCAAATTGTTTTAAGATATACTTTACATAAATGTAAAATGAATAATAATTTACAAACTTTGACCCTCAGTTAGTATTGCAATTGAATAATTGGAAGAGAAATATAAATGTTTTTGCGTAGCAAATTCACTATTTCCACACACACACACACATATATATATATATATGGGAGATTTTTGGGAAGTAACGAACCGAACCCTTTATTTATCCGACGCGGGTATATCGACCGTACTCCCCTCTTTTTAGCGTTAGTAGTATTGTTATACGACACACTAGGATCGAACCTAGTACCATCAGACTACTTAACAGTAATTTGTCTGATGCTGTAACCACTGTGCCATGTGTCCATGTGGACAACAGGTGCTAATTTTTTGGAGCCTTAAACCTCAGGTGACAGATTTTTTTTTTTTCGATGTTATTGTTTTCTGTCTTTTATATTAACGTTTTCAGTTAGTACCCATCATTGAGAACGTTGCAACATTATGTAACATAGGCAATCGTTTGAAAGACTCAATTCCAGCCTATTTCCTACAGATGGTATCTGGTATCTCCAATGGACACCAATCTATGTAGTGAGCATGCTAAACGTTGCTTAACGTGATCGTACGGGAATAAGTGTTGTTATCATTAGAAGCAGCCTTTTAACGTCCGTCGTTACACATAGTCCTTCCCCAAGATACGACAGACCTTTCGATCGCAGATGTCATGGCGCCAATATCTCCTGAATTTGTCCAAATCGTCACACATTATCTTTGTCATCCACAATTTCGCATATAATCTCTAGTGACATTATATCTAACAGTTGTCTTGCATTCTTGCTACTTGGCCCACCCCATTGCTTTTGTAATATGCTTTGCTGTCTTGTGGACTCTCCATTAAATTTTAAGCATGATCCTCTCTCGTACACGGAGAGATATGTTCCTCAATCTTAAGCCCTGTGCTGAAGGCTCAGTAGAGAAGCATTGATTACCATTTTGAAAATATTTATTATTACCTGGCAATGGAGTGAACCAGGAAAACTAAACTGCAGGCGAGTACTCTACCATTGGGTCACGTTGATCGGTATTCAAGATAAAATATTTAAAAGAATCCACAATGAGAAACCGATGTCTGGTGATTTGTTAATATCTCTACTTAAATGCAAGTGATGGGGCAATTAGTCGAGACATAATTGACAGATCTGAGGCTGAAAGTCGGGTGGTATATGGCTGAAATGCCAATAAAGCCGTTTCTGGTACCGCTCTTCTGAATCAAAAGTGAAAATCGCCCTTTGATGATTTGATAACTGGACAAGTTATTACAAATAAATCATCTGAATGCTGGCTGCAAATCTTTCGCAAATTTGATAAATCCTTTTGATTCACAAAGTAGAGATAATTCGTTTCCCATTATTATCATTATCATCATTATTATTATTATCATTATTATTATCATCATCATTATTATCATTTTTATTATCATCATCATCATTATCGTGATTATAATTATCATCATCATCATTATTATCATCATCTTCATCATCATCATCATTATTATTATCATTATTATTATTATCATTACTATCATTATTATTATTATTATCATTATTATTATTATTATTATCATTATTATTATTATTTGCTGTTGTTGTTGTTGCTATTGCTTTTGCTATAAAATAAGAGAAACCGAGATAAAGTATATTAGAGAAAAAAATAGTCAGAGATATCATAGAATCCATTAGAAAACTCAAATGGCAATGGACTGGACATGTGACCAAAATGTCAACCACTGGGCATCATGACTCACATGCACATCTGCAGAAATTATATGCGAAATTCTAGTTGACAAAATATTGATGGTGTTATGATTTAGAGAGATATTGGAGTCATACCACCAGAGACAGAGACGAATGAAGAATTTAAGTTAAGATCTTTACCCAACTACGGAATCTTGGGGAAGATCTATATCCAACGATGGAATCTTGGGGAAAATCTATATCCAATGACAGGATCTTGGGGGAAGGTCTATACTCAACAACGGAATCTTGGGGAAGGTCTACATCCAAAAACAAAATTTGGGGGAAGATCTATATCCAACGACAGCTGCTGCTGCTAATGCTGCTGTATGATGATGATGATGATGATGATGATGATGATGGTGGTGGTGGTGGTGGTGGTGGTGGTGGTGGTGGTGGTGGTGGTGGTGATGATAATGATGATGATGATGATGGCAACGCGGATAATTTGGATAGTACTTCAAGCAAAACTTATGATTTTGGTTAAAAAAAAGAACCAAATCTTTCAATCAATTCAACTCGAATTATGTGTCTGTTATGCAAAGTTAAAATAGACAAAGGATGAATTAATAACGAAATGAGAAACGAAGAGTTCTTTCAATATTATATTATTTCACTTTTCTAATGACTTCGATTTGCCATTTGAAAATGCGTTTAACATTTATTGAATCATCGACTTTTACTGAAAATAATCCTGTCAATGCTTTTCGTTAGTCTAAGAAGAAATATCAATTAAGTTTGATTAAATATTCAGTAATCCTCTTTCAAACAATGTCTTTTCGATTCTGTTACTTACAAGTATTTCTGTTCTCTTTTTTGACCTCAAAGTACTTCCACAACTCTTTCAAGTATTAAAAAATCATCAACAAAAATAGTTACTAAACTGTCAACATAGGTTTCTCTCGTTTGAAAAGTTGAGGGGGGGTCTAGCTGGCAGGCTATGAATATATGTATTATGCACACCAGTGGGGCTGAATGGTTGCAATTTCAATGATTTACTACCTATTATGTCAAGAAAAAAAAGTTTTTATTTTGTTTTTATCCCCCCCCCATAGGTTTGGGGGAGTTCAATGTAAGTTTATGCTAAATTTGTGCCTTAGTTTGTTCTTGGTAGCATTCACGCTTGTTTTTGAAAATTCGGACTTTTTAGTGATCACCGTCCACCAAAAGGCAAAGTAAATTATTAATAGATCACCAATTTTCAATTGGCCAAAAGGAGTTGATCATGTGAGAGTTTCTATTTCTAATTTAATCTATGCATGTATCATTATTTCCCACTTATTCAGTCATCGAATGTGACGCAGGAAATAGTTAGTAAGATCTTTTTCCTGCTTGTTAGGCGAGTCAAACTTAGTTCTGCCTGCCGCACCTAGTATTTCCCAATGTTGATCAATATAAACACTGACCAGGCTCAACTTCCGTTATCTCTCGGGAAGCAATGCATCCAAGGTGATCAACATCGGGTAGATGTTTCTTACTCCTAGTAATGCTGCTTGACGATTGATTAAGAATTTGGTATGACTGCGTGGAGGATTGAACTGCAGCCTACTGAATCGATGGCGAGCACTCTACCATTGTCACACGGTGGTAGAGCTGCGATACAAAAAAAAAGAATTAAAACTGAAGTTTGAAAGTAAACAAAAGTTAAAGGCTGCCAAAGCTCATGCCACTCACCTGTCAAAGTATTTTTTTCTTGTTCATTTCAAAGAATTTAATCACAAAATAAAGAACTGAATCTATAAAACTACGACAGAACAAATGAATAAAATAAAATTGAAGAAAGATAATACTAAAAAATAAAATCAAACGCAAATATGAAAAAAAAATACCATCAGACAACGACCAGTAAAACTTTGGGATCCACAGACTCCGGAAATCGATTTAGTGGTAAAATTTCACAGATAAAATCGATCGATACTGAAAACCATTATTTATTTCCGGGAAAAAGCGCACGAGTAAGAATCAGTGTTGCCGAGTATGGTTTGTTATTTTCCGCTAAAAAGATGGTTAAAATCGGCTAAATTTATCAATTTTTAGCTGACTTCATAGCTAAAAATTTATAAATACGGATTGTCATTAATTACTAGAACTGTCTTAAAAATGGTTAAATCAGCTTCTTCTTGTCCTTCCTCCATAACTTTTTCCTTCATTTCTTTCATTTTCATTCCTTTTTTTTATCTTCCTTCCTTTTATCTTCCCGTCTTCATTTCTTTATTCTTCCTTTCTTTCTCCTTCCTTCCTTTTCCCCTTCTCTCTTTCTCTCTCTCTCTCTCTCTTTCTTTTTTCTCCCTTTGTCATTTCTTCCGTTTTTCTTCTTCCCTTACTTTGTCTCCTTTTCTTTATCCTTTCTTCCCTTTCTTCTCCCATCCTTCACCGCTCTCATCTCCCTTTTCTCCTTCCTTCTTCCCTAACGTCATCTTTTTCGTTCCATTTTGAATCTAACTGATATCCTTCTCTTCCACTTTTTATATTCTTCTCAATCTTCATTCTATTATTGCTTTCTTTCTCCATTCTTTTGAATCTTTCTCTTGCTTTTGCTCTCTCTCTCTCTCTTTTTTTCTTCCTTTCTTTTTCTTTTTCTATCATTCTGTAATCTATTTCTCTCTCAAATCTTTCAATCAATCAATCAATCAACCAATATATATATATATATATATATATATATATATATATATATATATATATATATATATATACCATAAATTATCATTTTCTGCCTTCCTACTTCCCTTCTTTCTTTTCCTTTTACTTTTTTTTCTCTTTCTTTCAATTCTTTCTTTTTTTGTTCCTTACTCCTTTTCTTTCTTTTTATCTACTTGTGACGTCTTTCTCTTTCTACATTTCCAATCAATACATAGATCCACCCTGGATAAAATGCTTTCCCATCATTCTATCTTTCTTTCCTTCATTTATTTTCTTCTTCTTTCTTCGCTCTCCCTTTCCTATTTCTTTGTCTCCCCATCCTTCCTTTCTTTCTATCTATTTTCCGATAAATGAACCGCTCCAATTATCTGTTGGCCAATGTCTCCCGTTCTACATCTTTCATAATTGCATCGTCTTCTCTCGTACCTCCTCCCTCCATTCTCACTCCCAATCCACCTTACACCCTCTGTTTTTCCTCTTTCCTTCCTCCTCCTCCTCCTCTTCTCTCCACTTGCTCTCCTCCATTCAACGTCTTCCATTCATAACCTTTCAATACGTTCTTCGCTATTTCTCCTTTCGATTTATCCATTGAATAATCATTATCTGGATCCACATAAGTACGCCCAATGTTCTGTATTCTATCCGTTAAGTAGAAAAGATAAGTAGAATAGATAATAGAATAGAATAAAAAAAATATTTTGAAGAATAATAGGAATACTTGAACACAATATCATCATCATTAGCCTTCTATTGTCCATCGTTGGACATCATCATGATCTGCAAGACCTTTTGCGTCGCGGAGCAAATACTTTCTGGACTTATTTAGTTCGTTATACTATCTTTTTTTTTTTTTTTCACCGGCAACAGTTTAGCATCCGGGGATCCACGTTGTGAGTTTTGATGTCCAATGGTTGTTTGAAATGGTTGCATGAGCGGACTGATTGAATGAAATATAGATAGAATAGAATCAATCACTGTGGCCCAGTGGTAAGCTAGTTTCCTGTAGTTCAGAAGACCACAGTTCAATCCACTACAAAAAGAGTTATGCCAAGGATTTGATACTCAATGCTACTTCAGTGAGCACTCAGCACAAGGGCTACGATGTACAAACCTCTCTACCTGCAGCTAAGAGGCTACGACCAAATCATGTTGGATATAGCGGCTCTCGTTAGATCACCAGGATTACACAACGTCAACCCTAGTCAGTACATAGATGGGTGACCGTTGAGGAATACAGGCTACCAAAAAGAGAAGGAGGCTTCGATTGGCCTGGCATACCAGAGGTGGGTCTCACCAACAACTGCCCGTGTTTACCTAATCTTGCGAACTTCTCGATGAGATTAGTTGACTGGGATATAACAGAACCAAAAGTCTTGGGAATGATAGAATCAGAATACATTACTTGAAAAGAGGATTGTTGAATATTTAATCAAACTATCATTGCTTCTTCAATTTTCGATTCAGTCTTACTGGCTTTCTATATATGTATGTATATAAAGTATGTACGAATAGAGTAACAGAGTTGAACGTTCAAACATTTGCTCCTAATTATATCTGGAAGAAACTTTTTTGGGGATCATCTCCTAAATGCAGGTCCATTTTGCAGTGTTATTTCATGCCAATTGGTCATCTTTTGGAAAATCGCGTTTTTAGTGATTACTATCCAATAAAAGACAAGAAAAGTAACTTATTATTTGACCACCCCTCTTCCTTATTTTTTGATTAATCACCCCCAGTAGGACATGCCGCCAAAAGACGTTGTTTACGTGACAGTTCCTACTGAATGACTAGTCAGACCAGTTTTGTACAAAATCAATGACTCAATAAATGTTAATCGCATTTTCAAATGGCAAGTCAAATGAAAGTAAAAAGAAAATCTTCTTTCCTTGTTTCGTCATTCATTCATTCTTTCTCCAGAAATAATCATTCATCTCTTCTAACATTACGTCACAGGCGTAACCAATCACTGTGCGCCACTATAGCGTGTGTATCTCCGGTTTGGTAGATTGTTGATTCAATCCCTGGCTGATTCATAACAAAGGCGTTCAAAACAGTACTAAACGCCTCTCCACCTAGCATTGGGGAAGCTTGGACACCAATCGGCTCATTCAGATTCATTTGACCAAGATACACACGTAATGAGTTCTTCAACGAACCAATTAAGGGTCTTAGGACCTCCTATGCTTGATTAGTTTAAGCCTTTATTAAAATAGGTTATTGAACTTAATTGATTAATTAATATATATATATATATATATATATATATATATATATATATATATATATATATATATACATATGCATATTAATTATTCAATGAGTGAAATGACAATTTTAGAAATCCATGTTTGTACATATAAATTTCCTCAATATAATCCAACGTTTTGTCGATTTGAAAGGGGCTTCATCAAGAAGTTATACTAGAGAAATAAATGAGATTTTTTTTCACACACTTGAAATCCTTTCAGTGGATCATCAAATTAGCCCACCACACGTCACCGGCCATATATCAAAACAACATTTCATGTATTTCTCTCGTATGTTTCCTAGTGATTATTGTGTCAAAACAAAAACTAATCTAAGGTACTAATTGGATACTACCAAAAACTTTGAACACCCTGTCGTTCATGAAAGTTAAAGTCAGTATAGGACTATAGCAGAAGAGCATGTACAGAATCAGTGAATCAGAAATGATAGCTTGCAAGAATCTTACGCGGGGCCCTTGAGAAGGTGGGGCCAGTAACATATGTTACTTTTTTGTTATTTGTGAATCTAGCACTAAACTTCAGAGAATAAAAACTGGAGAATAATGTGGTGAAGTGCCGACGTCATGAGCGTGTATTACGTTCTCGAGTTTATTGAGATAGCAGGATTTTTGTATTGCTTTGCTATTCAACTCTTTTTACTCTGTGTTCTGGGATAAATATGTCAACAATTATTAGGTGTTTCCGGTTTTTGAATTTTTCAAAGTGTGAAAATTGTCTGCTTGATCTTTTGGGAGGAAAAAAAATGAATGGAAAATGGATGTACTCTGATGGTGCCAGACTTTGTTACTTTCTTGGAAGACCATTCGCAGGAATATACGACACAAACAATTCATGAACAGAAGAATTGAGATGTATCAGTCAACACGTTTGGATGGTGAGATATAGCTATTTCTGAACCAGCAATTCAGCAGGTTATTTTGCCGCATGACAGCACCTTCCCAGATGTTACAAATGAGGAAAGAACTTCATTTTCTTCCTTGGAGAAAGTCATTTCACGCTCAAAGTTATTCAAACTTTTGTTGCATTCATACGGATATAAATATGTATATGTGTGGGGGGAGAAAGACAGAGAGAGACAGAGAGAGATGGGAAATGTATATAAATATATATACAGAGAGAGAGTAGGGAGAGAGACCGTATTTCTTTTTTATTGATATACCAATGATTTCCTACATTGTCCCCGCGTCAGGTATCACTCTATTCTTTTAACGTACAGAAAATAACAAACTGAAGTGAAGTAAAAAGTATTTTGCTTTGTGCCTGTTCAAGCATGATCAGTTTCATGCCTTTATGCTCACCAATGCTTTGAATTCCCAACTGGAAGTATAGCTGTCCAGCTGTAAACATCATCAAAATAATCTGAGAAAAAACTCTTCACCAGAAAAAAAAAATCCAGACAGAAAATGCTATCATCAAACGGACTTATCGAATCCTATAATGAAATGTTTCAGTTCTTGAACGATCAACGAATTTAAGCAACGTCGAACTCAGTCGGTTACTCGATGGGGAACCGTTTGGAAATACCAAGTGCTGTAAGTGGCTTCGGATCATGGAGAGAATTTTTCGTGATGATCGTTCTAAGGAGGAGACTGATCTCTACACTATGCTACATGACACAAGCCATGAATTGATCGCCTTAATAGTCTTCCTGCTTATAAACAAAGGCTAGCATTATTTCCTGTTGCTAACATCAAAGCCAGTCAGAGGGTCCAGGGTGGTAGGGAAGGGAGTATTTAGCGTGAGTCTTTAGCGTGGTGAAGAGATGGGCTTGTTTTCTGGAGGATCAACGGGATCACCACAGGAAGCTCTCAATGTGATCCTCAGCCAGTGATCCGAATCTAGATTTTTTTTAATTCTAATTTTTTCTAAAATAAAAAAAATAACAATTTATTGAAACTGGAATCACAAGTCATTCCAAAACGGTCGCCCATATAGATATTGAACGTTGCTTAACTTTCGGTGATCGTACGGTAGCGATGTTTCTACCGTATAGTTTTCACTTCCTCAAAAAGATTGAGGGAAGAAAATGTCCCTCATGATGTACTTTTTCTGATTAGCGCTCCAGTGAACAGAGTGATTGTGAAAGGGAAAATTCCTTTTTATCAAAATGCTGGTATTTTGGATTAGTTTTCGCCCCTAGGATATATATATATATATATATATATATATATATATATATATATATATATATATATATATATATATATATATATATATATATAAGAAAAACGCAGTTCTTTTATTTAATGGTAGAGTGATTACGATTTGATTACATGTGTTGGAAGATGAGGCATTTTTCTTCTCGTACTATTTCATACCAAATTGAACATCAGCTGCATTTAGAGATGATATGAATACACTAGGACCTCAGCGTATGCGTAATCACCACCTGCAATTTCATTTATTCGTAGCATACCAAATTTAGATGGCTTCATTTAGATGTAGATGTTTTGAACTGCATTTGGATGTCAGAAATTGTTATTTACATTATTTTTAGTAGAACTAGTGATATTTTTTTATTTATAGTAGTTGAATGTTCGATAGAGTTAGTAATATATATATATATATATATATATATGTGTGTGTGTGTGTGTGTGTGTTAACAAATACAGTCACATTCAATTTTTTATTATCATTATTTGCAATCTCACACCAGTTGCCTGGTGGTTACCGCTGGAGGTTGAGTGACAAGTCTTTTCAAGTCTCCAGCCCTCCTCTCCACATTCTCATAACCCACTGCAATTCTGCGGTTTACAGTTTCACTCCAGTTGCCCGGTGGTCATTGCTGAAGGCTAAGTGACAGTAAGGTATATTTGACAACACTGCTGCTATGTGTTGTTTGTCGTCATCCACAGATTTCATGATCTGCAGAGGAACTTGTAACTTATATACCGTGGATAACAAGATCGGAGCGAAATTTTGTTAATTTTTCTTTATATCTACTAAGAATGTCAGTGAATGTTTCCGAAGTTCCATCATTGACCAAAACCAAATGCGGCATTATAAATGTTCTTTCAGCATTTATGAAGAGACCTTAATTATGGAAGAGTAAATCCAAGAAAATAGAACATTAAAAACATGAATAAAAGGACAGATAACGTTACCCCTGCCTTTTAGAGGAACATATTCAAAGATTCAGTAGAGATATTGTTATGTTTCTTCCAATTATTTCAATGTTTTTGTAAAGGTTGCTCTAAGTAGACTACGTATTTATTCTTTGAACGATTGGACTTTCTTAATTTTTTTTTTATGATGTTTTATTACTTTCTTCCGATCAAGTTTCATTCAGACGTTTGTTAATCCTTTAAAATGAATTCATTATGTGATATAGTAAACACGCTGTGGATAACAGTGTAGTATCTATACGCTCAGGCAAGGATCAAAGCGTCACTCCCCGGCAATTCTTCCTAGGATCAGAGTGTATTATCTGTTTGCAGAGCTTGCTTTGGCTTTGTACCAGTGTAATACCGTGGCAGATGATTGCCTGCTGAGGCTCGGTATTCTTAAGTTCAAGAGGACCAGGATACTGAGGCCTCAAAAAATTTCTCGGCCCAGTCCCTTGAGAGCAGTACGCCCCGGAGTAGCACTGTCCCATTAAAAAGGATGGATGGGTCAGACTTGCCCTGGCGCCTCCACAACTCTAGTTTGGGGAACTGGAGTCATTTTTGTAGTTCCTCTGCAACTGGAATCCAACATTAAAAACGACCAAGTGTCACATCTTGCTCTTGTGGGAAACGAGCGAATACGGAGCAGAGTGTAGTATCTGCGTGCAGTACATTCTTTAATAGTTTTGCACCGTCGCAATACCATGGCTGATGATGGCATTACTATTGCTAAGCGCAATGAGTAAGGCCTACTCAGACACCTTTACAATTCAAGTCGCTAAGACAGGGGCAATTTATAAGCTTTTCGTTCAGAACCCTCCACATCAAACTGACCTTGTGTCACATTTTGCTCTTGAGGGGAAGCGAGTAAATACGAATCAGGGTGTGGTATCTGCACTCTTTTTGTAAGAAATGTTACACGCACAGAAAGAATATTTTTGGATACATAAATTCTTGATTGTGAAAAATGAGTTTTTTCAAACGATTGAAAGAAAAAATTAAATCCAAATTACATATTCGTTTTTGGGTTATTCTTTTTTTAAGTTAAAACTTCGCCAATTTTGCATCTTTGTCTATTTTCATGTAAAAAAACGAGATTTTTTTCAACCAATGATATCTGCCACTCCTGGAGAAAGGTGGTTTTGGGAAGTAAATTGAAGTAAATGTCATTTGAATTTGGGTATGAATGCTTTGAGAAATAAGAGATGATAGAAAAATGTCAGCCATTTTTTTTTTTGTAATCTGCACTGTGCATCAGGAATTGGTAACGAACGGTACTCGTACCAAGACTGACCCTCGTCCTCATTTCATCCAACCTGCCGTCTGTATCGAATATATAACGATGCCATCAGAAATTATGTTTCCTTGTGTAATTTTGGCTTACAAACAGTAAAAGATGAGACGTTATGGAAAGAAAATCTATTCTGATCAATTTCTTACCAATTGTTAATGATGCCATGATAGAATTCCGAAGTCCACATTTGGTATTTAAAAAAATGTTTGCAATTTTTATGGAAAACCATTCGTGCAGAATATTTCATATTGCACTATTTTACAAGCCTGAGAATAAATTTAATCAAAGAAAGATTACTTGCTCTTCTCCCTTCTTCTCATTCTGTTCCTTCTGCTACAACTTGATGGTGGACGCATTGTTGAACTTATGGTTCTTGTTTTTATCACCCTTGGTCGGCAAGACATATTTCTAACCTACCCACAAAAAAAAGTTTGTCAACCTCAGCTCTAAATAGAAACTGAAATTTTAAAAAAAATGAAAATAATTAAAAATTTCTAGCATTTATAGAAACTGGCAGTTTGGGTAAATAAAAAAGATTTGTTTACGAATTGGACAGATAATTTTGAGAAAGTGTCATAACACAAAACTAAAGATAAATATTTTGATGATGTTTATAAAAAACAATTTTCTGTTGGTTTTTGTCTCCTTAAAAATGATGCCATCAGAATTTATAAATTACTTGATGGAAGCTGGAATTAAAATAGTTAGCTGAAATAGTTTGAAAGACTGACAGATATGAGTGAATACATATACCTTTTCTATTTGGGGGGTAAAGGTAGATAAGTATTAGGAATAGACAAACAATAGTTTCACCAAAATTGTCAACATAGTTTTCTTCAGTGTTTGAGCTGATCTGATCGCCTATGCATCAAGCGTACAGATCGCATCAATAGAGCTACAATGCTGAAAATTTAAACGTTTACTTCGTATTATATACGAAAAAAACAAACCGTTTTTTCATTTTTTAAATTCTGCTTCGGAATATAATTTTAAGAGTATCAAATTACAGTCTAAATTTATGTTAAATTGATCCCTTAGTTTGTGTCCGTGCATTCACGCTTGAGTTTGAAAATTCGAACTTTAGTCATCATTCCCGAACGAAAGCTTGAATATATATATATATATATATATATATATATATATATATATATATATATATATATATATGTGTGTGTGTGTGTGTGTGTGTGTGTGTGTGAGTGTGAGTGTTATTAAGAAAGGGGTACAATGATTGTAAATTGCATTGTTTTATATTGAATCTCTATTTTAAATGACCCCCGTTATTACACAGTGAATGTATCATTTGCCCAAGATAAGATAAATAGATTTAACCATGGAAGAAAATAGGGTTACTACTGGAATCAAACCTGCCAACAAATGGTAAGAGCAACGCTTGGTTGAAGCAGCAACCCTATCGGTCACACTTTCGATTCCTGCAGCAGTCCATTTTGTTTTTTATTCTATTTACGTTTTTTTTTTTTTTACCAGATGATACGTTCACCCTGTAATAACAGGAGGTCATTTCAAATATCTTTTCAATATAATATAACACAATTGATAATTATATATATATATATATATATATATATATATATATATATATATATATATATATATATATATATATATATATATATATATATCACTGAATGAAGTATTGTAATGCAATATTTCTTACATTAATTCTGATTAGCTTTTCCATACATTTCAAGTTTACTGATGATAAAAAAAACGTAAGCTTGGCTGCGCTATCATCAAACTACCTTACTCTATCACAATCCAAACAGGTGCCAAAATTGAATTCATTTTTCATACAATATTATTTCTAAACTATGTATCCCATGTCAACTCTTTTATTAGTAATTCTTGTAATAAAACAAGTCGACCTGAGTTGAGACAGTGAATTCATCATTAGTTCCCGGAATCAAGAGGAGATCAACTGATAGTTACTTCTTTTGCCCTTCGTTTGACAGTGTCCACGGAAAAAAGTAGGAATCAAAATAAATATAGCGTTTATGCAAACTGAGGGATCAATTTATCCTAAATTCGCATTGCAATTTATCATAAATTCACATTGCAAACGGAGCCCATCCTCCACACAGACATACAAACTGAATCAATCTTTTGGAAGGGGTCAAAAAACGAAAATAAAAACATAAAATTCTAAACATAACTATATGTAATTGTTAAAACGTTCATCCCTCCAGCTCGATTAGTGCAGCCTGTGCGCGTGATACAGACATACAGACATACACCAAGTCGGACAGACCAACTTAAAAACTGAAATAACCCATGTCAACAGTTTTGGTTGACGGTCTCTGATACTTGTTCAACTTTTGGAGAGAAAGATACTTGGAGTGATGAAAACAAATAAATCCTTTTGAAAGTGCTGCAAAAACAGCCTTCGTTTCTGTAGAGTCTTCACAAAACAAACACAAAAACAAGGTAAACCAGACATTGCACCTGCATAACCACGTGACATTTAAAAAGTGCAAATATTTCTTTATACTTAAGCACGTTATAAATGTCACCGTCCCATGTTTTGAAGATGCTTGGATTAACCAGCGCCGATTTGGATCGGGATGTTCATCCTCTTCGTACAATTAATTGACCGTATAAAATTATCATTGATGACTGGCAAAACAGTAATATAGAAATGATAATAAATACTCATCGGGGATTCTGCTTTCGAAAGATTCAGTTCTTTCCTCTTTTTTGCAATATTTCATACCATTATTTTGAGACATTCGTTATACGCGCAATGTTTTGCTCTCATGTTGTAAATCTTTTCAAAACCTCACAAGAAAATATTTATTTTTTTATGAGCGCATGGATTTAATATTCCAGGGTAAGAATATTCGTGTTCTTCTCTCACAGAAACATATCGAGTTCGTTGAGTTTCCCTGGCAAATAGCATAAAGACTCACAACAATCTTATGATTTTCAAGATCACCGTGGAATTTCTACAGATTCTGCAAGTAGTTTTGAATACTTAACCACGTTGGAAATGTCAGTTCAAAGTTTCAAGACGTTTCGATCATTTATTGTTCTTTTGGGCTGCAAATATCATTAAGTACAATTAATCGACCGTATGAAATTATTATTGAGAAGCAAAACAGGAAGAGAGAAATAAAAACGGAAGTATAAATGATTACTCAGAGAGTGAGGAATCAAGAAAAAGACTAATATGACCCTGCTGTGTATCGGGGAAATGTACCTGCTGACCATTAAAAGTGCCCTAACACATAGACATTCATCTAGAATGCCCTTTTGCATTTAGAAAAAAGTTTTCGTCTAGCTTTCCAACCCCTCTCAATAGTTTTAGTTGAAAGCTCTTTTTACAATGTAAGTTTTTGCTAGAGATAAGTAATTTATTCATTGATTGCACTTTTTCTCACTTTTTTTTGATTGATCACCTCCAACAATACGGTATGCTGCCACAATACGTTGGTAACGTGACAGTTTCTATTGAGTGATTAGACAGACCTGTTTGAGATTGTATTCATTCTTTTCACTGGAAGTTGAAAAAAATGCTGCCTGTTCCACCCCAAAGGACCACGTGATTCATCCGTTTTCATTGAATAATTAGCGAACTCAAAAATAACATTCTTTTATTCTGTTGTTCATTCAAAAATATGAGCATCTTTTAACGCAAGTTGACAGGTCCTTTTATTAAAACGGCGATAGATTTGTGTTTCGTGAGATGATCGTCATTACAAATGAGCGTTTCCTGCCAAGTAACCGCTTTGTAGTGTTAAATGTTCACAAGGGAGAACTGCAAAAACGAAACGAAGAAAAATCCCACAAATCCACAATGGATTTTTTTATGAAAAGGGAAATTTTGATATAGGAATTAAATTGAATGCATTCCGGTAATAGTATTCCTGGTTTTACAGTAACTCAGAATTTACGCAATGAAATCTATTACGACTGGGACTATTCCGTCGTTTTGTGTTTCATTCTTTGTTTTTGTTTGCTCTGCTTTGTTTTCAACGAAATGAATCCAGAATATATCGAATGTCTCGATGGATAGAAAATGATCTAACACATCCTTTCTCTCTGTTAGTTGATCGTGGAATAGAGTGACGCACGGTTTTATGTTGTTGAGTCGCCGGTCGATTGGATGATTGTATTGTTTGCTGATTGGCAGGATGACAGCTCGTTTACCTGTTCCGAGTCAGGAAGGAAATAATGCTCTCCTTTTCATAGTTGGGAATTTAAGAACGTGCTGAAGATTATGTACATTTTCTCTAATTGTATGAAGAATGTTACATAAACACAAATGGTTCCCATTGCGACTGGTCTATGGCAATATGCAACATTTAAGGGTTGGAAATTACAAAAAAGAAATTATGATTACAAATTGGAAATGCCTTCGGAGGTTTCAACAATGGCGAAGAACAATGATGAAGAACGCAAATTATTATTATCATTATTATTATTATTATTATTATTATTATTATTATTATTATTATTATTCAGAGTGATATGAAGAAGAAGAAGAAGAAGCAGAAGAAATATCTAGAATAATGAAAAGATCTACGACCAACATGCAATATAGATTGAAGGGTTTGGAAGAGGATTAAGGGGGTCGACAAGATGAGGTGTGATCGCTTGGAACCCTGTAGATAGATAGCTAGTCACAGCCACTTGATTAAAAGACATTAGGGAAAGAAAGTGAAAAGGGTTTAATGAAAAAAAGAGGGTATTGGATAAAGATTCTAACGGCGGAAGTAAGATGGACAGTGGATTCAGAGGCGTGAAAAACAATGGAAAGCAGGGGGGAAATAGAAGTGAAAGGGGTAGATGATCATTTAGTTCCGGTATCAAACAGAAGAAGAGGGTGTGTTAATTGGATGAAATGAATTGCGAGAGAAAAAAAGGACTTTTGACTACGTAAACCAGAAAAGAAGACGAAAGAAGCAGACCAGACGAGAAAAGACCACGATAAGAGTCGGATGGTCTACGGACCATCGGCCCCTGGCTATTGATAGTAGAAGGAATGATTAACCTCTCTCTCTGTGAATAAGGATTTTGTTTAGTCTTCAAAAGAAGACTGCTGATGTATTCTCGGTCGGCTGAAGAAGAAAAGTTCAATTTTGAACCCCGACATAAGTCTTGCAGCTTTCGTTCCTTCCTTTGCTGCAGCCGCTGTGGCTCCAGAACAGTGCATCGTCGGAAACGAAATGTCCCCACACCATTACTTCTCAAAAACTATAGACCCATCACATGTTTCTTTACGACTTACAAAACCCTAACATCACTATTGACACTGAGAACATACGCCTGCAGAGAGGAAAACTACCCATTACTGTTAGAACTAAAAGTTATCGATGATGATTTTACAGATGTAAGCATCAAGTCCTGATTAATTGCATGAAGAGTTAAGTTACTCAAAACCAACTCCATAGAACTTGACTAGAATGAATAACAAAAGAACTGAGACAAGGAGCGTTATATCAATATTTAGAATATGATGAAGGGAGCAGAATCCAAAATGTTAAGTACAGAAGATTGGTCTGAATTTTTTCAAGAGTAAAGGCCCTCAATACGCTAGCTATCCCATGTAACAAATAGTTTTAATGTAATTAAGGGGAAGCTAGTTGAGATTAGAAAAATGAACACAAAAATATACCACAGAATGAATGCACCACCCTAAAGTTGACATTGATCGTCTCTATTTGCCTAGAAGTCACGTGGTAGGGTAAGGATACAACTCGAACTAACCTACGAAACAACATCGATGAAAGTTGCACACTATAGCAAAAGAGTACAGGTTCGCATGAGAATCAGATATAAACTTGAACAGTGGAGAGTATTCATAGAGTAAAGCAGCGAAAAAGCTGAGGCAACTTGCAAAGGAGCTGAGCTTGAAATCAAATGGGAACAGATATCTGATATCACAGAGAATACGTGCTCCGAAACAAAGACGCAGATGAAGACTAGAAAAATGTTGCTCGAGACTAAAGCTTGCCAACGCGAAATTTTCAAGCTAATATTATGAAAAACGGCGTCGACCCAAAATGCTTTTGTGATCTCTATGTAGAAACAATAGATTACATTTGTGTCTGGCTTAGCTGTTTCAACACCTGCAGAATACAAGTCTAGACATGATGGAGTGAATCAATATCTACATTGGAAAATCTGAAAGCATTTCGGAATACCAACAAATCGTAAGTAGTATGAACACAAACCAGGCCAAGTAACTGAAGGATAGAATACCACGATACTCAGAGATTCAGCAATGAATACTGACAGGGTCTCCAATGCAAATTGATCCGACATAGTAGTCGAGAAGCAACTAAAAAGAACTTGCACGTTAACTAATATGAATATGCTCCCTGATCAAAATATAGCAGTAAAGATCTTATGGAACGAGGCAAGTTCAAGGACTTTGAAATCGAGATAGAGATGTGATACTTGAAAACACTGACCGTCACTGTCATTGATGGTCATGAAAGGCACTGAAAAACATCTTGCCATAAATCCCTGGTGACCCTTCTTTCCGTCAAATCCGAAAGATGGTGCTTTGAAGCAATGCCCATATATTGGGTAGAGCATTATTATCTGTTGTATACTAATGTACTGTGCAACACGAAAAAGATAAAAACTGCAGCACAAAAAAGCCTTTAAAAAAAGTGCAACACACAAAATAAGATTGGAGAGGGTGGAAATATTCTACATCACTTCAACCTTCTTTTGCCCTCAGTCGTTGGTAAGTTGTGGGATTGTAAAGAACAGATAATAATAATAATAATAATAATAATAATAATAATAATAATAATAATAATAATAATAATAATAATAATAATAATAAATTGATAAATAAAGAACGCCAATAACAACATCGAACTGGCAGAGGTACAGAAGTCAGAACATATGAATGAAATAAATACAGGGAACCTTCAGCACAAATTCGAGACCAGACATTGGAAGAAATAACACTGAATACCAATGACGTAAAACATGGAAGGTCGATATCACCAGTAACAACAAACAAAACAAATGATGGATTTTTATAAAAACAATATAGATTAGATAAACTCAATGAAAGATAACATAGTTAGGGAATTAAGTAAAGTAGAAAATCTAAACCTCCAAGATAGGCATTCACTTCTTAAATTCAGACAAAACAATAGAAATCCCCCCACGATAAGAATGTATAATACGGGGCTCGAAATCCTATTTGAGGAAAACAATATCACACCAATAACTAATCTTGATAATATGATATACTTTACAGCGTATACAGCAACAAATGCCATCGGTTTTAAAATAAAGAAACAAGAGACAAATAATGATTTACAATTATAGTAGAAAAAAAGGAGATAGATTACTAAACGGGGGAGTTATCTGTAGTTCATGAGCTCTCTAAAGGAGTGAATATTGAAACCAAAAAATCGCAGAAGGTTGACTGGAAATAACCAACAACTGAAAAAAAACCTTCTTCCGACTAAAGAAATAATCAAATACAAGATACAAGTCAGGCCCAAAGGGTAAGCCGATTTGAGAAAAGAATCAAATTTTATCACCAAAACCTGGTGTTTATTACGCCAAGAAAATCTACACAGAAAAGGTAGACAGCCAGGGGAAATTAAAGAACCACTCTCAATTGCTGAAGTAGAGAGATTCTGGACAAACATTTAGCGCAACGGTAAAATGTTTAACGCAAATGCAAATGGCTTAGGAAAGAATGGAAGGTAAAACCTTACAGGAATGGAGCTGTATATACAATAGAGGGATTCCATGATGCTTTGAGGATGGCACACAAATGGAAATCGCCAGGAATGGATAAAATCTCCAACTTATCACTCTCATCTGCCCACGTAAACTTAACAAAGTCTCTATCTTACAGCTTGAATGCTCCACATGAAGCACCAGTGTGGTTAGCCTATGACACCACTTACTTCCTATCCAAAAGCTGTGAAGATCGAAAAGACTACAGGCCCATCACCTGCTTCACAAACACCGATAAACTAGATATAATTATTAAGGATAGAAAGGAAAAGGGCTGCTTCTAAATAGACAGAACCATTCCATCAGACAACACATATCTGTAAAAGAGTTAAAGAAAACTGAATAAAGAGACCATAAAAATGTGGCAAATCAGGTCTGCACCCGTAGTTATAGGAGTCCTTAGGGTCTGGAAAAAAGATCGCAGAACCCTATCCTCTAGGAGATACAGGAAATTGACCCCACAGTCACTGCCCATATCCTTGGCAAAGCCCTGACCATCTAAATCTTTCATCTGTTGTACAACTACGTATTGTTTCTTGATTAGCCCTCTGTGTTATTCCTGTATTGACTCCCACACTTTTGTTTATATGAAAGGAAAAAAATTGCCAGAGCTTATCAAGTCAGAACATGGTTGTCCGCCCCAAGTTCGCTTGTGCCTATATTCAAGTGGCTTTTATAGCGTGACCGACGGTCAGTTCTCACTTACTAGTTTATCTGTGCCATCAAAAGTGACGGCATGTACGAAATTTATGGATACACTAATTGCATATAAATATATATTTAATATAGAGATTTGCATTGCAGCGAACATGGAAAATAGCGTTCTGTGAGCAACAAACGGATTTTTGTTAGTGGGTTCTTGTTTTCATTGTTTTTTCTATTTTCTCTATCCTTCTTTAGATTCAGCGTCATCATCAAATCATTGAAACATGAATACAATTACAGGAATGAAATTTTATTTTACTACGTCAGTTGTGAATCTTAGCGTGACTGAAGACATCTGAACATTGCTAATTATTATAAAGATGCATTGTATGCTAGCTATTTTCAAATGGGTCTGTGTTGTAGCGTTTTATGTTACTGAACTGCTATTTACAGAGATTATTTCTTCTACAAATAGACGTACGCTATCTCTGGATTAAAGACATAATATCGTTGCACAGATGAACACCAAAATATCAATAATGATACATGGTTCAAGTTTTATCTCTTCTTCTTCTTCTTCATCTTCTTCTTCTCCTTCTTCTTCTTCTTCTTCTTCTCCTCCTCCTCCTCCTTCTTCTTCTTCTTCTTCTTCTTCTTCTTCTTCTTCTTCTTCTTCTTCTTCTTCTTCTTCTTCTTCTTCTTCTTCTTCTTCTTCTTCTTCTTCTTCTTCTTCTTCTGTTATCTATGTCCAAAAGAATCTGGTATCTGAATTACATTAATGGGAAGCTTGTCTATCGTAAATTGTGGACACAATCAAATATAAATATTTTTTTTTATATCTAAGATATATATACATATATATAATTTAAAAGTATCGATATACACACACACACACACACACACACACACATATATATATATATATATATATATATATATATATATATATATATATATATATATATTGTTATTTTCATGTCTATAATATAAATACACTGTTACGTCTGGACTGTGGATGCTAAATAAAAACTCAAAATGAGAGGGAATATTTTTATGAGAAGACATTTTTGAAATGACAGATCTCTAAATAGGGCTAAGAATGTTGAAAAGGAAAAGTATTATGTTATGACCCCGTGACTTGGTGCTTATATCGATCGTGCTCGTCTCCGTCCCTCATTTATTTTTATAAGTCACCATCTTTTTTTTTCATTCCTCCGTTTAGTGAATCAATTATTGATTTATTTATTCATATATCAGATAAATGATTTCCATCAAACTTCTCCGGACTTGGAAATAAGATCGTACATTCATTTTGTATTGCTTGCAGCTAGGCCAGTCAGCAGGTTTTGGGTGGGGGTAAACGGGGGATTTGGCTTACGTTATTGAGTGTAGTTTAGATATTGGTAATAGGATCGCCGAGGGGAGCTCTCCACATGATTCCCTTCTGCTTAGAGCATCTGGTATACCCAGTTCGTTACCCATCTAGGTATGGATCAGGCTTGATGTTGCTCAACTTTGGTGGTCTTACGAGAATAAGTGTATCCAATGCGATTCAACTGTAACCTTTTTTACTACTCTTGTTCATTCATGCATCAGAGAAATGATTCCACCAAACTTATTTTTACTCAGAAATATGTTTACTGTTATAGATAGATAGATAGATAGATAGATAGATGTACATACACACACACACACATATATATATATATATATATATATTTGTGTATATGTATGTATATTGTTTATATATTTATTGTTTATATATATATATGTATATATATATATATATATTTGTGTGTATATATTGCTTATGTTTACATATATATATATATATATATATATATATATATATATATATATATATATATGTATGTATTGCTTATATATTGTTTATATGAATACTTATAAAAAGGGGGATTCATTCTCTCTTTATATATATATATATATAAAGAGAAAGGGGTGGATTATCGAGTTCAAACGCAGACGTTTGATGTAAAAGATAATGATGAATATGGAAATATGTTTTCGGAACTAGGTATACGTTGAATATTAACATTGCTATGGTGTTGCGCTCAGAGTGGCAGAAAAAAAGAAAAAAATGCAGGGGAAATCATAAGAAATCTATCTAGGCGTCTCGGTTCTTCTTAAACTTCTGACTTATTTCCCTTGAGTTTCCCTGAGGAGAGACAGAGAAATTGGGGAAAATCAATCTTTTTCCAAAGGAGTGTTCTCTTCCGTCTCGGCCTTCAGACGACCTTATAGTCGGTATCAGAAACCATAAACCAAATCTTTCCCCAAAACTACCAACCTAGCTTTCTTTAATTATTCAATTTGGTCTGATTAGGTATATATATCAATGAAAATTTGATCGAATTTTAATAATACGTCCATAAAGGATCATATGTATGTGTATATATGCATGTATGTATGATTATAAGTGCGCTATGTTTCCATAATTGTTTATCCTATTTACGCTGTTTCGGCCAACTGACTCATTCATCGTGTAAAAACGGGATGTCAGTTCAAAAAAAGTTTCAAATGGAAAATAACGCATCTATAACTATTCAGTCGGGTTATATATCCATTTTTATGATATGGTTGTCTGCGTTGAAAAATCTAGAGTAGAGATAGACATAATAAATGTACAAGGCCAGAGATGAGTTTAAAGTAGCTATTCGAGTCTCCGACTGCAGGTTCAATTCTTGCATCTGCCCATCAATTATTCATTCTATTTTCGCTATCTAGGCCACGTGGTATATTCACTATGCAAAAATGGAATGTCAGTTCAAATAAAGTTTCAAGTAAGAAATAACACATTGTTATTATTCTGTTGGATAGTATATCCATTTCTCAATAGTATGCATATATATATATGTATCATGCATGCAGATCGTACCAATTGAGATAAAGGACTAAAAGTGTAAATATTTACTCTTTATTATGTTTAGAAATGCTCTTGTTTTGGAGTGTTTTTTTTTTCACACTCACTTCCAGTAAGTTTTAAGAGGGGTTTACAAAGTAAATTTATGCTAAATTGGTTCCATAGTTTTTGTCTCACGGCTCCATCTGCTTTATGGATTTCGTAGATTGTCTGTAATTCGAACTATCCAGTGATTCTTTCCAACAAGCATCCTTATCTTCGTTATTTTGTTGTTCATCTTCATCCTGATTTTGCTATTTTTCCTTATTTGTGTGGGTGTGTAAGCCGGGCTAAACGTTGCGATAGAAACAATAAAGAAGTGGATGCTAATTCGGAAAAATCATTGAGAAGTTGAAAATTCAACTCTCAGAATTTCAAATGGACTTTCTGATTCTTCTGATTCTTCCATACAATCTCTAGTTTTCAGTTATCTACAGTGATTGAAATTGTTTAGGGGAACTGGGCATGCGCAGAAGCGTTATTTTGGACCTGCAGACCCTGCA
Source organism: Thysanoteuthis rhombus (assembly GCA_963457665.1). Taxonomy (NCBI): domain Eukaryota; kingdom Metazoa; phylum Mollusca; class Cephalopoda; order Oegopsida; family Thysanoteuthidae; genus Thysanoteuthis; species Thysanoteuthis major. The sequence continues at coordinate 71,077,568 of OY735205.1, read as the reverse complement.
ACAGCGAGAGGGGTGCCGGAGTTCTAAATGTATTTGCAAAACATTGAAAAATGATCTAAAAATAAATTTCTTGAAAATGTGCTGGTGAGTGGGGATACCTTGCTCTGCCACAGATATATAGTAGAGCTATATCTAGGATTTATGCTCGAAGATCATAGGAACTAGGGGATAGGACCCGAGCAGCTGGTGTTCTGTAAGTCCCCATGAGTAATTGGCGGAAGTTCCCAGTGGAAGCTTTTGCACAATGCCGTGTATAAATTTTGGAAAGATCATTAACGTTCAAAGAGTTTTCCGGGCAATTCAACAACTTCTTATCATTAATAGAGTCCATTCCCACGAGAAGGAAAGTAATGACTAGTAGAAAACTGGTAGAAAAATTACGACTCGTGAGGAAAGACGAATGAATCGGCCAGAACGTCGTGTAAACAACATAAGCAACAAGAAGAAAGTTCAATCGTCTGGAAAATTTCAGTGAACTTTTGATAGATGTTTGGGAAAACTAAGAACTTTTTTGCTTGTAATATTTAAAAAGTTTTGTATTTTCATTGCACTTATATAGCGTCAAAACATCTGCATTCTTTTGTTTGTTCAACCAGAATTATGGATATTTTATGCTTTAAAAAAAAAAAACATGAAGCAAACTGTAATAAGCATTTAATTATATCCCTTGACAAATGCCACAGACAGAAATTCAGACATACACGTGGCAGATCATATAAGTAGATTCAAATTTACAATTTTGGATTTTGACGTGTGATCTTTGATGGCTTGAATCACTTTGGATCCTTCCAAACCTACAGGTCATATCCGGCCGCCCAAATACGAATGTGAGTTCGCAACCAAATCTAATAATACCAATTGGCCATATTGGGGTATGCACTATTTAATCACAAAAGGAAGAGTAGGAAAGGTTACAAGACCCGTAGAAAAGACGAATGAATCGACTGGAACCTCATTTGATCAACAAAAGCAATAAGGTGTTAAATAGTCCGGAAAATCTCTGTGAATTTTCGCACAATGATAGGGAAAACAGAAAAACTTCGATCATATTTAGAACGTTATTTACAAAACTTGGGGAAAATATTCAAGGCATAAAAGTCCCCTGCTGAAAACAATTTAAATAGACAGAGAGAGAGAGAGAGAGAGAGAGAGAGAGACTGATCAGTAGTTCTAAAATTCAATATTTTTCGATGTTGATATACGATTATTTATATATAAAATATTTTAAAAGTCAGACCGACTGTACATCACCATTTTTTAATATCTGGCATTTTGTCAACATTATGGCCAAATTATCGCAAACTTGCTCAATATATGATCAATTCTCCCAATTGTGAGCAAAAATAAAGTAAAACATTAAATGTAAATAAACAATCAGATCGGGCTTGACTCATCATCCCCCAAACGAAATCTCTCCACGAGCTAACATACGTAACTCCATTTAAAAATATTAATGAATATCCATTGAAGAAAACATATCACTACCACCATCACACAAGATACCCATGGAGAATGTTTGGGCGTTTTGCCACCGAGGAAAAAAAAATCTGTAGCGCAGAAAGATGTGTTCTACATGAACCTACAGAAGAAACATTGGCTTGCATTTCAACACTTGCTAGATTCACGCAGATAGGACTAAATAGTCATTGCAGTGAAAAATTAGGGGAATTCAAATTAAGGGAAAAGTCATTGATGGATCCAAAGCAGCCTTCAACATCGTGATTTACAACAACTTCCTGAAGCCATTTTCAGAAGCTGAAGCAATAGCCTCCTCACCGTTATGGAAACGCTAATCTCTAACATGCCCCGAAGAATTTTTGAAGTCATCAAAACCAGGGGAAATAGAATTCATTACTAAATTTGGTTGTTGAATGTTTCCGTACAATTTTGTAGAATTTTTGTCTCTGGTCTTGTTATTTTGATCAAGTGTGAAACGCCTCATTTTATAAAAATATCAAGTTCTGAAAAAAATGTTTTGAATGTAACTTTTTGTTTTCATAACCTTTCAGATTGTGGTATTGGTGACCTTTAAAATCATTAAAATCATTAAAAAGAAGTTTATTTTAAAAAGATTTCAAGTGATCCTAAATTTTTGATCAGGAGTGTAAATATGCGTGTATGAGAGAGAGAAAGAGGGAAGGAGGAAGATTGATAGAGAAATCAAAAAAGACCCCAAGAAATATCAACTGTTACGCCCATAGCATCCATATGGGTATTGCTCACTTTGATGTAAAGCTAATACAACTTAATCTATCTATGGTTGATATAAGGATCAAGCAAACAAAAATCAAAAACTCGAATCAATATGAAAAACATGTGTAGAGAAATTAAAATTATTTGGTTTTGATTTTCCGTCCCAATTTCCGAATTTAACTCAGACAGAATTTGTTACTTGTGGGTTGAGGTTAGTAGCAAATTCTGTTTCCGCTCCAGTATAAGTAATCCTCAAATCGGTTTTACTTGTTAATGTCACGTATCTATTCTTGGCCGACAACTTCCTTCTGCTTTTGCTGTTAGATGGCTTTAAGAGAATTTCATTTTCAAATTTAGTATTTCTTCATTCTTAGTTAAAAACAAATTGCTTTCGATTCTATTGTGACAAGTGATATTAATCTAATTCAAAACTAGTGTATATTTGTTCATCGGGTCTAAAATTTAAGATGGGAGAAAATAAACAACAAAGAAAAAAAACAGACTCTGTTCAAAAACTGCGACGTCACGTATACAATTTTTAACATTTGGCAACGTTTGTCATCATTTTTTTCCTCAATAAATTTGTTTCCAATCTGATCTCTCAAGTCAATCCTCCGTGAAACGCCCAAGACAAAAAAAAACTCTTTGTATCAAAAAATAAAAACGAAAAATACGATTTGTTATAAAACCTGTAAAGCTTGTTTCTTTTCTTTCTTGTAATTTCAATTTTCTATCTCGAAATTGATTTTAAAAAAGAAATTAAACGACGAAGTGTGATGTAAAAATATATTCCCCTTTCTTCGTATTCTCTCTCCTACCCCCTCTCTCTCTCTCTCTCTATCTATCTATCTATCTATCTATCTATCTATCTATCTGTATCTCCCTCTCTCTCTCTATCTCTCTCTCTCTCTCTCTCTCTCTCTCTCTCTCTCTCTCTCTCTCTCTCTCTTATGAACAAAAAATTGAAATTTGGTCTGAATAAAAAACATTTTGCCATTCATAGAACTGTTAACTTCCAACGCAGTTTTTAAAAGAGAAGAGAAGTTCTTATGTATTGTTGGAATGAAAGGAGTAACAGCTGGAATCTGTACGAAATGATACAGCAAAACCTACTCGTTTGAAATGAAAATAGAAACGGAAATTACCTTATCCCAGGCAAAAAACGACAGGTGATTATGCTGTACTACATCATCTTTCTCAATGTTACAAATGTGACGTTGATAACGCGTCTTGTTTCACCCCTTTTTAATCAGTTGTTCAAGACATCAAAGTATTTATCGATTCAAAAATACACGTTTTACCCGAGAGATGGCCTATGGTCAACTTTGATGACTGAATAACGATGTTCGATTTTCTGAGACGAAGAACTATTATTAATTCACACTGATTTATTTGAAGTGGTATCCACTTCATTGTATGTACAATTATGGCAGCTCTCATATGAAATGGTTAGAAGCTGCTACCGAGGTAATTGACGAATTAGATCGGTTCTTTGAATAATTAAACGAATACCTACGAACCATAACAAAAATAATGCCAATACCCGATTTCCGCGAAGTACCCTATATAAAATATATATTGCCCATGTAAAAAGACTATCTATTTTTTCCATTCAAAAATAATTGCTTTTTTCCAGTGAAAGATAACAATTATATTGAACTTAACGGCTAAACATCGAATAAAAGTTAGGTTTATCTACCATGCATATACAAAGGAAAATGAGAAATTTTGTTTTCATCCGTCAACGTTTTCAGTTTGTGCAGAGACACCCTAAAGGCACAAAGAGTCTAAATGAACAAAGATGGTGAAGATGATGACGATGATGGTGATGATGGTGGTGGTGGTGGTGGTGGTGGTGGTGATGATGATGATGATGATGATGATGGTGGTGGTGGTGGTGGTGGTGGTGATGATGATGATGATGATGATGATGATGATGTCAAGCTTTTGTCAAACGTAACACACACCTTTGAACTACCTCAGAGGGATTCAACTGACTGGACATCCCAGGATCTCCATACGTTTTACCCAGGCATGCATCCTGGAGAAATCATTTCAGAACCGACCCATTTTCTATCGAGATAGAAAAGGGTCCTCTCTTTTGCTAGAGCCTGCTCTAAAAACCTGCATAATGTTTCTTCCACATCGAAATTTGAGATCATATTGAATGACGATAACACCGAGAAATCTTGTCATTTACTTTCGAAAAGTTCTTCATTGAACTCCTCCTTGTTGCCTGTATTGTTAACATGCTGCTTCGATCGATCCATTCTACGGTCTCCTTCGGGTGTACTATCTAGATGCAATGGTAATAAACAGATTTCCTCCACTGGTAGCAATGCTACAACGGTGGGTTTGGGTGATATCCTTTTCTTTCTTTGTTCGGCAAGAATTCCCATACCTGCTGGAAATTGAAACATCAAAGATGCATCATATATCAACATGTCGACTGGGCGTATATCAGATGTCCAACCCGATGTTGCTCCCGCAACTCAACAGGGACAAGGTATGGAAATCCAAGCCTAACTAGGGAAGAAAAATAATCGTGCGTTATCAGTCTTACTGCCATTGGAAAAAGTCTGTTTCTCATCATCACATTCGGATGGTATACCTGAAAGAAGGCCGTAGAATAGATTGGCCAGAATGTTGCGTTAACCACAAGATCGAGTTCAATCATCCGAAAAACATTTTGAATAAAAATAGCTGGTCATCTTCAACCGACCATATTTATATGGAACTGAAGTAGAGCTTTGATGGCCGAGAATAAACTGTAGATATCATAGCGATCAATAACAATATATTAAATCCAGCGAACTAACATCAGAAGATATTACCATAAATGTTGTCAGTCTGTTATTGGTTTGGTGCGCTTCATATAGGTAGGTTGAAAGCCAACGTGATAGACAAAATCAATTCTTCAGGGCCAGTGTAACTGGTTATGTACGGTTTTTATCATGTATATAAGACCGTTCACCGTGGCCCAGTGATCGAGTATTCGCCTTTGGTTCAATAGATTGTGGTTCAATCCACCGTCAAGTTATACCAGAGACTTGAAAAAGGCACTCAGTGTCTCTCTGCCAGGCACTCAGCAGAGGGACTAGGATTATTGAGGCTAAGTACAGGAACAAGCTACGAGACACATCACTGTAATGGCTGTAAGTCACATGATATCACGATGGTCGGCTCATGTGAGTTCATGTCTCTAATTTTCTGTTCCTACACACTTTTTCGGATCTAAGGCTTCAAAAAGGATGTGTATCATGTAATATTTGGTGACCACGTCTAAAATCACGTGAGGTGACATGATACATGAGTATCCTACTACTGATGGTTTTGAGGCCTAGTGAGCTTACGTGAGTTCACATGACATGATAGCAATCCTGTTCTCACCGCAAGAGGTTTTGGCCATATCATGTAGGATACATTGGTTTTTATAAGATCCCCGAAGTTAAGCTACGTGGAGCCTGGTCACCACATTGATACATGACCATTGGGGCATACTACCAGGACTGCCAGTGTTTAACTAACTCTGCAACACTCAAGATGAGTGTATAAGTGGAGAACATGATAACACACACACACATACATATGTATATATATATATATGTATGTACATATATATATATATATACATATATTATATATACATATATATATATATGTATATATATTCACATACGTATACATAAATATAATACTTGATAGACTCACTGATACCCACCCTTATCCAATCACAGAGACATAATTATGCAAACAGACAAATATACAATAATCATGATTGCATATAAGAGTTTGTGTGTGTGTGTGTGTGTGAGAGAGAGTGAGAGAGAGAGAGAGAGAGAGAGAATGTGTGAGTGTGTGTGTGTGTGTGTGTAAGAGAGAGAAATTGGATCCTCAAAAAATTGGCTGCTACGCCCCTTCCATCTCCGTAGACATTTGCTTTAATGTGTAGCCTATATAATTTCATATTTCTCTAGTTAATGTTAGTATTATTCAAGATAAAACTGAACAGGCCTGCTTGCTAACGTGACCAATGATATTTTGCTGTATGCCGTGGGAGATACCAGGAAAAATATTCAAATTTTCAAAAAGGAAGACCAAGAAATAAATCTGGCAAAGACTTACATTGCAAATGGAACCCCACGAAAGACCCACTTGAAAGAGACTTTTAAAAATCAAAAACAGCAAGGCCTAATAATGAATATTTTTTTTAATTTTCAGCCCTCTAGCTCAATTTGTGCAAGTCAACCAGACCGACTTAAAAATGAAGATGCCTTTACTGATAGTTTTTGTTGACGGTTTCAAAGTAGCATGCTAGCATATATATGAGTGTGTGTGAGAGAGGAAGAGGGAAGGGGGATGATTGATAGAGAAATTAAAAAAGCCCCCAAGAAATATCAACTGTTACGCCCATAGCATCCCTATGGGTATTGCTCACTTTGATGTAAAGCTAATACAACTTAATCTATCTATGGTTGATATAAGGATCAATCAAACAAAAATCAAAAACTCGAATCAATATGAAAAACATGTGTAGAGAAATTAAAATTATTTGGTTTTGATTTTCCGTCGCAATTTCCCAATTTAACTCAGACAGAATATGTTACTTGTAAGTTGAGGTTAGTAGCAAATTCTGTTTCCGCTCCAGTATAAGTAATCCTCAAATCGGTTTTACTTGTTAATGTCATGTATCTATTCTTGGCCGACAACTTCCTTCTGCTTTTGCTGTTAGATGGCTTTAGGAGAATTTCATTTTCAAATTTAGTTTTTTTTATTTCTTAGTTAAAAACAAATTGCCTTTGATACTATTGTGACAAGTGATATTAATCTAATTCAAAACTAGTGTATATTTGTTCATCGAGTCTAAAATTTAAGATGGGAGAAAATAAACAACATTTTTAGCATATCATGCTTTATTTGCTTCAATAAAGGTATGATGGGTACCAAAGAAAAAGATTTGATGGAGAAAGTACCGTGAATGATCGAACGTGTCTGAATGATTGAAACGATCAAATAAGGATTTTACATGAGAATAATCAACCAAGGGTTAACTTGATAAAATCATTCAAATAAACCATAAAAGAATTAATTGCATCAGGCTCATTATTTTAGTCACGTTGATGCATGGCTTCCATACACGTTAAGTGTGAAAAAAACTATTGGATCCGATTTAAATGCTCCGTCTTTAAACAAACTGTAATTAAAAGTGGACTCATACAACAATATAGGAGACATCGTGGGACGAGCTGAATAGGGTACCACTAATAACTGTAAAATAACTGTACCAAAAGTCTTCGTCTCCATTTGAAAAAAGGTTATACTATGTATATAATGTGTTTTGAAGACTCCCTTCCTCTACTATGAACTCTAGTGGTTCTCTATAAGAACGAGCGATGACCTTTGCTTTGACGTAGCTAAAATACGGTTCAAACGGTTAGCCATAAAATGGCTACCTCAGGTTAATTTTAGCAATAAAATGTAAACAGATATCAAACTTAAATAATAACGTCAATGACCGATCAATACATTGTTTAGAGCCATCAGCACTATTGTGTCTTTTGTTTTTACTTGTAACATAATTAAAATAAATCAAATTACATTGTTTCTTCCTTGACTTAAAATGGAATATTTTTTTCGGTACGATTGTTCTAATTAAGTTTTGATGCGCATCAATATATTTCTATTTCCTTATTGTTTTGCTTTGTTTTTCAGTTACATAATTTGATAAAATGAAATAAAATTCTTTCTCTAAATAGATTATACGATTAAAATGAATTGCATTGCTCCTTTTTTGACTGAAAATAGAATTGTTCTCTTATACAACGATTGTCTGTTTGATTGTCTCTCCTCACTTCTTATAATTAAATCTTTTGTAACAAAAAGAGAACTTTGTTGAAAATATCACCTTTGATTGTGGTTATTATTCTAACAGTAATTAATGGGAATGTGATATCATTGTGATACCTGTATTATGCATAAATGCAAGAATATTTAAAAATGTAGTCTTAGCTAGAGTGCAAAAATCAAAACGAAAGGAAGTAAAATATGTACATGCAACATATCCCCAGGAGAACAAGAAACTCAGGATATATCTATCTGTCACGTAAAGGACAAGTCATGAACATGATGTATATTGGTAGTGGTAAGCCTTACTTCGTAAATTCCCAAAACATTGCAACAATGCTCAAAAACAATACAGAAGGACGTTGGAGTCACAGCACTCCTCACATCCTCATATACCAGTCACCAGCCGACTTAAATCGAGAAAAGGCTTTGTCATTGTCGACAGAATACCAAGCAAAACATCCTTTGAAAATATACAATGGAACAAAGGAAAACGGTGAAAGCAAGAACCCCATCGAATAATATAGTGCAAGGCCCTGTAGAAAGGCTGACAGTTCGGGAAAGTATGCCAAAAACAACTGACACACTCTTAACGCAGCGAGATCGGAATCCTGCTGGTTGAAAGACAACCTGGTCAAGTGGGGATTGAGAATAAGATGGGTGCTATGGATGTTGAAAAAATGGTACAGACAACGAACCCGTTTTACGAAACTTCTGACTCTCACCTGAATGAGAGACGATATGATCAAGTGGGGATTTTGACTGCGGTGAAAGAATACTGACAACGTTCTATGAAAACTTCCCATTCTCAATCGATATAACCGACACTGACCTACTGAAGATCTATCAAATTACACTCAATTTGTTGGCTATCTGGTATGACAAGATATAAATAAAGATGTATGAACTATTGACCAACGTCTTATAATTCTTACAGGCAGAGTAATGGCTAATATGTTCATTTAGCGAGTTATTGGTTATTAATTCTGTCGTAAGTGGGAACACGATGAAGATTCGTCATGCCTTGGAAGGTGCAACAGGAAAGTAGACTGATCTAGTTAGTTACTCAATAGGAACCATCACGTGAATAACATCTTTCTGATAGCAATCTGTGTTGGGAGTGAGCAATTGTTGGGTAAGCTACTTCACCTGCCTTTTATTAGACAGCAATCATTTCTTTAAAAAGTTAAAACACAAGCATGAAAACCATCGGACACAACGTAAGGGACTAATTTCGGGAAACAAGAACATTTTGTCAAGATAATTATCGATAGGACAGATCTCAGGGAGGAGTGATTTTATTCCTTTTTTCAGGGATATAAGTGCAAGGAGGAATATAAACAATTGCAATTCGACCGATATTTGCAGATGCTGTTTAGCCGTACCGATAGCTGTTACACCAACCAAACAGGGTAAGGAACACCAGGGCAATTGCTAATAAAATCCATTTCCGGCTTGCCAGACCTTACGAAGCTTCGTTCAATTCACGACCCCTGGTATTAGTTTTCGTCACTCATCTAGGTGATGACCAGGCTCGATATTTCTTAACGTCAATAATCTTATGAAAACCGGTGTATAGAACAGGATTTGGGCTGGGACCCTTTTGGTCTCAGGGAGAGGTTTGTCAATCGTAGTTCTTGTGCCTAGTACTTAGTGGGTGGCATTGAGTACCATTCTTTGATATGACTCGTCAGTTAATTGAACGTTCCGGAGAGAGTAGTCTACCACGATGATCAGTGAGGAAAGTCGAATATGCGAATAAAATGTAATGAAACTTGTTGGTATTGATTCCATAATGTATTCTGAAGTTGACAGATAAAGTGTTTACTGGTTGATTTTCCATTTGGGCTCTAATATAGAGCAGCGCTCATTCCAGTCAGTCAAGAAAATGGGTCTGTTTTACAATAAGACCGAACAGATTTCGGCATTAAATGATCCTCTAGAAAGGAGATTTAATTGCAGAATTTTTTTTAAAAGCAACACAGATCACTGTGACTCAGTGGTAAAGTGCTTGACCGGGATTCATAAAGCCCATGCCGATTTCTGTCAAGTTAAGGGAAGATTATCTAATATGCAACGAATAATATGTATATGTAAACGTGCTAATCATTAGAAATACGAAAGCAAAAATGGTTTAAGTCTTTTGTTTTCCTTCATCTTGTTCATTTTTCATTTTAGCAATGAATTTTCCACTCTTTTTCTGATATTTAGCTACTCTAGCCACTGGGTTTGAAGGACTTATTGAATTAATACAGGGATCCAGCACTTTTGTTTCTTCGTGTACTTGTTCCTTTTATGCATAGTTGTGTTTTCATCATGTGCTTTTTATGTAGTAGTCGTATTTTCTAATCATCAATACCCACAAGAGATTGCTTTTAGGTTGTTCATGTGTTCTGACTTTATATGTACTAATGTATCGATCCAGAAGTCACCAAACTCTTACCGTTTATTGGAGAAAGTGGAAACTTTGCACAAATACTCCCTACATTGAGTTGGGTTCTTTATTTATTTGTTCTCAATTTTTTTTGTTCTTTGGAAATTACTGGAATAGGGAGTTCAATTTACAATAAGTTTATCTCTCATTTTGTGTCCATACTTTTTTTGGGGGGAGGGTGTTTTATCATGAATGGGTGATTCACATCACAATGGTAATATTTTCATCAACGTAATTCTATTTTGATACTACGACTGCTTATTGAGATTGATGAATAGATAGATATGAATAGACTGAGGCAGATTAGTTAGATACATAGATATAAACGTTTTCTTTAAGTCATATATCCGTTGAACAATACTGCTTTCCAAAAAAATACACGAAATGAAAATTTAGTATGATTCGTTATTGCGTTGAGACTTTTAAATCTAAATGTTAACTGCATAAAATCTTTCCACAAAATTTTAGTTTTTACTCTTTAGTTTTGTGACCACATGAGAGGTTTGAAAAATCTTGATTCCTACTGGGAAGGAACGAGAGTCGGTGGGTGAGCAGGCACCAACCTGAGCTAACTGATTCGTATCCAATCACCACACAACTTGAGTTTCTACGTTTTGAATTTCAATACAAAATCTCAATGCAATAAAAAGTTATTCAAAGATTTTATTCTTCATATTTCGGAACACCCTGTATGGAACATTTTATATAAATTTGATTACTTGCAAAAATACCTGCCTGGGCATTCTCTCTTGAGATTATCTGTTCCATGATTCCTTCATTTATAGGCTGAGGCTATCATCATTTCTTTAATCGAACCGATCAAGTTTTGCGTGAAAAGCTTTTTGACTTGGTTCGAAAAAATCCCCATCTGCATTAATTTTCTATGCTTATATTAGCTTCTTGTTTTCAATTACAGTGACTAGAATCCTTAAACAGTCCTATTTTCTTCTGGGTATATAAATGAATAACTGTAATACGCTCGAACCATTATTATTACCATAGCTTCTACAGTGTTTCTCAAAATTAACGCTAGATTCGTCTCAAACAATTTTATTGATAAAATAAACTAACTAGAGATCTGATAAACACAGACATTATGAAAATTGGCCGTTGATAGCCTTGGTTGAATGTTGGTTCGGTCTTAACAGCAGTTCAATCCTTTATTGTTTATCTATTCCCGCTACCTAGTCTGATTGGTATATTTTTACAAGGTAAAATCGGGGTGTCGACTCAAAAAGAGTTCCCACAGAGAATAATGTTATTATATAAATTCTATCGGATTGAATTGGTCTATGATATGATTCGAAGACCAAAAAGAATAATCATGGACTGTAGATAACAAAATTAGATGGATATGTAGCAGTTATCTGATCTTTCGCTTGCTGTTCAATATAGTGGCATTGCGTTAAGATGGCCTCCTTGGTTGTACGCAAGTTCATTTATTTATTGTTTATCTATTTACGCTGCTTTGGTAGGTCAGCATATTTTCAGCGTGTATAAACAAGATGTTGTTTTCATTAAAATGGCATCGTTACTCGACGGACACCCTATTTAAACAAGGCACATTCCCGTAGTATAAAGAATGAAGACCAAGCATGTCAATCAATGTCAATGAGTTCAATCCTCACCAGATGCACAATACTTGTAACCTTTTGTACTGTACTTACCTTTGCAAATAATAATTTTGAACTTCTCAATGTTGAGCAAATGCTAACGAAATTGTTATTACCGCTACACTGAGTCGAATCTTCTATCTTGTGGCCTTGTGTCAGACTGAGTTGAGCTTTGGAAATAAGAGTAATCAAATACATACAGAGGATAATTGCATCGATATAGGCAAAAGGCGCTCCTATCTTGGAAAACCCATTGAAAGAATTGAAAAACATAAATTGACTTGATCAAATATCTCCTGAAATACCCTTGTTTTGTCGAGATCATAATCAGAATTGTGGTTGGCGAAACTTTAGTAAACGTCAAGATCAGGAGTGAAAAAGATTGGAAATCGTGCAAAACGTTTAATTTCATAATTATCATCATTAGCTGTAGCATTTTAGCGTCCGTCGTTGGATATAAACCTCCCCAAGGATTCTACAGACGTCTCTATCGTGGGCTTCACGGAGCCAATACTTTCAGAACTTGTCTAGTTCGTCAAACCATCTTATATTTTGTCAACCAAAGTTTTGCATATAATCCCTGTGGATGAACGATATGAGTATTGATGTCCATCGGTTGTTTGTCATTCTTGCAGCATGACCAGCCCATTGCTATCTGAGTTTTCAAATGGATGCTATGATATTCGTGTCTCCTGTTTTTCTCTAATGTAATTTCTACTACGTGACGCTGGGCATGATTACCTCATGTGCATCTTGCATGGTTCTGAGGGTTAATATTCCGGTTCCAGCTCTATGGGTGACTATCAGGGGGATGCATTGGTTGTAGGCCCAAAATTTTGAGACTAATTGAATTTTCTTGTTGTTCTTGAAGGTTGCTGAACCGAAACCTTGCCATAGATAATAAAGGATTATAAACTTCATTTGCCTTAATTTTTCAGATGGATTCTTGTCGTTATTGATTTCTAATCCAGACTGTCAATAAAAATATCAACATAGATTTCTTCAGTTTCCAAATTGGTCTGACTGAATAGCTATGTATTTACGCATAGTGAGTACAGGCCACTCCTACAGATCATGGGAGGGCGGAAAATTTCAGTACTTCCATGAGTTTTCTGTGGGGGCTCAATCTGCAACCTGTTTGATCCTTTGGTTTGTGTCCAGCATCTTTCTCAATTATTTTCAGAAAATCAAGACTTTTTAGTGATCACTACCCAACAAAAGGTGAGAGATGCAACTTATTCATTGATCACCCATTTTTCGAACTTTAATTGATCACCAAAAGATATAGATGTATAATCTAAGCTATCACCAAAAGATATAGATGTATAATCTAAGTTTGGCATGAATCCTCAGTACTAAGACAATCAGTGAGGATTAAATCACTAAGATATATATTCCGAATTCGTGAGTTCAGCGTTGTCAGTTTTAACATATTTTTTAATTCTTCCATTTTGAGAGTCTTTTCTTGAAATTTCTGAAATTGGGAGTGATTTCCAAATCAGAAATATTGAAAAATAAATCAAAACTTGAATATAACCGTTGAAGATTATTGTGGTTATTTATGCATGGATCGACATCATTGGGCCTAAAGAAAATTCACAAAGTTTTTTTTTTGGGGGGGGGGGGTAATTCAATTGCTGTAATTTTAAGTTGTTTTCTTTCACGACTCAGCTTTTAAAGGATTATTACGTGAGAAAAATGAAAGGAGTGTAAGAAGTTTTTGAAAATTATAAAATCCATAAAGAAAAATTGATGAAAGGAAAAAGATACATGTCTTTTTAATGTTAAAAAAACAATTAACAAAATATGACGGGATTATTTACGTGTGGATAAATTGTACAGTCATACACTTTACTATGTATTTATTTCAAAATAGTGGTTGCATTTTCTTTTAATAAAAACAGGAAATGTCAAATTGTGGTTGAGAAAAATCGGTGAATCTAGGTAAAGTTGTCTATAGAGATAGTAGCGAGAGGTGGGAGACGGGGGGGAAGTCTGAGTTGATGTATACGAAGAGAGGATATTATGTCAAAAGGTAGTTTTTCTCAGACAACGCCTCTCCCAAAAACTTTAATATTTTTTAAAAAACGCGAAATCTGCGTGGTTGGTCTATACCTCACTCTTGTCATGGGAACAGACTATCTGATATTTTCACACTCCTTTCATCTTTTTGCAAGCTTATGCCCTAAGTTGTTTATGTATGGACCGGGACAAAGGAGCCTGGAGCTATTTTATTGGGGAATTTATTTCGTAATAATTTGAGTGACCTAATTTAAATCTTTTTTCTTTTGTCCCACCAAACCCACTCAAGCTGTTTCAATGTGTGATCCGTCACGTAATCCTGAGAGCTCTATGACACTCTCTTCATTAAGTTACAATAGGATGGTATATTAACCAATGAGAATCATGGAAAGAAACAGATAAAGAATCGGGATATGATTATAATATATCATTTATCAGCAATCTTTCTGGTCATTAACTGCATTGCTCTCGTAGGCTTTCAGCTCAATAGAATACGTACACACATCAGTAAGTCCGTAGCTTGATGATTTAAAAAAACATTTTTCAACGCTTTTCCCTTCGCTGTCAATGCTCTTAATCTAACGATTCTCCATAAATCACACATATAAAATATTTTACAGGGAAATTTTCAGATCAAAATCCTGCTAATAACTGGGCCAGGCTAAAAACTTATTGATCTACCTTTGCATAATTGTATCAGTATAGATAGTAGTTTCATTCAGAGTTATTTCCCTTTGAATATTACATGTGGCTTACGAAGAATAATGAAGTTTGTTATCATGTGCTTATTAGTGATGAAAATTTACAAGCGTTAATTTCACCTTTTCATTGTACAAAGAAGATTCCCTCAAGGATAAATCTTTTTTAATAGATAGTCTCAGTTGAATTGCTATTTCCATTGAACGCCGCTCAAGCGGAAAGGTAGTGCATATAAATGCAGGCACACACAGACACACAAATGCATACATACACACACACATCTATATATATACATATATATGTGTGTGTGTATGTGTGTGTGTGTGTGTGTGTGTGTGTATGTGCTATTTATTTACTGTCCCACCACAGCAAAATGTGACACAAGGTCGAGGCTTAACGTGGGGAAAATAGGAGACACCCTTCCAAAAATGGCTCCAGCCGGCGCGACATTGATTGGCAAGCGACCGTTGAAGCTAAAACAACCTTCGTCACGAGAACGTCCCTCAGGGACCTGCTCCTATAGATGCAATGGAGTAGTGCTGCACTGGGGCAACGGATCCTCCGCAGCTGGGCTGAGGAATAATAGGAAGGTCCAAGGACGAGTCCAAAGGCCTCCAATGCGCGTAGCAGTGCGCAGCCGAAGTAAAACCTCATTGGCTGACGCACTGCACCGGGGCACTCGGTCTTGATATTATCCACAACACCCAATCCAAAGAAAAAAGGTGGGTGTGTGTTCTATTTATTTGCTGCCCCACTACAGCAAAATGTGACACAAGGTCGAGGCTTAACATTTGTATGTTCTGTTGTTTATATATATATTTATGTATAAATAAAACTGATGTAACGAGGGAAGTTCAAGTTGAATAGTCACAAGCTATAAACGATGACTGGAAATTCCCGTCTTGCAGAAGAAAGATAGAAAAAAAAGAAATAGCAGGTGAAAAAGAGAAAAGGAAAAAAAGGAAGCAAAAAAGAAAGAAATGTAAAAAGAAGCCGAAGCGGAAGTATAAAACGGGGAAAAACACAACAGCAGGAGCATCAAGATTTTTAGAAAGAAAGAGAAAGAAAGTTCAAAGGAAAGGGAAAGAAAGGGCGAGAGAGAAGAAAGAGAGACAAGCAAAAGTATTAGAAGGTCAACGTTACGACAACAAAAGCTACATAAAAAATGATCTTGACACATGATGCATACATTTTTCCCTGTGACTCACTGAAACATATAGAAAGGTTTTTATGTTCATTTCATTCATTGAAAATTACAGGCATTCATTTCACCTTTTATATTCACTTCCCCATGTTTATTTTATCCTAGATGGTTATTGGCTATACTTCCCCAAAAAATACCTCAGTTTCAAGCACAAAAACAAATTTTCAGAGCTTTTGGTTTCAAATTACCGATACTTAAAACAGCTATTTTTATCTTTCTGCGAGTTTTGAATTATCAATTTATTTTGCACTCATCGTATCTATTTCAAAAGGGGTTCAATTTTGTTCCCAGAGTTAAGATACTATTACATATAATGTAAATAAAAAAGGTTTCTCTTTGGGAAAATTGCAATGTATATGGATATAACCAATTCTTGACCATAACTAAATACATCAACCGAAATTACCATTTCCCTTCATAAAGCAATTTTGATGACTTTTTTGTTATTCAAATATTACGATACCTTTCATTATGTAGATAGAAAATTACTTCAATCGAATCTCAATCGATACTTTTTGGAAACAAATCCTACATTTAATTCACCAGTTATCTGACGCTTACGATGGCAATACATTGAATTATTCCTTAATTGCGGTTTTATGACCGTGAGCTTCATATTTCACGACCGTAGGCTACATATATCTAAGGATAGCTGCCCTTGTGGGGGTTTTTTATCAAGTCATTATGAATGTTAGAGCATAGAAAGAGATACTGAAGAGTGGGTAGTAACTCACTGAGAAATAGGCTTGTACCTGTGACACATACATAGTTTGCCAGTCAGCGAGCCAAAATCACTGAAAACTGAAGAAACCCATGATGACAGATCAGGTTGACTGTTTCTAACAACAAATACCTTCTTTTTTTATTCAAAAATGTACATTGAAAGGTTCTACAAAAATCAGGAGCGTTTGGTCTAGATTCTGTTCATTTCAGCATGTACTTTTTTAAATGTATCGGTTACTTTTTGCCCCATAGTATTTCTTCTCATTTTAAGACTCAAGACGTTCCACTTTCTTTAAGTAAAATGCGTTTTGAGTGTAAATAACAAAAAGCTTTTTAGACCTGAAGAGCTTGATTGGAAAAGAATCGACCAATTATTTGTTAGACGTAACGATGCACCGAAATAAAAGGAATCAGGAGTACAAAAGCATTCAGTTGGGGTCGTTAGCAATAGTTTGTTTCAGATAATTATCATAGTTATGATATTACTAGTTCACTATTTCTATCCAAAATGACAGCATAAGTAATTTTTCAGTTGTATGATACTTATTGAATATCATAAACATTATCGTGATTGGCATCTTCTTGTTCATATTCAATATTCCCTGAATATCAAACTAAGCTGAGGGTAAAAAGTAATAACATGGATGAGTGTATTACGTAGACGTAGGTTACTGTCACAGGATTTTTCTCAATCATGAGTATGAGAAAGCGTTACGAATACACACACACAAACACACGTACGAACGCACATGTATGTATGTATCATTCAATATCAAAAATAATTCTTTTTTTTTAAATAATTTTAATAAGCAAAGTGGAGAAGTTGACTTTTTTAATTCATTTTTCCATTAGATTACAATAAGCAGTGCATCAATCATATAACAGAGAGCAATATACAAAAACAACCAACACAAAAAAAAACAAGATACTCGTGTTGGGTAATTTATCTCTAATTTTTTTAGTATATATATGCATATATATGCTGATGAAAGAGACACTTGGAAGGTAAAGGGAGAAAAGTCGAGAGAAAGCAAGTGTTACACCATGAAAAAATATTTTGATGCATTTCGACGGTTGCCAGTGATCTTATTCAGAGAAACTGGCAGCGATGTAGAAAAAATTGTATGCTGTATACATTTTTGACACTGAGGAAAGAAATGGTGATATTTCCTTGTTGCAGGTTGTTTGATAAATATATATACATATATATATATATATATATATATATATATATATATATATATATATGTGTGTGTGTGTGTGTGTGTGTGTGTTACATGGAAATTAGATCTATTACAATGGCGTTCTACGAAACAGAATTTCTCAAATTGACATTGATTCCTATGTTGCCATAAAAAGATTTACGGTATATGTATTTTCTGCTCTCCATATTCCTGTATATTTATATCATATATTTATATGATCAACAATTAAAAAAACTGCTACGACTGAGTAGCCACTTCAACATAGCATTGCTCCAACCATTGCGCTAAACAGATGCAGATAATGTAAAGGACCAAATAACCGATTTGACATTACCAACTGCTGTTTAGCTCAATGGTAAGTGCAACACCACCCAATAAATAGCAGATTCGATTCCTACAACAACCCCATATTTATGTGAGTGTGTGTGAGAGAGAGAGAGAATGTTTATGTGTGCGTGTGTGCGTTTGTGTTGGTGTGTAGGCATGAGTGGAAAATACAGTCTCCATCCTGTTTTGTAACAATTCATAACAATGTTTTGTAATACGACTGGGACTTTATTTCAATCATTCATGTGGATGATTTCATTTCCTCCTACTCAAAACAAACTGTTTCTACTCAGAAATGAAATCCTACAATGTGGTTAACAGGCCAGTGTCCCATGTTAACTATTGTCGATTTTACTGTTGTCATAATTTCACTCTTTATCCTGCTTAAAGGTATCGATGGGGAAAATCCCAGTCGTATTGCACAGAAAATAAATGCTGCAATGTGTTGGATGTAGAAACCGCCACATGACAAACATCTTTTGGTAGCATGCTGGGGTGATCAGTGAAGAATTGGAAAAAGGTTGATCAGTAGATAAATCACCTCTCTCTCTCTCTCTCTCTCTCTCTCTCTCTCTCTCTCTCTCCTTATTTATATATATATGTTGGTAGTAATCAGAAAAAGTCTGAATTTTCAAAAACTCATCATAAATTCTGCTGCATACAAACTAAGGAATAAAATTGGCATGAACTAACATTACAAATGGGACCCTCTTTTTTAAACTGTTTTGAGTAGAATTGAAAAAAAAACCAAATTATTTTTGTAAACATAAAAGAGAATCTTGGGTGAAAGTCTATGCCCAACGACGGACGCTGAGAAGATAAAGATTAAGAAGATGAAAAGGGAGTAAATGTTGCAAATGCCATCTCTTTAGCTCCATTTGTGTAGCCTGTACACATGATACATACATATGTACATACATAGACAAACAACCAGATCCACTTAAAAACTGGAGAAAACCTATTTATTTAATTTTGGTGATAGTTTTGGTTGAAGGTTTCTAAAATATGTAGGGTTTTTAGTATTTTTGTTATCGTACATTCAACTGTTGTTATAAGCCGACATTCCCCTAAGACTGAATTCATCTATTTGAAAATTCCTGATTTGTCAAAATATGCTTTTTCCGTTTTATACAAAAGCCCCAATCAAAAATGTTGGTTTGCTGGTTGACTGGTTTGTCCGCTTAGTCGTTTGGAAAGATGAGGTTATATAAGCAGGATACATTTTTCATCTAAAACGGAAGGAAAGTGCAGAAAAATAGAGAGACGAACAACATGTCTGCATTCCGATCTTCCCCACTCAATACCCCAATATCTGAAAAGAAATACAATAATAATTCTGACATGTACTTCCCGAAGTAAGTTCTTATTCGGCAAAAAGACAAATCTAGCCATGTAGGTCCGGTTTATTCTTTCCTAATCGATACGGCCAATTAAAATTAATTGTTTGAAAATAAGTCTATAGTTACCTGGCCTGCTAAATCGATTGGATGCATTTTTCTATGACTCAATTGAGACCCCTGATAACAGATGTGTGTGTGTGTGTCTGTGTGTGAGTGTGTGTGTTGGGTTATATTATATAGAAACTTTTTTGAAATGATCTCCCATCGTTGCACGGTTAATGTGTCAGTCGCCTTGGATAACGTGAATATAATAAACAATTTTAAAAAATGGGGAATGCAAACCCGCTACAAATCGGGTAGCCTCTTCAACGTAGCGATGCTTTTATCATGAGCCAAACAGACATCAGTAATGCAAAGACCTAAATAACTGCTCTCAACCCAAATTCTCATCTCGTTTATTCTTGGTCTATTCGCTTCTTTCAACGCGACTGTTATGCTCTAAGAAATAGAAATATGTGATCTGACGGAACAATTATGAATTGTGTTACATAGTATAGAGATGATTTCAAATAAGTTCAAATACATCACAATTTATAATCATTCTGTTGAGTCATGTATATCCATTTCTTTATATATATATATATGTGTGTGTGTGTGTGTGTGTATTGATGAGCCAAAAAATTACGACTAACATAATAATAACAGCTATTGTCTCGTAACAACATACATTTTTATGAAAAGTCTCTTCACGAATCGCTCCTCTCAAAGATTGGTGCATATGTATCGAATCGGCAGAATTGCCGATTTGATGAGGTTTTAACATTTTTAACAAAAGATAAGAGAACAAGAAATTTTCACTTGATTAAAAGTACATTTACTAGCAATAAAAATAAGTGTTTGACGATTGTAAGTCTATGTTATAGAACAGAAATCAATTTTCGTTCATGAAAATTAGGCATTTTCGACGATTAGGCGCAACACATCTAATGGTTTTAAGAAACCCAGTGGTAAAAAATCGGGGAGCATTTTTAGTCCGAATAAAAATTTAGAGAAGATATAAAGGAAAAGGAAATTCAGAAAAATTATTGAGGGAAAGAAATACTTGCAGCGGTCATTCAAACTCAATTACTCCCATGTCGTGTGAGACATGAAACAGTTCTAATGGTGTGTACGATTTTCAGCCAGTCCGGGGGTTTCATATCTAGTTTCCTTTGACTTATCGGAGGTTCTTCCTTACCATATGCCGAGGAGAAACATTTAAAATGGTCACTATTCTGATAACGGAAAAACGAAGATTCATTTTTAACGAACTTTTCACATTTCACAAAGGATTCTCTGAAATTCTCCGTTTTTTTATTTTTTTTCTCTGCTTTATGTTATCAACATTGTTGTTTTTTGCAACTCTTTCCTTCTTATCTATTTAACCAAATCTATGATGTACGCTTAGACTTTGAATCACCTCGATTTCTTTTGATCTTTATGACTTTCAACTTTTCTTTGGTTTTTGCTGCTTTTTCTACGCCCTTGATTCTATTATTTTATCACTTTATTGTTGCTGTCAAAAAAAAATGAAACAATATTCAAGGAATTTCGCAATTGCAATTATATAGAAGATAAAAAAAGTGTGAAGCTATTTAAATTGAGAAAGTATCTCATAATACAAATATCATTGTACTCAGTCATCTTTCTCGTACAAATAGCGAAATGATGTAAGACTCTTGCAGAAAGATATGAAGTTTATTTCCCTTTCGTGACAGGTGGACAAACCAAGCAACTCACTCATATTATGTTATATCATTTACATTAGATCTGTGCTGCTGAACATTTCTGGTTTTATTCGTTTACGATGCTATCCTTATTTTATTGTTAAAATGTGAGAGCATTTTATTCCTGTGTATAATAAAATCCTCAGTTTTCTCAGCGTGGAAAGTGTAAAACGATTAGAATTCAGCTTGAGCAATACAACTTCTTATCGCTAATAGGATTTTAGAAGTCTGAGTGAATTTTGAAATTCAATATCTTTGGCCGCCAAAGACAGGATGAAAATAATAGTTTCTATCGTGCATGAATTGAATATCAGCATTCGAAATCATGGCTTTTACCTAGGCTTTAACACTGTCAGCATCCTTGGGAAAAAAGACAGCTATTTTAGTCCAAAAGCCAGTAATAGGTTTTAACAATTATGATACCATATATGGGCTTCTGGTGATCCTATATGAAAGAGCAGATGCTTATGTGGAGTGCTTTTTGTGACAATCAGTAAGTATAGAGCTGCAAAAGAGTTTGTAACAAATGTATCATATGTTTGGAGCAGACGTACCAAATCATCCATGAAAATACCAAATGAAGACAAGTATGCTAATTACTATTAAATCAAAATAAAATGATCAAATTTGACTCATATACAAAAAAGCTACTTCATTTTTATCTATATTTTCACATCAATGATATTTTACTCTCATTTTTTCATACAGGTTCCACTCAGTTATCAATGATGAAAGTCTTCCCTTCCCTGTCCTCATCATGCGAAAAACTTTGGTATTAACTTGCCTAATTCTGGATATTAGTGAATTTTATAATTTCCTCGTAGTGAAAAGAAATATATTCTGATATTCCCCAATGATATGAAATATAATTTTGAAAGGAGATCGCCAAAACGAACTAGATATTCTTAGCAAAATACCAAAAGTGTCAAAATGGCTCAGAAGTACTAATCTGGTGCAAATGTACCAACAATACCAGCCATGAGTGATTAAACAGTTATAATTTTTTTAAATTTCAATTTTTCTGTTTTTTTTTTTAGTTCTTAGTTTAAGTTATTGTGCGCAGTGATGAAACCGATTTTGACAGAAGACCTATTTTCCAGATGTGATATTTCTGGCGGACTTGTTCTCAAAATGTGATATTTTTAGAACGCTTGTTCTCCAGATGCGATAACCCTAGCCCACTTGTTTTCCAAATGCAATATTTCTGGCAGACTTGTGATGCACTGTAATGACTTGGCAAGATGCTAAAAAGTTATAGAAACTATGCCGAGTGTAGACAGCAGGGAAGAGAGGGGGGCAGGAGAGATAAAGGTTCAAAAATGTGTCTCAGTCAGTCAGTCGGTCAGTCAGTCGGTCAGTCAGTGATACAAAAAACAAAGAAAGAAACAGATTTTCAACCAACAATCATGTCTGAATGTTGAGAAGGAAGTAGGTGGGACAAGAGGTGGATACTCATGATTAGGAAAGGAAAGAAAGTACGTTCAGGAAATGAGAGAGAGAGTCAGAGGACTTGAAGAGTGACAGAAAGAGAAATAACCGTCACGTGACCAACGTCTCTTACAAGTATGCCTTTTTGGTGGGGTGACCAATTAAATAATCCGAAAAAAGGCTGATCAATACAGTGTTCATAAAAAAAAGTCAGGATTTAAAAAGGAACAAGCATGAACGATGCTGGGCACAAATTCAGGGATTAATTTAGGATAAAATTACATTGTTAACATCCACCAAAAACTTATACGCATATACATTGCCAGTTATTCGACAGACCGGCTCGAAAACTAATAAAACAGAAGGAAAGAAAGAAAGAAAGAAAAAGATGAGAATGTAAACTAAAAGAAAGAGAGAGAGAGAGAGAGAGCAGGCAAAAGAGATGAAGTGTAAAATTAGGAAAATAAGATAAAAGGCAATTAAAAGTTGAAAGAAGAAGAAATAAGAAAGAACGAAAGAAAGAAAACGTAATGATAGAATGAAAAAAATGAGTTAGACTATTTTCGATTGGGGGTGGAAGGACACTCAATGGAGCGATGATTGCTGGGACAACTAAGCAAATATCATATGAGCGCAAATCAAAGATGGCTTGTGTTCTATCTGATATGTTTGCACCTGTTCACTGATCCGATTTCATCAATGTTCTCTGCATTGACAATGATTCTATTTGCGACAACATGATGAACACTGATGAAATCAACGGCACTAGAATTATTTTATTTCCACGCATAAGGATTACATCATATTGAATTTTATTATGGCCGAATCATGTTTTGATACACTGATTCTCTTACGATCCCCGAAGTTAAGCAATGTCAAGCATAGTCCGTATCTAGATAGGGGACCAACTAGGTATACTAGGTGCTGTAAGCAGGTGAGGATCATGTACTGGTGTTCCCCACCTGGTCAATATTCATAACCCGTTTATGCCTAAAGTCAGATCATTCAACCAATTTCGGTATGAATAGAAATATGGGGTAAATGAAGGTAATGCAAACTTTGTAAAAAAGATTGAAAAAAAACTGAAAGTATATTTCTCATCATTTTGAAGGTGTTCATATGTAATTTAATCCGATGTCTTATATGAATATATTTTCTATTTTGAGGGCTGGACTAAATGTCGACTTATTTATTGGGTTAGGAAACCAATCTGCACTACGCCCAATAATGCAAGTCAAAGACCAACCCAATCCCTGAACACACTAACCGGCCTAGCTGTGAGCAACAACAAATGAATGAAATCTGTCCACATATCCACTTAATTAGTGCCCTCTGGCGGCCAATGATTCTATTTGCGACAACATAGAAAAAGCTGATCAAATCAGCGTCACTACAATTGACTTGATTCCTGTACATTACCCAAAATAACGAGGAAATCAAGTTGAATATTCACGAAGGGGAGGGGATCATGATTGACCAATGATAAATCTGATTACCAGGAAAACTGGCTCCTATCGACAATCATCGTGGCTCAGAATCTGATCGCTTGTCTACAGTTCGGTAGGCCATGGCTCAATCTACCGCCGAAACTGTAAAAAAAAATGATATCCGACGCATTTTTGACTGAATACCACTTTTTCAAACATTCTGAATACTTTCTAGATGTGAAGATCTTCAGCAACCAATCAACAGCTCAAAGTGTATTTGAAGGATCCATTGGACCCCAAAATTCTATGCCCCCGGAATAAATGGACCTGTTTCTAGTTGGCAAAAATGTGTAGATTCCGAGGGTTCTGATATTGGTTAAAGTTGATGGTAAGAAACTGCTTATTATCTTTACACCAGCCATATACATTAATGCATATTTTCTAATGGGCATTAGTTTTAAAGAATTTGATACAGCTTACTGTACTGATAATGCATAGGTCATTTAAGGTGCTCAATACTTGTCAGTGCTGATAGGATTTATCATGAATAATTGGTCTGCATTAATGCAAAATTGTTTCCAACATTATTTGCATCGAGATCTCTTGATGCCCATTGTAATTTGGTAAGGATAGCCTATCATGGGGAGCGAAGAAATGAAGATTATGAATAGTGAAAGAGGAAAGATTAAAAGAAGTGATTGTGACAGAGTACATGACTGGGTAGGATAAGGTGATAGGAGATATACCCGAAATAAAAGAATGGGCGAGAGAGGGAGAGAGAGATCAAAGTAAGAAAGGAAGAAAAGAAGGAACAAATATGATACACAATATATATATATATATATATATATATGAGTATGTGTACTTATATTTGAGCCCTGTCTGTTTGTTTTTTTGTGCCTCTAAAACTACAAAGCTAATGACCTAGTATTCTGCATGTAGACTGAGAAGAGGTCAACTTATAATAAAGCCTATGAAGTTGAACATGGAAGTCATTTGAGGTTACCAGTGGTCATTTCCAGCCAATTTTTAGAGTTGTGGAAGCATAGAGATATGATTTCCTTCGGTGAAGATTGCAATATATGTGAAGTTGATTTCTGATGTCATCCAAGGGGCATTTCTTTTCATTTTAAAACGCTTTTCAAAGATTTTGCTGCAATTTACCATCTATGGAAATGAAATTTAACATTGAGGTACTACTTTGCATGGCGAAAGCCGTATGAGAAGTGGTTAAAGGTCATAAATATAATTTCTGGTCATATACTTGCAGAACGAACGCTGGAATTGAGCATATGGATACATATTCTCATATCAAAAATCAATAGCTAACCAAAGTTGACCTTGGAGGTCATTCAAAATCACAGAGGCCAATCCTAGTGAGTTCTAGCCTACATTTCAATCTGTTAGCTTCAATTTTGTACATATAAAACTGATATTTGGCAGAGATGCAGATTATTTCATGACAAAAGTGTTTAAAAATGGGATTTCTACATTGAGGTCCTTCGAGGTTACCATATATTATTTCTGGTTATTCCTAGCGCATTTCTGAAATTGTTGATGACAATATTACACCCAGGATGCACGAATCTTATTTAAGATACATTTTTACACGACAAAAGTTATAAGAAATGTGGGTTTGATGTTTGAAGACATTCAATGTCACTTGAGGTAATTTCTGGAAATCGCAACAAGGTACACAGAGAATTTCCAAAGATCGTTGGCCTTATCTGAGTTCCCCGTGCTATTCCTGTGGATAGCTCTATACTAGTTGTTTTACGGTTGGATCCCGGCACTCAATGCGAGAAACACGTCTGTAGTAGATCCAGAAGCCCTGTCAAACTAAGTGACATCATTTTTTTTTCTGCGTCAGAATATTTTTTGCTGTTACAGCTGCTTTTGCATGTATTCATGGGAACAGAGAATTTTTGAGTAAATCAATATTTCACCATAAAGCTACGGACCTATTTACGAACCTACGTATAAAATAGATAGATAGATTGATAGATAGATTGATAGATAGATAGATAGATAGATAGATAGATAGATAGATAATCTGTATGTATATAAATTTGTGTGTGTGATCAGTGTATTGGTATGGATTGTGGTTTATCTAACAAAATAAGGGTGAAATGATATTATCGGATGGCTTCTCATATAAATGTTTCCTCTGAATTCGACGTTTCGCCAAATTTAGCTTCATCAAGAAATGTTAAATGTACAACGTCCTGCTAAAGTTGGTTGAAACGAAGAAATAAAACGAAGCTTCGGACAGCAAGCCTTCTGATATTGTCATTTCAGTCACCCACATATATACGTGTGTGCGTGTGTGTGTGTGTGTGTTAAACTATATTTAGTTTTAATATATGCTAAAACATCTGATGAAAGTAAATTGTGGAGAAATAGGAGTCAGGCATATCAAAGAATTTCTTAAAAACTCAAATGGTAATGGGTTGGTCATGTTGCAAGTAAGTCAGACAACCGATTACGTGGATCCCCAGAGATCATATTTTAAACTGTGGCTGGCAAAATATAAGACGTGACGAACTACACAAGATCAGAAAATATTGGCTCTGCAACGCTATTGATAGAAAGGCCTGTCGAACCTTGGGGAAGGTCTGTTTCCAATGACGAACGCTAAAAGGTTGATGATGATGATACCTACAGGATATTTCTTAAGTTTAGCAAAATCTGGCAAATGGCCTGGTTTGATACAAGGGTGAGGAAAGAATGTGTTGCGCCAATCCCTCAAGTTTAAAGGGTCTGATTTGTTGATCAGTATTTGAATTCCTGGGATTTTTAGCTGTAGTCTAATACTTTCCACTATCGCCGATAGAGAATGCTAAAATATCTTAATCATCAGGTTAGCCATTAAATATACATATATATATATATATATATATATATATATATATATATATATATATATATATAAGTATATACATAAGTGTGTGTGTGTGTGTGTGATTGTGTGTGTGTGTGTGTGTGCGTGCGTGCACGTGCGTGTTTTCATCCGTGTATATGTCTATCCGCGTGTATATCTGGGTGGCGGCTTGGTGTAGTTATGTAAAAAAATATTCAAGGAATGTTAGAGTGCAAGGTGAAGTGTGGTCGTCTCAAAGTCTAATTCACATCTTGCAAACCGGGGCCGTGGAAGTAGTTAAGTGATAAGTGAAGTCCAAGCAGGGGGGGGGCATAAGGAGTGTCTAGTCTCAATCTATTCATTTTTCTAATAGTTTTCTGCTTCTACTCTCTCTCTCCCACCCTCACTCTCTCTCCCACCCTCTCTCTCTCCCTCTCTCTCTCTCTCTCTCTCTTACTCCTTGTATTCTTACCCATTAATGTAATAAATTGTATAACTGTTTGAAATGT
The DNA here is from genome assembly GCA_963457665.1 of Thysanoteuthis rhombus. Classification (NCBI taxonomy): domain Eukaryota; kingdom Metazoa; phylum Mollusca; class Cephalopoda; order Oegopsida; family Thysanoteuthidae; genus Thysanoteuthis; species Thysanoteuthis major. Next base: position 71,049,974 of record OY735205.1, on the reverse strand, counting down.
ATCTCGTCTCTTATGGAGAACCAATATTTTTATCCTTACAATACGACGAACCCCCACTCAATTCGTGAGCAGAATTCGCAATCAGTGAAAAGTTTTAAATAAACCAAGATCATAAAACTAGCGAAGAGCTGACGGCGGGTATTTACCAAGTAGGCGTATTACGATGGATTGTTTTGCTCGGCGGAAGGCTTTTACATAGAAAAATACATGCTACTCTACATTTCGGCGCAGTCAAATTAGCGAACTGAGTATGTGTTAAATATATATATATATATATATATATATATATATATATATATATATATATATATATATATATATACCTGTCTTTCAATATACATTAGTTTGAAAGACAGGAAGATATGAATATATATATAGATAGATACATACATACATACATGGATAGATAGATAGATAGATAGATAGATAAATAGATAGATAGAAATATATATATACATATCTTCTTGTCTTTCAAACTGATATATACATATATGTATGAGCATTTTGTATATATGTTAGGTAATTGGAATATGTTCTACATTACGTATGATTATATATATGAACATTTTGTATAAATATGAATATATATATATATATACATATATATATATATATATATATATATATATATATATATATATATATATATATATATATATATATATATATATATGTATATTAGGTAATTAGAATATGTACTACATTACATATAGATATATATATGAACATTTTGTATATATATATATATATATATATATATATATATATATATATATATATATATATATATATATATATTAGGTAATTAGAATATATACTATATTACTGATTTCTCTTCGAACTCGGTGTGTCGGCTTCTAGATTCGTTAGATCTATGCACTGCTTGCCGCTCAAATTGGAACTGCCAATACCTCTTTAGTTTATTTGTTTTTCCAAATGTTTCAGATGCGTTAGCAGTGACTGACTGACATACCAAAATGTGGTTCAAGTCCTTTGTTCAGTGTTCTCAGTTTAGATGCCGCTTGTGCGAAGGTCAAATTCAGATGTTTTCCATCCAAATCTAGATGTTTGTGATTGCATCTAGGTGTCTGAAGTTGCTGTGTATAAGATATATAATGAAATGAATAATATTTTTATTTAATTAACTGTAATGAATAAGATGATATTTTTGATAAGCTACGTAATATTTATTTTAGCTGAATGTTGAAGATTGAAGTCTCATTTTATTTAATAAATGATATATAATGTATTTCGTACATTGTAGTTTATTTTTGTTTTTGTTTTTGGATGCTTTTAGTTGTTTTAAGATGTCTTTGACTAAATTTTAGAAGCAGGTGTTTGAAATAAAGTAACACCGCCCTTGCTAGATCTTCAAATAAGAAAAAATACTGCTGTTATGATCTGATTCCCAGGCTTCTTTTTAATTGCAGTCAAACTTTGTATGATATAACTTTGCTGCAAAGACAATTGCCGGGTTGTGAATGATAAATATACATTTTTCCTCAGTAAGTTGAAAGCTGTGTGAGTATTACCAGAAATATTCATTGGAAACACTAATGAGGCAGTTCATGCCTGTTAATGGATTCTGCAGAGAATCTGGTAAGGAATTTACCTATCTATTTATAGACCTATCTATCAAGTACAACAAATTGATAATTTACTTCAGTTTCCCATTGTAACGATTCATGGCCCAAAGACTGAAAATAATTTGGTATAATTCTTTTTTCTTTGAGAGGATGGCCCGTGCAGAAATAGATCAACAATTGCTAAAAGTTTGCTAGGTATCCACCGGTTATTTGCTGGGTATTTGCTGGGTATCCACCTTCACCGATTCATTCATCCGACATACCGACACTTTTTCTCAAGGTATCAATTACACTGCATGATGAAATGTTGTTGGTTATGGGAATTACCTGTGCCAAGTGTTTCTCATACTTTCACCACAACAGAAATTATTTAACTGACAGATATTTCTGAAAGATCTGACTTCACATCAGGGATATTTTCTTCATCTGACTATTTATATTCTGTTTAATTTATTCATCTTCCCATTTTCTATTTTTTTGTCCAAATTCTTCCATCTCAAACACATGATAGGAGCCTCTTAGCATTTAGCGCCCTGGGTGACTGGAACCTTGCACCGCCCTATAGAACATTTTTAAATTCCCCTTTGTGTACAATGAATAAAGCAAGGAATGGAACATACATACATACATACATACATACATACATACATACATACATACATACATATGCAAAAGTCTATGAGGGCATTTTCCAACGAGTAATATCATTTAATTTACGTCAATATTAACAGAGTGAAGCTAGATTAAAATTCTTCACGATACGGTTTTGCATGGAAAATATTAATTGCTGATGCTTGGTGAATTAAACACGCGGCTGGCTGCTCACATCTCCGTTCATAATATGCCTCCAGGGATTTCCGATTCATGAAACACCATTCTATGATATAAAAATATCCCGAATACAGATAAAAGTCTCGCACTTTAAGTGGATGAGAAAAAGGAAAGGAAAGCTTATTTTGAAACTTTTTTATCTCGAAACCCGTATAACATTATGTGAGAATGTAGAAAAGTGAAACATTTTGATAAAATTATTAGTAATAAAGAAAGGTAGCCAATAGTTTTAATTTTAAGGAAGAATTGAAAAATTGAGAGATAACATCGACTGCGTTCATTGATTCTCGTTCTCGATTCTTATCTCATTTAATGAGCAATAATCTTTGATCATTCAAATCAAGTGTCAAAGAACTTCGCCAAAAAATCAATTCAAGTGATAAGAAAATGAAATAGTATGAAAATAATTCAGTGGCTTTTGCCCGATGTTGATTACTGGAATCGAATGATTAGATGGAAGAAATGGCTGAATTGAAAATTTTTCTACTCTCACATATACGCAGGTCTGGTTAGCCACTCAATAGAAACTGTCGGGTATTCAAGGTCTTTTGGCAGTTTGTCGTGTTAGGTTGATCAATTAAAACTGGGAAAAAGGCTGATCAATGGAGTTACTTCTCTCGCCTAGGTGGTGATCACTAAAAAAACAGTTCAAATCTCCACAAAGGAAGCGTCATTCAAACAATAGGATCAGTTCAGACATAATAAAGAATAGATGTTCAAATTTTCGGAACCCAAACTACATTGTTACGATCAGTACATGTAATACAGACAGAGCCACGGTTGCCAATTTAGATGTGATTTCCTAATTTTTCGATTCTGGTAGTCACTCTCAGATTTGAAATTATTTTTTTTAAATCTCTTTTGGACTTGAAAAACATGAAATTTATTTGAAATCTTTTTCAATCCAAATATCATCAAAATTGGACACACACATTTAGAAGGACAAAACAAATAGAAAAAGAATCTTATTTGGCAACCCTGAGCCAAACAGAAAGACAAAAAGATCAACTTGAAAACTGAAAAAATCTACGTTGACCTTTTTTGGTGACAGTTTTGGTTGATGGCTTCGGATAAAATTAACAGCGTTCATTGATTTTTGTTTTTCAATTATAACTCTTAATACAAAGCAATAATCATTTAATTTGGGTGTCGAAAAGCTTCACCAGAAGAATGATTACAAGTGATAAGAAAAATTAAGTAAGAATGAAAAGGGAATTATTTTAATCTGATGTTAATTATTACTATCGAATTGCATATATATTTATATACTAGCAAAGTTTCCAGTGCCGCCTGGGTGTCAAATATATAGATGCATTCATTTTGTATAAAAACTTTAATGACTTAATTGGAAGCAATTATTTCATATATTTCCTCTTGTAAATAATTTTATGTACAAATATCTTTTATTTGAATGCACCTTCATCCTTAAGATTGATTTTTTTCTCTGGTTGCCAGGGCGTGTGAAGCTTTCTGAGACTGTGTTTATTGTTAATCATCTTTTAAAAAAATCGTCTAAACAGTAAATTGCAAAAGACTGTCGTTTTGTCTTTCAAATCTTCGATTATTGCTAAACGCAGCTGTTAGCGTGACAGACATCTATTTGGCCTGGCCATCCAATTAGACACTTTTCCGTTCTGAAGAGAGGAAAAACTTCCTTGTAATCAAAAACAAACCACATTTTCTATTGTCTTCGTCAGATTTACTGCAATCTTTTTTTCTCTCTTATTGTCACTGTTTACTTTCAAACTTTTGTCAAACAAGGCTTCCGTTAAATAATTGATTGATGGAACAATTCATATACTCTTCTCACAATAAGCATCCAGTCTAGAGTTTGTTTGTTTTTGGGGTTTTTTTAGACCACGGCTCCTCTATCTTTTTGCACTATGAACCGATTCATTTTGACAATATTCTTGTAGACCGGTAGACAAGGAATGGGCTTACAATTCAGCTCTGTCACTTTTAGGTGGCTAATACAATCACTTCCATTTCGGGGTGGTTATCAAACAAATTTATTATATATAATGAATGAAAAAATGAGTTGTATTTATTTTTTCAAAAGAAATATCGCCAAATCACATTGTTTTGCTGCGGTCTATTAGCACATGCTTAGCGGCCCAGTGTTTTGGAACTACTGTTTTATAGTCACTGAAATTATTCATGAATTCTATGTTCCGACTGGACCCTGCATAGATTGACAATGGGTGAAATAGGCTTTCATTGATATTCATCTTGTTCGTTCGTTCTGTTCCAAGATGGCAATGGCTTGAGATCTGATTGGTGTAGCGGCTGCGTTGCACGTTTAGCTTTGATTAAATTGAGGGAAAGCTGCTCACATCATCAGCTTTGATCTTTCATCCCTGTCAGCATGGATCCAGTGTCAACACAGAGCCTGGATGGCTGGAGACAAACTGGTATATACCGGAGGACCCAAGCAGTCTATTTGTGTAATGCTATGTTCCCCTTGCTCCATAAAAAGGACGCGTTTCCTGGTTTGGAATCAGAGTTTGCTATGGTTAGAGAGCGCATTATGTCCTGCTATTTACTCATAACTGGGAGGAGAGGCGAAGAATTCATGGCTTTCCAAAGAGCAATCATACGAACTGAAAGCGAACTGCCACAGCCGAAGTTTGAACACGGCTCTCCGATTTCATTTCTCATTCTATTAACTGATCAGCTACCCGTACCACCCCCTTGTTACTTTATGTCTGTTTTCTGGGATTTTCCATTCTCTCAGTCGATCAGCCATCCGAACCGATTCATTCTTACTAAATGCCTGATTCCGAAGGATCTGTCCCATGGTAAGAACCTCCTTGAATCTTCAAAGCGCTAAGGTTGGAAGCATGACTTGACACACACGGTAATGCGGCAATCTTTGTCCATGTAAGCATAAAAACATATTTCCAAAAATTAGATACTATGAGTCATATTTTGTCTTTGGAGTCTGTTTTTCAGTATTTTCCTTGATCACCCAACGATAAAGGAAATGTGTTCTCAGGTGCTACACCTTCTGTATCTACATTTCAAAGTCCTTGTACTTGTTTTGTTTCACAAGTTCCCTTACAACTACATTTCCATCAGAAGTCACACCTTGATTGGACAAAAGCCAATAACGTCACGTTGACACCTACTTTGTTTATTTTGCAACAAACAAAAGCTTCTGAAATACGCAGATTCAATTCCCCCATTCATTGTGCGTAGGAGCACCGACGACTTGCATTGCTGCCAATCAGCTCGTGTCCCTGAATTTCGTGTACATGCGTGACAATGTTTTTTTCCATGTACAAAGAAACAGAGGGCGTTTTTGCGCTGCTGACAGTGTCTATAATGATGGTATGGAACTCCCAATTGCAAGGGGTTAATCATCACGGATCATTTTGTCTTTATTTTAAGCGTTAGCTTAACATGAAAATCAGACAAAGATTGTCAGAAGTGGATATCAGCAAAAAGTATGAGAATATAGCAATTCACTTGAGAGAAACCAGATTTGAATGGCTTTTGTAGCCATTGTGTGGTGCAACTAGGGTGAATCTCTTCTGGAATCCTTTACTGGTGAATTCTTTGCGGCCATGTGAGTTAATGATACATTTGAAACCTCTTTCAGTTTTCCTCTTCGAAGATCCCCCCATTTTCCCTTTTCTGTCTTTCCATCTTCAAAAAAAACATCCTACGGTAATTTTTTCCTATTTACCCTCTCTCTTTTAGAGATCGTTCAACTCGTTTGGGGGTCCCCAGAAACCAGCGTGCTGTCTTCTCCTAGAATGAATAAGAAAGAACCGATACTAACCACATTTTTTTTTTTAGTTTTTGAAATCTGCGCTTCCCCCTCTTTCACATGTCTGATCCATGTTTTTTAATTAAATCATACAAATATCATGGTTGTGATTTGGATCCATTAGAATAAATGTCTTATCGTTGTAAATATTAGGTCTGGATGGAAGATTGATCACTCTTAGTGAAACAGATATTTTATCAAATGGTTTGGATCGAATCACAGATAAATCGACCTTGTGTCGCAAGAGGCCTAGGATTCGTTCCGTAGCCTCAAAAACAACTCTGCCCAGTCTTGGGGGATCAATAAGCCCTGTACTGGAAAGCCAGGGTCGGGCTTGCCCTGTAACCTTTGCAACACTAGTTGCGGGGAATGGAGCAATTTTTTTTTAGCTTTCCGGTTTACGGAACCTCACATTAAATTGACCTTGTGTCACATCTTGTTTTTGTGGGGGGACGAGAAGATATGGACCTTATGTCACAATCTGTCATCATGGGGAGGCGGATATATGCATGTATCTTTAGAGACAGAAAAAATTAAGTGCAGGGTAAGTATTTTTTTCGTTTTTGAATTCCTCGAACTTATCTATGTATCATTGTATTTGGCGAATTGAAAATCCTGTATTGCAGACAATATCTGGAGGAGAAAGATGAACACTACCTTCTCTATGAGAGGAAGCCAATGGAAAAATCACAGAAACGGCATACGTCGATTTGTTGCTGATTCAGATCAGTGTAAATTTCCACTCGGTCTGACTTTCGTGGCTAAACACAGGGACGGGATGTAACTGGCATTCCAAGGGAATTTATGAATCACCATCAATTTATACTTTGTTGGAGTTGGTCAACAAAAAAGTTTTTAAAAAAAGATTGATTAATGAATAAATCATCTCTCTCGCATTTGTCAAGAAGTGATCACTAGAAGCAAGTGACCAATTCAGCATAAACTCACATTGCATATTAAAGCTCCCCACCCAACTAAAATCCTATATAGGAGGGGAATTTTCAAAACACCAAACACATTTTCCCTTCTCATCGAAAGGAATGTGTTGTTTGTGTCTTTAATTGCAAGACAGGCTTATCAGCTCGAGGTGAAATGGGTGACTTGCCACCTCGGGCACTTTTTATTTTATCCACAGCATTGGGTGAATTTTTGCCTTTCCAAATGACATCAGTCCATTCTCCGAGCCGTTAAGTGTTCTGCCTCAGTGCACCCCAGACCTTATATAGTACAAGAGAAATGGTTGATAAATGAAAAGAGAAAACATAACGAGTGAGTGATTCATGGAAAAGAAAGACTAGCATTCCAAGGGAAATTACGAATCACCACCATCCATATATGCTGCTATTTAATATCTCGTAAATAAAGCAATTGTGATGTTAAAATCAAGTTTCCTTGATTAAAATACTACCAGTATGGTTTGAATTTTAAATTCATGATAAAAAAAAATACGGATAAGGTATTCATTTGGAAGAACTGGAAAAATGTATATTACTTTACTTCGTAGGGTTGGGGCTGTGACCACTAAAAACTACAAATCTTGAAGAAAGTGAATGCCACACAAACCAAGGGATCAATTTGGCATAGACACTCATTGAAAGTTGTGCGTGTGGGTGCAAAACTTCAAGTTCCTACTATGAACAGTTAGGGTTGGGTGAAGCCTGCATACATAGATAGATAAATATAAATTCTTGATCACGTGAACTACCTAAATCCAGCTACGGTGAGTTCGGTGATTAAAAGAAAGAAAAATGAGTTTAGCAACTTGACAATGTCTTTTTCTGTGAGATTAGTGCAGTCAATATTGGATAAGAGGCGCCATATTTTTTTTCCTTTTAAAGGATTAGGTTAACAGAAATGTTTGTTGGAAGTATTGATGGCCGCTGATCCAGTACATTAATCATTTATATCTAACGTTGCCCTTCCTTCAACTCTTGCACAATCCGTTGGCCATGATTAAAAAAGGATTTCTTTTATACCCTTCTCTTTCTTGTTTACTGATCTATTATACCTTGATAATATATTCCTGATACTGATCACCATGGCCGAGCTGTAGGATGTTGGCCTTTGGAAATATTTTTGGAACTATGCGTCGCTTATATAAAACGCCATTTTCCAACCTGACGTTAGCCCTTTTGCACCATCGATCGACTATGATTAAAAAGGAATTCCTTTTGAGCTTTTCTCCTCGATCTTTACTGATCTATTATATATTATTGCCTTAGGACTGGGCCTGTCGATGGCATCCCTGCTTGGTTAACACATGTCTTATTTACCAGTCTTTCCCACGTTCCTTTGTCTCCGGTTAGTCTTTTCTTATTTTTTCGATTTCTCTTCCAAATTACGACATTCGTATTCCTTCATAATGATGGAATTATGTTTCTTGTGTTGCGCTTACAGTGAGTTCTCACAATTGGCCAGGAACGTCCTTGGATTTCTTCAGGGTTTGGGTTGTGACCCCTTGTTGGAAAGTCCTCAGTGATTTGATTTATTGTGCCTGGATAATATGCCGCTGCAGTTTCCCCTATCTTCATTACCCCGCCATCATTTCGTGGATTATTTGAGCTACAGTGGAAACAAAAGGAAGTAACTTCAAACTAGAAGATTTATTCAGTTGTTTATCTTATCATATCTTTTTATATATTCTGTTATCGTTTGGATTGATAAATGTGGAAACGCTCAGCGGATACTGTACAGTAGTTTGATTGTTTGTTTTTGCTACAGTGACGAATATATCATCGGACCTCAAGGAAACGATTTGATTATTTTGATATTCTTTTCTTTTTCTTTTCATTTTTTTCTCTCATAAAAGCGAATTAATTTACTTGGATTTTGATATCAAATTCGTTACATGATATTTAAAAACAGAATTGAGTGAATTGGCCACTTATGAATGACATAGCAGATTTATCACTTATTTTTTGGTCATACTTAATATCCTACCAGAGTGAATCCATATGAATATGGGCAATATCAAACGGATCTGCCATGCAAAAATGTTGGAGCCCTTTGCCGTAAGGTTGAAGCCATCGTGTTGGAGTGAAGTAAGCCTGAAAAGAAATATCCTAATCAAGGAAGATAAATAAAGACTTTTTGATAAAAAACCAAAACAAACATTGCAGTGCCGACCAGTCTCAGTTCGATATTCAAAAACAACAAAAAGTTGAGATTAAGGTAAATAGTAGGCAAATTTCTTTTTTTTTTCAATGAATGATATTTGAATTATCCCCAAAATTCCAGTCGTAAGGAACGCTCCACGCTGTAGGACAGTCCTCAATGATTTTCTGGATAGCTTTATGAATAGTTGTGAACCCCTGGATTAAGATATTCAGAAGTTGCCACAGAAAAGGAAAAAGAATAAATGCTGGATTAAAAGATCACAAAACTAAAACAAAACATGAGAAGAACAAGACTGTTTGCTTCAGGATCAAACTCTACTCTGAACACAACTATCAGCCACCAAGACGAATTTTTGAAAAGAAAAAACGTTTTCCCCACTCACCGAGGTGAGTGTAGAAAAGAAAAAATAATTATAGGAAGAATTCTCCCTCTCTCTGTCTCTCTCTCCCTCTCTGTGTCTCTCACTCCCCCTCTCTCTCTCTCTCTCTCTCTCTCATTTTCTTATTCATTTTCACTTTCTCTTTTCTTTCCTTTCTCTCTTTCTTTCTCTCTCCCTTATGCTGATTGATGACGTAGAAATAGAATCTGTCTCTCTCTTTCCCTTCTTTATCTATCCATTATTTAGATTTGATAACCTCATTACTTTTTCGTCTCAAAGGTAGGTCAGAAATTGCTGCCTCAACTGAGAGTCTAAACTTTACATTGTTTTTAGTTGAGGAAAATAAAGCCAGTTCAGTAGTAGTTTGACAAAAAAAAACCCATAGAGATTTCATGTGCCAAACCAACGGAATTACGATCAATAATTCTTCACTCCATCCTAGACATTCTTCGTTACTCAGCTTGAATTACATTTCTCACATTTTTCAATATTCTGCGAAAATAAAAGGCAACGAATAGTTATCTGTACAATTTTATACAAACTGAACCCCTTTTATCCGGCATTCTGTGGTTCAGCGATTTGCATGATCCGGCACGTTTTGAATCCGTCGTCATTCTTTTATGAATCTGCCACCAGTGCAGTGCCCTTAGCTGCATAAAGAAGCCGGTATTTATTACACTGCAGTCGCGTGTTTTGGTGACACAGTCTCGTTAATTTCCAACTGTATTTTTATCCCTTTAAGGATATCATCAAATAATCAAAGATGTGCATAAGATGGTGTAAGTACTAAAAAGTGTGAGCATAAAACAGTATCTATATTTGAAACAGAGGAGATACTTGGAAAAAAGATAAAGGAACTTCTGTTGAAAGTTTGTTTGAATGCTATGGGGTCGGATCGTCTACTATTTATGATGTAAAGAATCAAATGAGAATTTGTTTCTAGTTTTTCTTATTTTAAATGGGTTTTGAATTTCTGTAGTCCTGCATTTTCTAAAGTCTGGCAATGGCCAAGTCACAAGTTTGCCAGATTAAAGAGGTTAAAGATCTGATTTTCTTAAGAATATTCTAACCTTGTAGAAAGTTTGACCTCCAGGCTTATTAATTGCCACTGAGGGGCATAGATAGGCTGAACGATTCAATGATTAGTGGACCAGTAGGTAGTATGAACGTTTTGACAGTAATATTAATGTTTTATGATGATATATAGAGATATTTGACGTATGGAGTAAACAGTATTTACGTGGGACTGAATGAATAATGGATGACCACAGTAGGTCTACTTATATAATTAGAGTCGTCACTGAATAAATGAATATATCTATGTGTGTATATAAGTCTATTCCCCGTTATAGAATTGTTAATGTATAAAGTCTTGGTTTTACTCTAAAACCTGTCCCTAGGCAATCAAAGTTTTATAAACGAACGAAAATTAGCTTAGTAATGACTCCTCGATTATTGAACATTTTATTACGGATATGAAGTTCAAAAAGGCTGAAAAGATTATAGTATGATGGAGAAATATCAGATGAATTTTGAAGACTTCGTATCCTAATTCTGTGAGTCAGCAGAGATATTCTGGGATCCAAGGTCTAAATCAAGCTTTGTTGTGACAGTCCTGCTTTAAGATTTCTGACATCTCTGATATTTTTTTTTTTTTTTGTATCAGATGTGGGCAAAAACATTTCCCCTATCCTGAACCTTTCCGATTTCGGCAGTCACCAGCTCAAGTCAAAATTTCGTTTCTACTGAATTTTTAGCGATCCAATCCAACTTGCCAATTCCACTTTCCTGGCGTCACACACCCCCATAAACATGATCCCAGGGTCAGAAATTTTAAGGCAGGGACGTCACATCATATTTGAATCTTGAGCCTTTGGATCTCGGACTAAGGAGTGTGTAGTCTGAAACTTTAATGGAACTCTTCTTTCAGTTCGTGTAGGGACCAATTTTTCCAACTTCATAAACATTCTTATCATCATGACGTTGTATGGTTACTGCTGAAGTCCTGAAGTCTCCATTAAGTGCTTGCTGAATCATTTTTCATGTGGATGATTTCCTATCATTAAAAACTATTTAACCTATTCCGAAGTGCTCGCACTAAAGTAGTGTTCATTCAAAATACCGCTGAGTTGATTTAATCAACAACTTATTTCCTAATCATAAATTTCACTTCTTTGGTAGAAGTAATTGATGTTAGGAACTTCAAAATTTCAATAATAAGGAATTTTATATCTTTTTAGTTCGAATCTGCAAACAAATGCAATTACCTTAGTAAATGTCACTTTTATTAGGTCGAGGCGAAAATGATAGCAGTTTTTCTCCTTCAACTTTAAACCAATATATATCCTCTTAGAATAACAGTTATTAATTGAAATAAGAAACTCAAGATTCTACACATTTTGCCGAATAGGAACACGCCTTTTTAAAAAGCATAGAATTCTTGGGTCCTGAAAGCAATGTATTCTTCGAATGCATTTAGTGCTGCTGTCTGGTTATTGAAGAGCCTCTCTTGTAGAAAGTGGCTGAAATACTAAACGGTCGGAGAGGGGTCTGGTGCATAAGCTACGTGAGATAGAGTTTCGTAATCAAGTTCGTTCAGCTTCTGTGGGATCATTCGCACGACATTCCACCGTTTTTGCTTTTAATCCAGAGCCATTCACACATGTCAAGTTTTTTGGGGTTTTTTTTTGCTAATCCAATTAAATATAAATGTCAAACAACTGTTGAATGGTCAATGTTTAGTTCCTCAGCAACCTTCCGAGTTGCTTTACATGGATCCACCTCGATAATGGCCCTCAATAGGATGTCTTCCACATCTTCAAGACTTTTGTCTCTATTTCAGAATTAGTAGAACCAATGTTCTGTTTGTGGACGCCCCACTCCCTGATCTAATGGTTTATATTGCGAGCAGTTTCTACTGATTTGCATCCCATTTTGAACTCATAGAATCAAATTTCCCGAAATTGCTTTTTTTCATCTTTGATTTGACAGCCTCAAATAAAGTGGAATAGAAAGCTAAAAAGAAAATGCTAAACTTAAATAAATGGAGTGAGTTTTACGCTTTAAAATGGTTTATTATATGAACATAGTTACGTATTAGTTGATTCCAAAAATCGGCGTTTAAATTCAAAATGATAAAAACTACAACTATTTTTGCTCCACCCTAGTAATATTATTCTGTATGATATAGAAAAAACGACTTTTTGTGCTTAGGAACAGAGGTGTATTTGAGTGTTTTCCTCTTCTCTTTAGTATATCTTTTGGGTTTTTAATACTTTTTTCTTTTTAAACATAACTTCACGTTCTTTTATCTTTGTTTCAATTCATGTTCCTTTTTATTTGATTCTATTATTTCTTTCCTTTTTTTACCTTTTTTCACATTTTCTTTCAATTTTAATCTTTGTTTAGACATTGATCCTCTTTCTGTGATCGAGTCGTCATTTTCTAGAATGATTTCTTGATTTCTTTTGAAAATCTCCTGTTGTTTATCCAGATATAATCTACTTACAGTTCAAAGACGTTTTTTATGATATTCGTTTCTTTTAAATATTACTTTGTTTTCCTGGTGTTTCTCATTAACCTAAATGTGGAGTTAGGTTTTAGACTAGTACATTCAAAGTTCAACGGTTCGATACTCGCGACTGATCTAATTCTATCTACACTGGAGATAATGATCACCGTAGCTCGTTGGTACAGTGGTCACCCTCGGTTTGAGAGATCCAATCTGTGGTTGGCTTATACACAAAACCTAGTCATGTTGGATACGTTTTCGTCCAATTACTGAAGTTGAGCAGTGTCAATATCTAGATTGTTGACTATTAAGGAATATCGGTTATTGTAAGTAGAGCGAAACTGACAGGCCTGCAAGCCGGATGTGGTTTTATTACCAATTTCCTATGTGTAACTAAGCCCATGAAACCCTCGATCAGGTTACAAGCGGAAAACGATCACACATATATTCATGTTTTGGAGATAATTGGAGGATAAACTTTGCCACCCTTCAAAGTATAGTATTAACATTATAAACTTATTTATTCACTTGCAACCTCACTTCGTCAAATTTACTTCCCTTTCCAGGTACCAACTTTGTGAGTAATCTCTCTCACCAACCAAGCTTAGTCTTGCTTAGCTTGTAGTCAGTCATGAGAATCTCCTTGGCAAATTGTTCCTCTCAGTTTCACCTCTACAGGAAGTGTTCAACTGCAAGATATTCCTGAAAAAATTGATTTCACGTCGGGGAATTTTCTTATTTAGATTGATTATTTTATTCCTTTTTCCAATTATTTGTATTTGGAAAGTCCTACCGTCAAAGAAACAAGACAGGCTCCTTCTACCACAAAACATCCTGGGTGACTGCCCATGTTGGTAGTACCTAGGGCCGGTTCTTTAGTTTAGAGAAGTTTGAACTTTCTTTTCAAACCAAGGAATTGAAATCTTGCTTTGAATATGAAGTGACTGAACTTGCTGCTTTCTTTTTGTTTGCTTTTTAGTTTTTTAGGACTATTTTTTTTTACATTAGTCAATGACTATTAGAAACTGCCAGTACAAACTGTCACAAAAACTGTCAATATAACTTTCCAAATGAGTCCGTTCGTCCGTCTGGTTAACCATTTACGCACCAATGGAGCTAAAGAACCATAGATCCCAACATTTATTCTTCAATATGTCTTGAAAAAACGATTCTTTTTTGGGGAGAGGGAAATCTACCCCACTTTGGCTTTTAGTTCACGGGGATCAAATTAAAATAGTAAGTTTAATCTAAATTGATGCCTTAATTTGTGTCCGGCAGCGTTCACACTTGTTGTTGTTGTTGTTGCTGCTGCTGCTGTTGTTTATTATTATTATTATCATTATTATTATTATTATTATTATTATTATTATTATTATTATTATTATTAATTCACATGTTTTCATTTATCGTTACTCAACGAAATGCAAGAGACTTTTTGATAACCCTTCTCTTAGTTTCTTAATTGATCACCCACAACACGAGATGCTGGCAAAATACGTTGGTCCCGTGATGGTTTCCATTGATTGACTATCCAGACCTGTTTTGTTTATCATATCATATTTTCTCTGTGATTTCCACACATACACAAGAAATCCTAATATCCAAGTGTTATATCCTTCCACCCTCTTCAGTTGTAGTTATGTACGTTTATTTCAGCGTGTCTCAAGGGTCAAATGAAGCTTGCTAGCATATGCTATAAAGGGGGAAAGAAATACAGAAATATGAAAGATATTTTTACTTGAATAGTATTACATTTTTCGTTTGCTATATAGCCTGATATCACGACATATATGTCTGACATTTCAGTAATAGTATTATTTCATCTTTGTTTGATTTTTGTATGGTAGCCATTATTTCTCTTTCAAATACCTTCTTACTTATGTATCTCATATTTAATATCCTCTTCGTAGATACTACACCCCATTAATTACCGTGTTTAAATAACCCCAATTAAAGGTGATGATTTTCTAAAATCGCTAACATCAAACATCTAGTCGTTTATAGAAGTTAAGGGTATAATCTTTAATGGCTGTTTTTAGTCCACTGCTGGATAAAAGCCTTTCCATTTGTTATTATGACAAGCGCAATTGTGCTGATCTCAGTCACGTTTTACCATCAAATTTTTCGATTACCTCTCCCCATTCGGTGTATGGTCTTTTCCTGCTGCGTTGACTGTCCCACAGACACAATTTGGTCAACCTTTAGCTCCATCTCTTGTCCCTTCGTCTCACAATTTGCATTGCCCATACCCATTTTCGTCTGATTGCTTGTATGATATCCTTCAACCTTGTTCTGAGTCGGATACATGCTGATCTTTCTCTATCAGTTCTAGGTTCGATTTCAAGTGGGTTATTTTTTGCCAGTTTCCAGGCTTTGCTTCAATACGTCATAACTGTTATTGTGCAGTATGGTATTATAGAAGTTGAGCAAGTGCAGTATAACTGAATCAGAATTGATTGCTTGCAAGCATTTAACACGGAGCCACTCAAAATCATGGGGCCCGTAGCATTTGCTACTTAGTTAATCCGTCATTGTCAGAAGTTATCTATTTTTTTACGAGTATATCCGAAACATTGTCTGCGTCCATGCAGATATAAGGCTCAAGAAGTGATTTTGATTTGCAGCATGTGTATAATTAATGAAACGGAATCTTATCTGCCCAGACAACCGTTCCGATGAATTTTGAAAGTTTTTGGCTGGAATGATTGTCAGCCTTTTTTTTTTTTTTTTTTTGCCAGTCAAGAAATAATTTCGTCTGTTCTCTCTATCAGTGAAGCACAAAGCAGATTGCAAATCGCCTTTCAATATATTATGTTTATGTTTTTCTCCTTTTTTATAAAATAAGAAAATGTATATTCACTGACGTGTTTTCTTTCTCTCTTTCTTTTTTTCCGTCCATATCATTTCCCTATTTTGTTAGTGTTTCTTCCTCTCTTCCCTGTCTATTTCTTTCTCTTTTTTCTGTCCTTTTTTTTTCACTCTTCTTTTTTTTTTCTTTCAACGTTTACTCTCTCCCAGTTTTATTTGCATTCTTTCCTTTTCCCCTCTGTCTTTTTTCCATACTTTCCATTCTCTCCCTCTTCCTTTTGTTCTTTCTTCTGTCTTTCTCTCCTTCTTTTTTCCCTATTTCTTCTTTCATTTTATTTCTTTCAACGTATACCCTCCCCTCTCTCTCTCTCAATTTTATTTGTTTTTCCTTCTTTTTCCCCTATTCCTTCCTTCATTTTATTTCTTTCAACGTTTACCCTCCCCTCTCTCTCTCTCTATTTTATTTGTTTTTCCTTCTTTTTTCCTTATTCCTTCTTTCATTTTATTTCTTTCAACGTTAACCCTCCCTCTCTCTCTCTCTCTCTCTCTCTCTCTCTCTCTCTCTCTCTCTCTCTCTATTATATTTGTTTTCCCTTTTTTTCTTCTCTATTCCTTCCTCCCTTTTTTCTTTCAACGTTCACCCCCTCTCAATCTTTATTTGTTCGTTTTCTCTCTTATTTTTCTCTTTCATTCTTTCTCTCTTTTTACTTTTACTTTCTCCGTATTTGCTTTCCTTCCTATCTCTTTTCTTTATTTCTTTCTCTCTTCCTTCCGTCCTTTCTTTCTTCCTTCTTTTCTATTTGTTTCTTTCTTTTTTTTCCTTTCTCTCTACATTCCTCTCCCCATCATTTTGTTTTGCTTTCTTTCTTTTTGACGTGAAGGATTTCCCTCCTTCCTTCAACTTACAGACTTTACCCTTTCTTTTCTTTCTTCTAGTAGGTAAGTAAGATCTTTATTGTGACGGTACACAGTTTAATCTGGAAGGCCAGGTCAAAATCTACATTTCTTTCCTTAAACTTGTGTTTTTTTCTGTTTCTAACTGTTAAGGCAATTAGAGCAATGCTTTTTGCTTGAGTAACCACGCAATGGAGATAAATGTAGGCGCTTTTCTAGATAAAAAAAATTTGAATTGCCAGACGTTGAGAAAACACGGTGAGTCAAAATGAATTTGTGATCGCGTCGGGTACATCAGTTCTCGCACGATAACCGAAGTTAAGCTGCGTCGTTGGAATACCAGCTGCCCTGAGCAGCTGGGAATCATGCTGAGACCCTCCTGTGACGATCCTATTAATCTTCTTGTGTCCAAATCCGCTGCCTTCCTGATTTTCTAATTTGCCTGGTTGCAGGCGACCAGAAATGGAAGAGATTGTTACATATTTCTCATTTATTCAACACAAAAGAGGGAGGCATGAATCCATCCACTTCCCCTGCAATGGGTAAAATAGATTCCAAACCAGGGAGTAGAGCCTCCATCAGGCGGTTTGGTGCTTAATTTGGACTACATCAGCCAGGCTGAGTTAGGGATTTTGGTTTCTGGGCATCCCAGGACCAACTTACGCTTCCCCCAGGCATGCAACCTGGATGTGACGTTCTATTGTCCGTAGAGACAGAACGGGGACATTCAGACCAAGCATTTATACGTAGGCAAATTAATATATTCGCAGCCAAATGATGGAAGAAACGCATCCACTGCCTATTGTTTCCTACCCTCCCTTTCCTATTTTTGAAAGTGAAAGGGGGAGAACTTGCGCGTCTATGGTCTGAGCCTCAGGTATGGCCAGTATGATCACCACCTCGGGAAAGTATTTAATTCAGTGGTGAAAATTAATCACATTGATCGAAAAATTATACAGTGAAACTCTCACATCAAATTTCAGCTAACAACGATGTGTCAAGCAAGTACACTTACACACGTTTAATTCAATAGGAATATTAATCTAACTCTCCCATATCTGAGCCATCACATCTTCAACTGGACACGAAGCTTATGCATAAACACGATTTTGTATTCTCACACATTTTTTTCTAAAATGCTAGCTCTGACTAACAAAACATGTTGCATTAAATAAAGAAATCTCATTTGTAATGTCTACCATTGCTTTCCAAATTGTCTTGTCAATCTTATACTATCAGATGAATTTTAATTTACACACCGGTCATATTAATCTAAATAAAGAAATAATGATTGAAAAGTAATTGAAACTAATAATAAAGCAGAAGTCAGATGCCAGATGTTTGAAACTGGATAACAAATTGTCTTGATGTTCCATACTACATGTTTGTAAGTCATAATTCGAATTATTATCATCATTTCTGCTGTTTTTGCCTCTAAGATTCCTCCAGTTCCTTATTCGGTCTTCTTGGTTCAGTCTGAAACTCTAAGATAAAGTATTTTCACAAGTCGAATATTAATTGAAACTAATATTTTCATCATGTTTTTAATACATAATTACTCTTCGCTTGATGCACCCCGAAGTCTAATATAAGATTACCGTTGAGCTTGAGCGTAGTTCGACCCTTGATTTATGGTCATGAAAACATTCATTCATTCATGTTTTCCTTTTTTGAAGCCAAGGGTTGATCTTAGCCTTCGCTTCTTTATATTTCAATATCAACCTTACAAAATTATTGTCAAATTCCAGTACAGCAACTAAAATTCCAAGGGAAATAATGATACACCCCCAGCAACCATATTTGCTGTGTAAGGTTGAATAATTAAAAATATTAAAAGAAGGGGGGGATCGATAAATAAGTTACTCATCTTGCCATTATTTGGGCTGTGATCACTAAAAAATATCACAAATCGGGGCATTACGAGTGACCAGTTTTACATCCAGTCCCATTTCATATTGAATCATCAATAAAAATTATTTTGGAGGAGAATTTTCAAAAATAAATTATATTCCCCTGCCTCATTGAAAAGAATGCGTGAGCAAAATTTAAAGTCCCTACTAT
Source organism: Thysanoteuthis rhombus (assembly GCA_963457665.1). Lineage (NCBI taxonomy): Eukaryota > Metazoa > Mollusca > Cephalopoda > Oegopsida > Thysanoteuthidae > Thysanoteuthis > Thysanoteuthis major. The sequence continues at coordinate 71,031,015 of OY735205.1, read as the reverse complement.
GAATGGTAAAGGCTGGGTGAAGTCCAGATAGATAGATAGATAGATAGATAGATAAATATAAAAGTCAGACACATGTACAACTTCAACGCAGCAACTGTGATTAAACCGGTCTGTTATGTGTAGCGATGAGTAAACAATCATCATCAATTCAGGGGAGTAAAAATCAACATTTGCACACCGCGATTTGAAACCACGATCAATTGATTAGTAGCCGTGTCTCTTATCGACTAGGCTGAACTGACAAGTCTCACGTATCGTTCAAAATTTATGTTAGAGATAAACAAGTACGTTTATGCCAAAAATCTATATTCTTAATTCTTTGTTTTTTATATATACAATGGAAAAGTTACGGTAATTATATCCAATCGAAATGGAAGTAGGGGGGGGGGCGTTTGACCCTACAGTGGCCAGGCTTGGTAATCGACTTTTTACAAAACTTAACCTATTCAAAAGTATGTAGGGTATGGCTGCTACGATTAGAGGCTTTGGCCACATTCCAGACAGCCTGCCAAAATATTTACATGACTCAAACTTTGTGGCTTTTAAAAAGACAAACCGCCCAATTGCAGCCAATTCAACAATGACTTCTTTTCTTATCATTTGCAGCCAGTAGATGGGCTTAAGGGGTGTAGGGAAGTCTTTGGCTTGTGTTTTTTGAATGAAGTTAAGAGATCGGTCACTTCCTTTGTAAATGAACGGTAGGGCCACTGAAGGCGCTTAACATGATCTATAGCTACTTATCCGGTATTCCTTGGTGGTTACCCATTTGGATACAGACCAGGTTCGACATTGCTTAAGTTTGGCTAACTTTGTTTCCGACGTGATTAGGCTGAAACTGTTCAATGGTAGCTGATAGAGATGTCCTCCTGCTGGGATTTACAAATACGCAAGTATAATTATGAAAAGTTTTGTTCGGCCTTCCATCCTTATCCTGGTTTATTTCCTGAAGACTACATTCCGACCGATGTACTCTACGGCCGTCTCCAGAATGCAAGATAAGTGTGAAAGGCTGAATAAAACTTTATGCAATGATAATCAATCATCTAAAAGAATTCAGAGAGAAACGCCTCGAATTGGAATTGCATATTGGTTTTCGAAATAGCGGTACCCAGGATTTATTTTCTTCTCTTACAGATTATTGTATTACGAGTAAACTCGGCATTGCCTGGTGAGCTGACTACATAAATGGCAGTATCAGCTTTTTACAATGGCCAGTTGTCGAATTATCACGGTGCATACACACGCACACCCACAGAGATTTCTTCAGTCATACTTAGACATTATCATATCTTCTCAACCCAAAATTTGTTCCATTACAGTAAGGGGATATCAGATTCTTCGAGCTGTCGAGGTGGGACTAGAAGCAGAAAAAGTTAATAATCACTGGATCAAGTTATGCAGCAGATGCTTTCGAAATTTTCTTATATTTGTTCATGACGGATCCCCAGGTTTTATTAGGTGTCTTAAAGTTAAACTTCTGAGCAAACAAATAAGCCGAGTTCTTTCCATCATACAAAGATCTTAACACCATACAAAACATATAGGCTAATATTAAGACAAGACTGGTTGGAAGATAATTTTGGATCACTGACAAGCTGTGGGAAAAAGTCTGGGATGAATGGAACAACATTGCACAACACAGTGTAAACAACTATCTGACAAATGGACTGAACGGCTCAGGTTTGTGGGGGACAAAAAACAAAGTGAAAGCTATCGCATACGAGAAGGTACTTTTCACACAAACACTGCATGGATTGTTGTGTAACATTGTCGGATGTTTCTTCTTCAAATGTTAGAATTGCAGACGGATTTTATAAAATAAGATTGAACCATTTTTGCCAACCGTGTATGAGTAACTTTGATCCTACAGAGAAATTTTGCCAATGCTTTCATCAGAGTTTTTTAAAAAAAAGTTCTATACTTACAAAGATTTATTCATTAACTATGATTAATTCATTTGCAAATGCTGGGTGGATTGTAACTTGGTTATAAAATATTCAAGATCGATAAGGCAGAAAATTAGATTCAGAGCTAGGATGGAAAGCAAAGACGATTATGCCTTTTGAATATCCAGAATTTCTATTTATAATCAACATAGAATACAATTTATAATCAAAACATAGAATATAAACACTGGAGAACTTTTGTCTGAAGCCATTTTTCATCTTTTGTATAAAGACAATCATAATCGCAAGTCCAGTCCACTGACGCCATTTTGGTAACTATAAATATTCAAGATTGCATCCATCAATGAACGTATTTTTTGCATTTTCAACTCGCAGCAAACACCGTCTGGCTCTATTGTCGTTTACATTTTGGCGGCCATAAAAGGAAGCATTGTCTAAAATTCTATATCTGCCAACAATCCTTGCCAGACCAAGTTTTCTCCACGAGTGATTCAAACTCGGTCTTCTTCTTCTTCTTCTTCTTCTTCTTCTTCTTCTTCTTCTTCTTCTTCTTCTTCTTCTTCTTCTTCTTCTTCTTCTTCTTCTCATTATTATTATTACTATTATTATCATTATTAGTTTAACGCTTTAGTCAGTTGCTTTTTTTCTCCTCTTTTTTGTTGATAAATCAACTTTGAAACGGATGGTTACATGATGAATGAATGCGTAATTCTAGAAGTCTTGCTACTACGCAACTATAATGGGACTGGCCACCACTGCCAAAGACATTGGAGGGGTATATACATTACCCTGGGTCTGTCTACACGATATCTCCAAAAAACCTCGATGAATCTAAATAGACATTCCGTTAAGGGGTTCATCACCTGCTAAGGAAGAATTAATTGCAATTTGACGTGTATCCAGTGATATTTTGGTGACTGAGACGGATTTTTTAGATACATTTAAGTATTTGTTATTATCTATTTGATGATAATTCCAATATATTTCAATGAATATCAACATCAAATTTAATTTGCCCTTCTTCTATTATGAATTATGAATACACACACTTATATATATATATATATATATATATATATATATATATATATATATATATATATATATATATATATATATATATATATATATATATATATATATATATATATATATATTGTATGCTCAATGATCTCTCAATATATATATGAAAAAATCATGCAGTCAGGGTTTGCATATTACAAATGTAAGAAAAAGGCCACCTTTGCAATATCCTATCATTCATCTTTAGAGGTTTAATTCCTCTACTGGTTACATTAAGCAATATTCTAGGGGGTGGTCATGTGGGTAGGTAAGGGTTCTCAGGTATGCGGTCGCAATAAAAACCTCAATAGCTCGATTGGACATCTGCCGTGTCAAATCTACGACCTTGGGGTTTTGATACTATTCGCACCAGCTCGATGGACCATAGAATTTAAACCCTTATAGGGTGGAGTCAGCCTTGTGCAGGTCGCATTTCACCTTAAGAATCCACTGAGCAAGTTATCTGACTATTCATGAGCAGGCCCCGTAAACTTAGGACCTGAAAATACAAGAACTACCCTGCCAGATCACTGTATTATTGAAACTTTCACTGTGTGTATCAAATTAAATCTAATATTGTTTGGACCTTGCTTTCAGGCCTTTCAATTAACTATTCAACTCAGCTACATTATTTTGGCTATCGGTTGGGGTTTTTTTTTTATCCCCAAATTTCGCACTGGTCAAGCATCAGGGAAGATGTCTCTTTTGCTATTAGTTCTTCACCCTGCAACATAGAAAAGGAGGTGTTGCTTCATCGAGAAGTGAACTAAAAAACTTATCCAAGTGTTGCTTAAAGTGTCCAAATTAACGTAATAATACCCGTAAAAAATAATAGATATATTTCAATATATTTCAAGAAAAATATAATAATGAATGCGCTCCAATGGTAAAGTCTATGTTTTTAAAACGTAGGTTAGAGATTTCACGAAAAAAATTGTGAGGATAGAACCGTTATCAAGGGCCAGCAACATTAGCTTACTTATCATTGCTATATGACTTGCGTCTTGGTCTTTTTTTTCTCACATGATTTACTGGCTAATTCCTGTGGAAAGTTTCACGGATATGTTTTAATTTCCTTGAAATTTTTATCAAGGAAGAAAATACTGAGTCTGTTCCACTTCAATTGAAGAGGAGGATGTATTTTATCAGTAGAATTCTCAGCTCCAAATGGGAGAATCTATTGTTACGAAGAGAAGGTCAAGCCAGAACATTATATAAGTAGATTTAGGTCTTCTGATAGCTGGACTATCGCACTGTTTTTATTATTGATGAGTGTTGGTATGATGCAACTTCTTACTTAAAATTTTGCTCCTCTCATTTACTGCCCGTTTTTTTCATTTCTCCTTTTGATTTGCGTCAGCCGGCTGAATCTATCATTTGGCAACGTTCGTCAGTCTGCTGGAATAGATTATTCGTTAGAAAAATTATTTGGTTGTGATAAATGAAATAAGGAGAAATCAGTCTCTTCAAAGCTCCAACAATTTTCTCTGAATTATTGTCTTAGATCGGTGTCTGTTTTATTTCTATGAAAAACTGTCCGCACAAAACTCACAAAAACTGTCAAAATAGGTGTCTTCAGTTTTTAAGTTGTTCCAGCTGGCTGTAAATGCACAGGATGCACCTTTGGAGCTAGAGGGCGATAAATTTTGATATTTACTCCATAATATGCGTTAAAAATAACGGTCTCCAACTTTTTGAAAATTCGACTCTTGAATGTTTTTTAGGGATGGGTCTATGTTAAATTGATTGCTTGGAATTGACGCTTATTTTTTTAACTTTCAAACTTTTTAGGGATCACTGCCCAACAAAATGTGAGAGAAGTAATTTATTTATTGATCACCCTTTCTTTCCACTCGTTTAATTGATCATCCCAAATTGGAGATGCTCTCAAAAGACGTTAGTCACGTGATTTTTTTCTACTGAGTGAGTAATATCTATGAAGTTACCCTTGGGCAATTTTTTTTTCTCTCAAGACCTATGACTAACCATAATTACGAGCTATGTCCTTGAAAATTTTTTCTTTCATTTCTTTTTTTTCTTTTTTCTTTTTTTTCGTTTTTCCTCTGCTATCATTCATCTTCAGGTTTTATTCCATTCCTGTCCCGTTGTTTCTTTCATTTTTCTTTATTCTCAATTTATATTGTTTTCTCAACAAATCAGAGTTTTACTTTACAAGATAATTTTTTGCGTGTCCCCCGCCCACCGTTTATAATGGGTTGAGAACTTCTGCACTAGAAGAGAGGTGTACAGCAGTAACTGCTTCAATGTCTCGATCTCTCGCTCTCTTTCTCTCTCTTTTTCTATGTTTGTGTCCCTATCTACATACTTATTTGTATGTATGTATGTATACGTATTATCATCATAATCAGTCATCATAAGTCCAATGCTGAACAAAGGCCTTCCTATCTTCTTACATGATTTTACAGCGTGACATTTAGAAATGGAGATGGTAGCAGCCACGCGTATTAATAATATAGAAATGTGTATCTTCACAACAAGAGTGTCTAGTAGCTATTCAGTGAGTCTCCACAAATTTCAAAATATCTCCTCAGTATTCTCACTGACCATACATTAAACAAATTAACTATAATTTTTTTGACTAACTGATGAAATAGGGGAAAAATCATAGAATCACAACACACACACATACACTCGCACACACACACACACACACACACACACACACAAACACACACAGACACACACACACACACACACACATATATATATATATATATATATATATATATGTATACACACACACAAGGGCAGCATTTGAGGATTCTATTTTGTTCACACACATACACACACATTCATATTCGCGCATATGTTGGTATGTCGCTTGGTAACCATGAGTTGTCTTTGAAAGCCTAACGATATCAATAAAACTGTCGACAAGGAATCTTGAATATCTCGAATATTAACGGCTCGTATTTGTGGACACAGCGAGCTTCTAAATAGAAAAGATGGAAGGAACCAATCAAACAGTAAGTCCTAAAGGAACACACCAAGGTTATTTGACCCGTTGTTAGCCTTTTTGTGTTAGTTTTCATAGCTTTTAACTTCTGTTATCTCACTGGATAGCCGAGATGGTGTAGCGGGGGCAACGTTGATATGCTGGATGAACTTTGTTCAACCACTAAGACCTACATCCGGCTGGTTTTATCGATGGAAGATATGAGTTTTCCGACAAAGATGGCATTTAAGCATTCTGTTTTTAGAAATAAACTAATCTTCTCTGATGGATCGTTCGAAGAGCGGACAAAATACTGGGGCTTAGTCAGGCTAACGATAGAGAGAAAGAACTAACAGCGTCATCTGTTCTAAAAAAGAGTTAAACTCGTCTTAGTGGAATGGATGACTGCCCGGTGTGTAGTGTTGTTCCATCATTTCATTCAGAGCCACCTTTTCGAAACTGTAAACCGCAACTGTCACTAAAACTCAATTTTCAAGTTGGTCTGATCGGCCATGTCTGCATATATATATATATATATATATATATATATATATATATATATATATATATATATATGTATATATATATATATATATATATATATACTCCTTATTATGTCTCCCCAATTAAGTTTTTGGTGGGGAGCTCAATTTTCAAAGTAGGTTTATGCTAAATTAGTATATTAGCTTGTGCTGGGCAGCATTTTAGTGATCACTGTCCAACAAAGGACGAGATGAGTAACTCATTCATTGATCATCAATTTTTCAATTTTTTAAACGATCACCCCCAACACGGTATACTAACTAAAGTCGTTGGATATGTGAAGGTTTCTATTGAGTGACTCATCATCATCAGTCTTTTAACGTCTGCCGTTTGACCTAGACCTTCCCCAGGATTCGCCACACTTCTCTATCATGGGCATCGTGGAGCCAGTACTTTCTGAACTTGTCTAGCTCGTTTCCATCTAATATTCTGCCAGCCTCGGTTGCGCATGTAATCTCAGGGGATCCATATCGTGAGTCGTGATGTCCATTCTTGCAACATGGCCAGCCCACTGCAATTTGATATTTTTAATAGATTCTATGATGTCCCTGACTCTTTTCCCGGATGTACTGTGCTGTCTTTTGATCTCTCTGTGTGAGGCTCAGCATAATTCTTTCATGTGCACATTGCATGGGTCTCAGTTTGCAGATCTGTCTCTTGGTTAGGTTCCATGTTTCCGCTCCATAAGTGACTATTGGGAGGATACATTGGTTATACACCCTTCTTTTTAGGATTAATGGGATCTTCTAATTTTTGAAGGTTGAGCTTGCTCTGCCAAAGGCTTGCCATCCTAGTGTGATTCTTCGCTTGATTTCTTCTTTTTTTGAGGGTCTCATGGAGATTCGTTGTCCAAGGTAGATGTAGTGATCTACTTCCTCCAGTTCTGTGTCCACGATTTACTATTGAATTTTCTGTATTTATTTATTCATTGAGTGACTAACCAGACAAAATTTCAATTTTTCTTCACTTCTGTTCCGATTTTTTAAATTAAATTAATTTTGTTTCTCCACGTCGTTTGTTGGTTCTCCGTCACTGAACGCATTTGATTTCTGAGTCAGAATTTCTTATTTCCCGGAATGTCCGGAAACAATGAATGAACAGTGGACAGATAGAAAGAGATGAGATCAATAATTATAAAGATATAAACAGATAAATAAATATCCAGTAGAACAGTGGAGAGAACTATGTTCTTATTGAAAAGTTACCGACGCCATATTTTTACAATGTTAGTGAAATCTTAGACCTGTCTTTGGAAATTATTCAACTCTTTATTGGCTGTGTTTGCAAACATTTCATAACGCGTTTACAGAAAATGATAATCGCATTTTGTTTGAGTCAAAATATTTGCTGAATCTAAAATCCATTCAAGAATGTTCACTCACATGTTTGATGTAGGAATAAGTGCCGCTACAGTTAAGAAATGGGACACTGAAACGAATTGTAATTATGTAGTCGGTGTAAGCCTTGGTGTGGAAAAGCATGCTAACTCAGTGACCCACTTGCTCATAGAGAGGCATAAATCATAAAGACAACGATTAAAAGGGGGGTGCAGGAATATAAATCAAAGGCTTCTGTCTTCGCGAACTTACAGAGGGATTAGTCGGGAATCAGACTACTTGTTTGTATGATGCATTCGAATAGAAAAGACATTTTTCTGGAAAAGTAAGCCAACCAATGCCGGATTGATAATGTACCAATTTCAAGGGACCCGACCTGAATGCTTTCATACTATCAATTCGGATTCATTGATTCTAAACTTGCTCTGTTACTATAGTACTATGCTGCCTTCGACTTTTATGAACGACGGTGTGTTTAAGGTTAACGATTTTAACTAATTTTCACCATTAGTTAGAGTAAGAATTTTATTACTGTAGATAATGAGAGCGTTATTTCTATATGATACATACGTGGAAATCAAAAAGCATTTGAAACTCATTACATAGCTGCTGCACAAAAATAAAAACGAAAACGAAGTAATATCATTACTGAATTATCAGACATATTTGTGGTATCATCTGGTTGTGTAGCAAATGAAAAGATTTAATTACTTTGATACGCAGATAAAAACATGGGTTTTAATATTTATGCTTATTTGCTAAATGTGGTATCCTTTTACAATATATGCCTCAGGCCCCGGAGCTGAAGGGTGATGTACTTTTGTGGAAGCGGCCATGTTCATGCTACAAACGTGATGCATCTACTGATCATGGAGCTGGGGTGGGACGTCCTTCCTGTTCCAACATTTAATCTTGGGATGAGTGCATCGGAAATTAGGTAGTGGATCACTGAAACTGTAATTATCTAGTCGATTCAAGCGCGTGTCAGGAATGGTTTACAAAGTTTCTTTGAAGGATTTGGGGCTCAAGAGACAAGAACGCTCTTGGAAACCTCCAGAACATGAAAACAGATAAATCAAAGGAAGTACCGATTGTCGATCTGTTGGTAGCACAGGAAATGGATTCGGCCATCTGAGGTCAAACTCTAAAAGACTAGAACTAATGCCTTTGGCGAAGGCATGGATCCCCACCCTCTCTCAAGTTATGGGTAAGATAGCGTATGATTAAATGAGTGATGCCACTTCAAGTGCTTATCGCCTTCTATTTCCCCTATAGCAAACATCGAAGGACTAACCAGATTAAGACACATGATATGTGAAGCCTGGGTAGGAATGGTTAGTCCGGTTGGCTGGCTGCCTTTGTATGTATGCGTCATACGCACTTGTCGCACATATTGAGCTAAAGGGCTAAAAATTTGAACATTCTTTCGTTGTGTATATAAAAAAAATGTTTTTTAATTTAGTAGGAGATTCAATTTACAACGTAATATTACACTAAATTGATTGCTCAGTTTGTGTCTGCTTGTTTTTTTGAAACTTGGATTCTCTTAGTGATCACAGTTCAACAAAAGTAAAAAAGAAAAAACATTACTCATTCATTGATCACTCCTTCCTCCAACATCTTAATTGATCACCTCAACTCGGCATGCCACCAAAAGACGTTGTTCACGTGATGGTTTCTGTTGAGTGACTAACCGGACCTTTTTTTTTTTGGTCTACTTTTTGAAGAAAGTGTAGTACAAACAACACGTGAACTTGCGGAGGAATTACACAGGTGAATGAATCAACCTGCTTGAATGACGCATTTGAACAGAATAGACATCGTTCCTGGGAAACGATGCCGACATTTTCTTTTCCTGCATGACAGCGCGCATTCTCATACTGCAAATACGACGCAGCCATCGATCATGGGCCTGGGAGGGGGAAGGTTCTTTTGAATAAGACGTTTTCTGCAGACCTGCCTCCTTCTGTTCCACTTCATGCAACAATGTCTGATCAACATTTCTGAAAGTTTGAAGATATCGAACACGCCTAGCTGCTGCAGAGTCGAACTCTACTGAATCTTTTATTCCAACTGAAGATGATCACTGTAACTTTTGTACGGTGTACACGACAAGTTAAACTTTGAAAAAAAATATATATACATATTTTGTATATATGTTATTTATTTATTTGAATATTATTCCGTTCAAATAAATAAATCAATAAATAACATATATACATATATATTTTTTTTACAATGTTTAATTTGTCGTGTATATCCGTATAATATTTTTTTTGTTTATATCTTGTTCTTAATGAATTAGTTCAGTCCATAAAAGACCCCCCTTCCCCCAGCAATCAGTTCGTCGTGAGTTCAAATCATGGAAAAAAAAGCGAATCTGATGTACCATTGAGTTTGGAGAGAATTGTTCTCATGGTTTTTTGTTGTTCTAGTCACGGTATAAAAAAAAAAGTCAACGCCACTTCCTTGCAGAATTCATCGATTCCAAACCGAAATTGCTCTTTTATAATGTGATATACAATTTACTGGAAAGGTAACTTTAAGTTCCAAAGATGTGGACTTTAAATACTGGATCATGATGCTATCAATTTATACGGTGAAAATTATTTGTCAAAAGATACTGGAAACTTTTAAATCAACGTAATTTTTTCAGTTTTTTTATGGGAAATTTCAAGTAGAGAAATTAAACAGCTGTATAAGATATTTTTTTGATTATTGACTATTTTTTACCTTCATCGTACTTCGATTTGTTGCTATCTATCGCAGCTTTTCTACTCACGCTGATTGACCTCCGACAATGAGTAAATAGCGTTGATAAAGAAAAATCCTTTAAGTAAAGAAACCCACACACCCCTGGCCAGGGGAAGCTCTGCCTTACCGAGTGAGCCACCAAGACTTCAACTGGACACAGAAGTTCAAATAAAACCCTTAAACCTATCCTTCGTTCTGATTGTAGATGTTGTTTGTTCACAATCTAGTATTCAGTACGATATATATATATATATATATATATATATATATATATATATGTGTGTGTGTGTGTGTGTGTGTGTGTGTGTGTGTGTATACATATATGTATCCTTACACAACATTTTAATTACTTTTCGTAAAATTCCTTATTTTTGCATTGAAGTGTGCATCCAGATATACATATGTTTACTACATCAACACCTATGCACTCGTTTTCGTGTTTTCACTTTTATCATCAAATGCGTGTTTCTAATTAGAGTGAATCGGATATGTGCTTAGTGCTCCACGAACCTGGCCTTGCACCTGACTAAACTAAGATTAGTAAAAACAGGTACCACACCACTTTTTGGAAGCTTGCTTCATATTAATTTTCTGCTGTCGAGAAAAAGGTGATGAGTGAAAATAGTATTCAATGGTTTTGGGGCTGCAAGTTGTTATAAAGGCAACACGTACTCTCTTCCCCCTCTCCTAGACACCTGTTTCCTCTACCTCCCACCATCCCAAATGCCAACGTTTTAGCCCAACTATTCTAGGTTTTGGGAACACAAAAAGAATTTCCTAAACGAAAATTGCAATTTTCCTGACTGACATATTGAAATCAAGACAGCGACTGTGATGATAGCCGGATCGCCGTGCTCCTGGTTTTATGTGAAAGAGATTAAAACATCTTCCATCCAGTACACAGGTTTTCACACTTTTTTCGCCCAATGAACGATCATTTACTAAGCTATTGTACAACTCAATGATAAGTCCATCTTCCCGTATGCAGAAATACATGTAACGTGGAGTTCTCGTCTTTTTCTTTGTGGGCGTGTCTCTATGCTGATTCCAGCCATTCATCCAGGGTGGTCAATCTGTGTTCTTTGACCATTTTCCATTCATTATACGTCAGGTTTTACCCGAGGAGATTCCGTTTAATACCACTGGACTTCTTCTTCCGATCGTGATTACCATTCGATTAACGTTTTGTCACGATTCCCATCGAACGTTTCATTCGAAGCAATCGATTTTCTCTTTTTTTTTTTTCTCTTCTTATACTTCATCGTGACTCCAGTGCCCAACCAATTTCCGTCCCTATAAATTAGACCTATGCTTGGGTGCCACTTCTTAGGCTTACTGCAAGTTGTGTGGCAGTAACACTTTGACAAATAGAAACTGTCAAGAAAGGATGTCACCAAAAAAGGTTTCGGCAGTTTTCAAATTGGTCTATACTTCTGACTAGCTGTTTTGCTACGTATGTATGTATCAAGTATCCATGACAAGCCAATAGAGTTAGAAGGCTGAATGATTACACATTTGCTCCCTATTATGTCTTGAAAAACATTCTTTTTTTGTTTTTCCCTCTAAATCCCTCCTAATTAGTTTTTTTATTTGGGGGGGACAATTTCCAACGTGATTTTATGCTAAATTGGTTCTTAGTTTTTGCCCTGCAGCATTCACAATTTTGACCTATTTAGCTATCATTGCACAGCAGAGTGCGAGAAAAATAGCATATTCATTGATAAGGCTTTTTTCCATTTTTAATTGATCGCCCCCAACTCAGCATACTGCCAGTGGACAGTGTTTACATGATGGTTTCTGTTGAGTGACGAACCAGACATATTTGGTTTTTCTTTTGTAAAACATTACTTTCAGTTTAGTTATACAGAGGACGCATTATTCAGTATATTTAATGAAGTTTGTTTCTCTGTTCGTAAGAATGGACTCTTTCTTTTGATGGCCACAATCTTTCTGATGAAAGTATTTCCTGCTCACCATTTGAAACAATGGACGTTTAGTTTTTGTTGCATGCTCTTGAATTAGGATCATAAAGAGAGAAGTTTAGAAAAGAGGTCTGGATAGTCACTCAAGAAGAATCATTAGGAAACCAACATGTTTTGTGGGTTGTCAATTAAATGGAAAAAAGGGTTATTGATGGAAAGTAGGTACTAATTTAGCATGAACATGCATTGCAAATTGCCCCCTGTGATGTATTTAAGGGATTAATTTTTAAACCATTTTTCTAGATATAATGAGGAGTAAATGTTCAAATTTTAAGCCCTCTAGCTCCATTGGTGCGGCTTGTGTGCTTTATACTTACATGCATATACAGCCAGCTGGACCGATTTGAAAACTGAAAAAAAACATTCTGACAGTTTTAGTGGTCATCAAGTGAAAGAATCCAATCTTACAAACAAACTTCATTGAATACACTAGCTGACGGTTTCCAATACATAGAAAACCGTGATAATCTTCCAATAGTTCCAATTTTAGTATATGAACTGTTGAAGCGAGTAAAATACAAATCTAAATAATTATGAGTAGCTAATTTGCATGTATTGTATATAAAATACGGAATACTTAAATACAGTATCAAGAAATGTAAAGAATAAGCATTATTCATCATACAATCGATGATTATCAACTAAGTTTCATCTACAATCGATTATTACTCGAGTGAATTGATTAAATACTGTTGACTAAGAGAATGTCAGTCATGCACAATACAAAGCCGACTTAGCAAAGGGAAATAACTGAGCAGACATTGATACACCGGGAACAGTTTTTGTTATGCTTCCACGTGTCCTAATCTTTCACCGAAGATCAATCTAACTTTTGTCTAAAAGATCACTACCAGATGCATTACCTCTTTTTTTCCTTTCAGCTTTTAACCATTACTACGTCTGACAAGAAAATAATACGTCAATGACAGGTCAACATCTCTACGTCTCAAAGTAACTCCAAGGCGGAATCTACGTAGTGAGATTTATGATTAAATCTAAAGTTAGGCTCAGACGCACACACACACACACGCATACGAATACGCACACACACAAATACACATTGTGGAGCTGATGTACATGCATGCATACGTGATTTTATGTGAAGGTATTTACTCAGTCTTAATCAATAAGGCGAACTTGGAAGAGCTGAACTTGAAAGAGTAAAAATCGCCAACAAAACTTATTTGTATTAAATCATTTCATCTGATTATAGATATTCCTATGGGAATCGATCTAGCACCCTATTGGGCAAATTCATATTTACATAGAATATATGTATTTATTCGGTCTTTAATTCGAATTAACATATAGCAAGCTCGTGCATTTTTAGTTCGTACCTGTTTTATTGATGACTTATGTTCTCTTAATGATGGAGGAGATATTAGAAAGTGCTATTTATCCCCAGGAACTTAAACAATAGAATAAACATAACGAAATACGAGCAACGTTCCTAGATTTGGATATTAAAACCGATGATGGAAGGTTTTTCTATAAGTTGTTTGATAAACGAGACACTTTTCCGTTCTACATCTTACGCATGCCATTCAGAACAAGTAGTATTCAATCTTATATATTTTACAGAACTGTATTATCAGAATGTTTAAGGATAGCACGAGCCACACTTACATTTATTGATTTTATACCGAAAATTGTTTCTTTACTTGAAAGAATAGTCAATCAAGGCAGCAAAATTCGTAAGATTTTGAGACAATTTGATAATTGGACATCTAGATCCCTTAAAAACTTATCAGCTTGACCATAATGAAATAATAACGAAAATAAAGAATATATTATCGAGAGTATGTAAATAGAATAAATGAATAATGCATACTAAATAGATTTGTATTAGTGTTAGGGGAATTGGGTAACCGAAAGGGAAGGAATTAATTTATGTCAATGTGAATAATCTTTGTATTGACTGGAACCAGGGAAAGGGGAAAACATTTGGCTCAAGTCCATTTGTCTGACTGATAGGTAATTGGCAGAGTGGAAGATTGAACATGGAATGCCAAGTATTGTTTCACTATGTTAATGGATTAACCCATTGAGAAGTTACTACTTGCTCAAAAGTGGTTTTGTTTCGTTTCAACCATGTATATAAGGCTAATTTACTTCATGATTAACGAGGGGTTACGAGATGGTTTATGACGGGCAAAAATTAACGTTAAAGTTAGTTTGAAAAAATTTTCAAATTCTTAGGTTGGATAAGTTGGTAGAAAATCAACTCAAAGGGTTTTCCTATGTAATTAGTATTCTTAAAGATCACATCATAAGTTGATTTGCATATATATCTATCTATGAAAAAATTGATTCAAATAAAGATTCCTTTTGAATAAAACTTTGCAAGGCACAATTGTCTAAATATGTTTATGTGAATTCAGTAAAAAATCGATACATAACAAAATTATTCAAATACATCTTCATGTGTACATAACTCTATTTTGGAATTTCAAAATCTATCATGTTTGTGTTTGTATTCCAATGTTGGTAACTGTGTATGCAAACTTTCACATACAAGCACATGTTCTTGTGTATATGTGATTGTGCATGTGTGTATGTGTATGTGTGGGTGTGTGTTGCTCCCAATTTCATGATACATTTCTCTATATTAGATAAGAAAAAATTTATAATTTTTGTTTTTATCAGAACATAGGTTGGTAAATTCAAACGTATGTATATGTGTGTGCGTTTATAGTTCCATATCCAATGTTTTCGTGTGTGCATATGTGAACGTTTGTGTGTGTGTGTGTGTGTGTGTGTGTGTGTGTGTTTGTGAGTGTTGCATGATATGAAAATGAATACATTCATTAATTACTGGTTATTGAAGAATTTCACAAAGGCCAATCTTTATTTTCGTTCTTTTTCAATACAGTGCATGTCAGGTCAAAAACATAAAAATCTTTTCGAGCAAAATGTCAGGGGTTTTTTGAGAATGATGTGTGTTTTTTCGACTTGGGGTTTGATAAATGACTGTGTTTAACCGACCAAGACCCATTGTCTTATACTCAATACGTTTCAAGTGAATAAACGGATTTCCAGGACATCAATCACAATTATTTGAGGGAAGAGAAAGCTCAGACATAAGTCTTCACTTTCCGTCACGAGTTTAAAGCAGTGCTCTTAAATCAGGAGAATGATTCATCCGAAGGTGAATAGAATTATTTTGGAGGTGACTGAAACTAGAGAGGTGAAGGAAGGGTAAATGAATTAATTTATAAAGATACAGGTTGAACCTCTTTAATCCAACAAGTGTGGAACCTAGCCATTGCTGAAATACAAATGCTGGACGATAAAAATTGACCTCTAAGATCCCTAGTAGAACCCCTTGTGTAACGTTCTGTGCACTAGCGCTGCTTACGTCAACACCTAGGTGGTAGGTTCACAAACTAATGGTGACAGACCATGGAAGTTGCTGAACTACCGAAGTTACCGGGCCACAGAACGCTCAACGTATTTATATATTCCCCATACTTACAAACTGTTCTTTAGATAAGCATAAATAATAAGAAAACCTTGTTTCTAAGAAACTGAGTCTAAGTCCTAAAGTTGTTCATTAACTTTACTTAAAAATCATCCTAATGATTCATATTTGTTAATATTTTGTCACTGTAGATTCCTTTATATATTTTACGATGTTCTAAAACTTGAACGAAATAAATATTTGAAAAATGAGGTAATTTAAATTTTCTCCGATTGATGTGAGAATAATACGAATATTTAGTCATGAATGAATTGAAGGTTGGGTGGCATTTGCTTAGTTTAAGGAATAATCGTCTAATCTACTCTCAGAAGAAAAACGGGGTATCAAATCGTGACTGCTGCAGATCTAATGTACAAAAACCTCTGTCCCAAACCAATCAAATCGCCTATAGAGTACATAAAATGAAGACAAATACTAATAAATTAAATCAAATCAATTACTAGCACTAACTACAAAACCCACAACATTAGGTAAGTACAAGTAGTAGTAATGGTATTACCAGTGGTGATGGTCTTCTCTACCCATTCCATGCTGTAGTATTGAACAACCGTAGCCAACAGTGATGCCAAAGATTTCAATCCTTTTTTTAAATGTGCATGTGTTTGTATGTTCCAGCACTCCTGACATTACCGTTTTGTCTGCAAACTTGAAATTTGGCATCGATACTCCGCTAAATCTCCTCTGTTTTGTTTTGTTTTTTTACCTTTGGGGGCCTTTTTTACCGATTTCATCAATAACATCTAGATTTTTCTGAGTTTAAATGTTTCTAGATGTTTTTAATCTATTTTAGATGTTTTCCGATGGAAAACACCAGTGATGTCATGATTATTATTATTTTTTTTTTTTTTTGCATGACTTCTGATTTCGACACTATTGTTGTTCAGTTATTGTCTATGGGTGCGAGTAACTTCTAAATCATAGTGAACTTCATAAGTGCCCTGTACGGAACGAAACAAAATATTTTCTTATATTTTTATCGGCCGTTATACAACAAATAAATTTGAAAGGAACTTGCCAAAATGTTCTAAATTTTCCCAGTGTATTAGCAATATAATTAAAGGAGCCCAAATAACAGAACTGCTTTCGATAATTAACAGCAAACAGATGTTACTCTGAGTCAACATTCTTATTCTTTAGAGAATGATGCATTGTTTTTGTTTTGCTCTCAACTTCGGGTTTGATAAATCACTGTGTTAAACCGACCACGAGCCATTGTCTTATAGTCTCTACTTTGGCATACCGCACATAAGCGGGTTATCATTCCATCAATCAATATTATTTCTTGGAAGAAAAAGCACACAAAGAAACTGATAACTGTTCTTTTGCAACGCATAGAACCAAAAACAAATGGTACAATTGAATAGATATGTGGTTGTGTCTCCCTGAGACTGTGCCTAGAATCTCATTACAAATCTATTAAATTAAATGAAATTGCTAACACATACCACATGTCTATATTGTATGTTCTATGACATTCCATGGATTTTACACTATGGAGCAATACCTTGAATAGTGCGGCTTTAATTAGTCTAGGTCTCGAAGTAGTACGGATATGGAATAGCTGTACAAATTAATGTAACTAAGAGATTAAAAAAAAGACAGACAAAATTTTGGAACAAATTAATCGCACTATTTAAGATATATCTGTGTGTTCTCAACAAGTGGCACGTCAAAAACTGATTGACAGGACGGAGGGATACCATAGAAGATAAAGGTTGAAAACCCCCACATACAAGACAAACTGGAAAAAAACGATTGATCCAAAATAGAGGAAACGATGGAAATTAACGATTATTCTACAGAACTTGATGTTTTTGTTGGAAATTTAAACTTTAATTTCAGCTCTTTTACTAAAGACAGACTTTTAAAATTTTGTTGGTGTTCTTTTCAGATGTTTTATGCTTATTATATTAACGCATATACATGTCGAGTTTTGAAGACCAAACTCTTTAGCAAAAAATCGGGGGTCGACCTTTGCATGGGTAATAATTTTGTGATGTTGGACTCCAAACATAATGGGAAGGACTGGAGCCACTCATGGTTTCAAAAATGGAGTATCTCTAACGGTCACTGCCATCAAATAATGAACACAAATGAACCAATTAGTGAAAAGATGATCCACGCCACATAAATAAGGAATTATGGAATTTCATACGATGATCGATAAATATATCTTATATTTTATTTTGATTGAGTGTTTATTGTGAGAATTCCATTCTAAGTATCACGTACACGCTTCTTGGACCTATTCATAGCCTCATAAAATATCCTGATTCATCTTTATTATACTTCATCGAATGTCCGTCTGTCTGTATGAGTAAAACACAAGAATGATCACCAAATTTTCCGTGTTTATCATCGGCAACCCGGACCAATTTTTTAGCAATTTGCGGTTTTTGTTTTGTTTTGTTTTTTTTGTTGTTTTTTTGTTTTTTTCTTTCAGATTAGTCCCCTTGAGTTTTTAGTGAGGGGTTCAATTCAAAATGTAAATTTATACTAAACTAATCCCTTATGTTAGGTCCAGCAGTATTCCTGCTTACGTAAAGATTTACTATCTTACTATAATTCACTAAATATCAAGAACTGCAAGAGTTATGGTCGTCGAATTTTCTGTGTTTACTAATTAGCCCCAGTCAGTAGCCTTCGAGCATTAAAAAACTGCTTGTTTGTTCCGCTTTCAAATTTTCCCTAGTGACAATGATCTTATTTCTATGTATCTATCCATGTATATGATATTAAAGTTCGATTTTGTTCATGTGACTTCTGAGTAGGGGGCCCTATTTAAGGTTTCCATTGGGACTAGCCAGAAATCCCACTCGTAGGGCTGTTATTTCAGCTAGTAACTATAATCTGCTGTTTCCTCACAGTGTTGATACGTGGTTCGTATCCTCAATGTTGATTTAAGCTAGATATAAGTATGTAAGATGCTGACTGACATACTGTAATTAGTCCTCAAAAAACCGGGATCGACCTATTCACAAGACTGACGTGAAGACAAGAAGATATTGGTGGTTCAATACTAATTGGGAAAATTATTTTTCTGCATTGCTGTACAACGCTAATTTTCACAAAAATAATGTTTTCACATAAGAATATATCAACAAGAGTCACCGAACATATTTAGGGATAGGTGTGTGTTGCTATCTACAGATGCATCTATCATTCGCTTTATAATGCATTTAAAAAATGCATCAAGATTACATATATATATATATATATATATATATATATATAATGGCAATTTGAAAATTTTTGAAATTGTAATTTTGTAATACTGATGACGCATTTTGCTATATCATAGCCTATTCGGATCGATTTTTTAAATTGTAGTTGTCATGGTGATGGTACAGTTCGTTATGATGGATATATTTTTAAGCTTTTTAAATAATAACCTATGTCTATTTTATACTTTGTTGTTTTCGATTTATATTATATCTTGCAAGGATATCAGTCTCTTTAGTATCAGACATATGTGAACTTTTCCAACTCGCTGTTCTATTGTAACGCATTAGGGGATTAATGTCGAATCCATGTAATCATAATCACCCTATTGAATTATATATCCATTCATACATATATATATATATATATATATATATATATATATGTTTGTGTGTTTGTGTGTGCTTGCAGGATCTGATTCAAACTCATGCTTGTCACGTGAATCCTCAAAGGGCAAGAGCGAAACCTAGCCTCCCTCTGGCATTAAAGACGTGAGTTCCAGTCTCACCGAGAGTTTATTCTTTGTTCCTATCTGCAGTTTGTTTGCTCACATTCGAAGGATTCCAACCTGAGAAAATGTGCAACAAGAAACAAGATACTACTTGCATAGAATCAATAGAATATTGTCAATAATGACAAACAAAACATGAATAAAGTTTATCGTGTATTCTACATAAATAGTACCCTTTCTGTCTCTATTTGGCAATGGAATGACCTCCTCAAGGGGCCCATGACTGAGTGAAGCATGTGGAATTCTTGAAATGCCAAGTCGTCAGAATCCTCCTCTCAGCTTTGCTGATGTAGTCCAGAGGGAAGCTCAGAGCAATACGTCTGACATCAGCTTGTCTGCAAGAGCAGCCAAAATGACGTCGGACTCCTTAGGGAGTCTCTATTCTTTGGTTTGGGATTCAGAGTTGTCATTCGCCTAGACCAGTTGCTTTCCTGAAGTCAAAGGGCCCAATCGGCCCAGTTATATTGCTCATATATGGAGGGAAAGAGATGGATCTATGCCTTCCCGAAGGATATTAGTGCAAAATTATCATAAACAGGCTCGACTACGCCAATCACACACACACACATATATATATATATATATATATATATATATATATATATATATATATATATATATATATATATATATAACGTTATATTATATTGAAACTCTTATTTGAAATGATCTCCAGTCATTACAAAGTTGATATATCGCTTGGCTTAGACAACGCAAAGTAGTCCTTTGGAAAAGCATTTAAAGCCCAACGATCTTATGAGATTGTTTGTGTGCCTTGTTAGAATTTCCAAAAATAAACTTGGACGACCTCTAATGACAACCAACATCACTATCACATATCCTATAACTTCATTGTGCCAGGATGAGCCCAATGCAACCCTATGTGAAATACTGTGGCAATCAACTTGAAAAATCGGCCAGAAAATTACTGAAAATCACTTCAAGTGAATTCGGCAGTCAGTTTTGCATTGCCTTTGACCTTCACCAAGAAAAGATTTATTCTTTTGCCAAACTTCAGTTACATATACGTAATGTTGTCGCCAGAAATTTGGAAAATTTAGTAAAAATTACCAGAATTGACTTCTGGTGACTTTGAATTACCTCAAATGTTAGTATATATATATATATATATATATATATATATATATATATATATATATATATATATATATATATATATATATATATATGTGTGTGTGTGTGTGTGAGAGTGAATATATATTTGTATGTGTGTGTGCTCGTGCTCACGTTTTTTGAATGGTTAGATGATATTTTTATGACAATTTCCTCTTGTTCTATTTCTTGCGAAGCAATGAGGAAAGAAAAGGCACTTGACACAATCTATCAATAGTTTTCCTTTGTAGCAAGTGCTTGGCGACACACAGATGATCATTTTCCTCTGAAGGGTTGTTTTTATCACTAGAGTCGTTGTATTTAAGCCAATCCTAAAGAGAGTTTTGTTCTTTCTCTAAATATCGTGCACATATATACACAGACGTTTATACCAGTTATGTATATTCATACATACACACAGATACACACACACACACACACACACATGTATACAATAAAACGCAAATGTTTAAAAATAAATTACGGATCAAATAGATTGATAGATATTACATATTAAGGAGTGCATACTTATAGACATATGTACTTCTTAGTACTCGAAGTAAAACTGGAAAGTAACACATTCAAAACACACACACCACACAAACAAGTTTATGTTTCTGCCCTCTTCAGGCGAATAATTGTATGCGTTTTTAGTTTCTAATTTTGGGAATTTGGTGAGAGTCTTGTCGGTGTCACATTTTGTTTTATTGTTTTTAGAAGTGTTAATGTTTTTGTTGGTGGTTGTAAGTTACATGTCAAAGGGTGTGAGCTAGGTATAGGGGTTGTCTATGAATGGATGCTTGATTGTTTTCTGAGGGATGTTTTCATCATGACCTTGGTATTTGGTATTGGGTTTATTGCCTATGTTGGTATCCTTTATAGCTTTAGTTGATTGTATTATTCTTAATCTACTTCGACATGTGAGGGAGTAGATAATGTGGAAGAGAAGTTTGGATTCGAAGTTCTTTTGGGATGATGGATATATGAATCGACTGTCTACATTACTTTTAATTTACTAATGTATGGATTGCTATTTCATATTATATTCGTTCATAACGATTTTGACCGACGCCTGCATTTCAGTATTATTTCATTTTTTTCTATTTGATAATTGTATTTTTTCAACTTTTTTATCGTAATTAAGGTTTGTTTCGGTGAAACCTCTATTATTTAGGGCTTTGATGTAGTCATTTTTGACTTTGTTGAATATTATTTCTTTTGAAAAATTGTATCTTAATCTAGTTTCTATGGATTTAGGGATCTTTTTTATTATTATATTCGAATGGTTAGAACTGGTATTGATGTACTTTATCAGAGGATTTTTTTTATATGGTTAATCAGTGTTATTAGTTAAATCAAAGGTAAAGTCAAGGAAATTTAAAGTTTTCAATTTGGCCTTTATTTCTAATCTAAAGTTCATTTTTTTCATTTTTTATGATATATTTTTTTTGATATTTTTGCATTTTGTACGTTACTATTCTTCACAAGTAGTAAGCCATCATCCCGAGACGATCCTATAATTTTTGTGTCTATTTTGCAGTTAAGATAATATGAAAATGTACAAGGCCAAATCGAGGCTGACCAGGGAGACATCGAAACTACATTTTTGCATCAATTGTTCTTGGCGGTGGAAAAGTACCGTGCGTCTGCAATGCTTAATTATTTCGATATCCCAATAGGTTTTAGCGAATTCCATGGCCTCCTCGAATATACCTTTAAATATAGATGGGTAAAAGTCTATGATAACGAACTATATGAAGCTGCACATTTGCTTATTTTTTATATTACTTAACCAAGCAATGGCCTCATTGGTGCTGATCCACTGGTTGAGCTGTAATCGATCTTTTATACTGTTGTTAACTCTTTCGAGTAATCTTCGCTAATTCTACCTATCTGCGTTTTTGTCGGATTAATGAGTCTAGTTGTGGATCTGTTATTAAAATCAGGTTTATGATCTTTCTTGAGTAAGTATGCATCTTTGTTTTGTAATTTACTGATTCTATGACAAAAGTTTATTTTATCAGTAATTCTTTTTCCTTCTATGTTTATGGTTGTTTCCAGGTTATTGGTTTAGGCATTCAATTGTTTATAATTCTCAGTAATGTTAATCAGGTGTTTGTTATGTGTTATGAAATTCATTCCATGTTTGTGATTGTTTTCATCTCCTTATGACAGTCTTGACTTCGCAAACGGATATATATATATATATATATATATATATATATATATATATATATATATATATATATATATGAGAAAGAGGTGCTTTATATATATATACTTTGTAAAACATTTCAATCAAGATCCTTATACTATTTATTGATTTATATACATGTGTGTGTGTTTGTATGTGTAAAACACATGATATATCTAAGCAAACATGTTTGCTTTTGTCAATATAAACAGAAAATAATTATTCATTTAGAAATTGGAAAAAATTCTATTTGTGTCAAATCCAAATATTCACAAGAAAAAGCTAGATCTTTACATTGCTCGATGACAGAAATAAACGTTAACGCACTAACAAATCCACCCAGGCAATCGCATACACACTCATTGTTAAGTACCAATGTCGACTATTCGATTAGTGCGTTTTTGCTAGTCTGGATTTTGATGTTATTTAGGAATAGATTATTATTTGGCGCGTCATCACATGCATTATTGAGCAACCGTAGCGTCAAGATTATTGGAAGTCCTGTGAAGAAAACTCACGAATCGACGAATAGATATGGTCAGAGTAAATTCTGTTATGACATCACCAGCATTTTACGCTGGTAAACATCTTAAATAGATATCTTGAAGAACATTTAGAATAATTTAGATTCCCCAGAATCTAAATGTTATTAATAAACCCCTCAAAACAAAGCCAGGAAAAAGTCCAAAAAGCTTTTCCCTCCAAAGAAAGAAAAGGTCTATTGAAGCACTGATGTCAATTATTACGTCTGTAGATGAAACAGTATGGCCAGAAGCGTTGGAATACACCAACGGACCCTCATATACAAAGTGAAGAACCTTTTGCCACATTTGGTAGCAACGGTTGTTCAACAGTGTTAATGTTATAGATCAGTTTATATCATAAATTTCCTCCATTTACTTATTATTATTATCATTATTATCATCATTATTATCATTATTATCATTATTATCATTATCATTTTCTTTTTCACTACATCGTGCGATTCATTTCAGCTGTCAAATTAAAGACTGGAAAAGCAAACTCGAGCAATATTATTGTTTGTATTCAAGATTAAACGTTAAACAGCGTTAACTGCTCTCAACCATGTTATTGGTCAGGGGCCCGTCAACGAACGAACATTCTTTACGATGAGGAGGGATGTCGACGTCCTCTTGTGATTGGTGGCATCCTGATGAGAGTCATTATTGAGGTGGACTTACCCAAAACAATTGCAGAGGAACTAGATGTTGACCATTCAGCAGTCTTTTGACATGTTCACCCAATTGAGAAAGCAAAAATGCATGACAAATGGGTGTCATACGTGCTGAACGGAAATAGGATAAAAAATCAACGTTACAAAGTCTGTTGTGTGCTTTTGGGGGCACAACAAGAGCAATCCATTGCTTGATCGATTGTGACACGTGATGGAAAATGGATTAAGTACAAAAATTGACGGCTGGGTAGCAATGAAGAACAATAATACCTCACAAAAAAAAGAACGGCATCAAAAGAAAATCGCTATTACTGTTTTGTGATCAGCAAGTCATCCTGGGAAAGCCATCACAGCAAACGAGTATTGGCATGAAGTGGACAACTTACGTGTAATATTGACATTTTCTTCTTCATGTCAATTCCCGACTGAAAGTCTCACGAATGACCTTATAAAAAATTGAATGAATCAGACTAGGAAACTCTACGTCACCCAGATTACTCTCCAGTCTCTTCGACCGACTGCTTCGAGCATTTCGACCACTTATTGCAAGGGAGAGTATTGAACAAGAAAGCATCAGCTCAAAACATCTTGAAAAATTGATTGGTTCTAGGACTCCAGAATTCTATGCCTCTGGAATAAATAGACTTGTTTCTAGTTGGTAGAAATGTGTAAATTCTGAAGGTTCTTATTTCGATTAATAACTTTTATTCTATTCTGAGATATACTGCTTGGAGTTAGATGGTGGAAAACCGCAAGTTCACAGACGAGAAAGACAATGTAACGGAATGTTTGAAAATATGCCCTAATCCCGCCTAAATCTTACATGATTCTCTCATGTGCACGTTGCATGGTTCCTATTTTGTGGGTCAATCATTTGGTTCCGTTCCATATTTCAGCTCAATGGTCTGGCTAGCTATGTATATATATGTATCACACGTACAGGCAGAATTAAAGGAACTAGGGAACAGGAAAATTTGACCATTTACTCCGTATTATAGAATTTTTTTAAAAAGTATTCATGCCCTCAACAGGTTTTTAGAGGGAGGTTAAATTCCCTATGCAAGTTCATGCTAAATCGATCACTTAGTTTGAGAGCGGCTACGTTGTCAGTTGATTTTTTTTTAATTCACACTTTTTCGTGATCACTGCCCGGGAAGGGGAGAGAAATAACTTATTCATTGGTCACCCCTTTTTATCTAATTTTCTAATTGATCACCTCCGTACAGCATGCTGCTAAAAGACGTTAGTTATGTAGTGGTTTCTATTGAGTAACTAACTTTTCTTGCTTCTCTTTACTTTTCTCGCAATCCTTTTTTTTCTCTTTCCAACTGAAGAACATCTAAAAGTCTACTGCATTGCCTTGTTGTTCTTAGTTCTTTCAAACCCTTTGCTGTTTTCCAGTCTTCCTTTGAATTGTTCTAATTTTAGACTTTTTGTGTTTGCAATCACTGTATTTGCTTTGTATTCTTCCCTTACGTAACACATGGCCAAGAGATTGCTTCTTTTCTCAGGGGCTTTGAATTCAGAACTCAATTTCCTGTCGGTAAAATGAGAATGTTCTCGTTAATTTTGACGTTCCGCCCGTCCATCGGAGCTTATTCAGAAAACTATGTATGTATTATGCGTACAGGCTGCAACAATGGATCTAGACTGCTTTACATTTACTCCAATTTTATGTCGAGGAAAATATTTTTTTTATCTTTTTCAACGCCAAATTTTGTCTTATTATAGGATGGGGGATACCAATATTTGAGCCGTAGAACATAAAGCCAAGAAAGGTGCAATCCAATGCTCCAAGTGGACACTTCTGCATTAAATCAAGTCAAATCAATTCAATTTAAATGACCGACCCACGCCGACTGAATTTTACTTCGAAAGGCAAACAAGCCCCAAAAACCGACGTTGTAGTATCATTGCAAATGCTTCTGTATGAGGTACGGCAAGGTACAGGGTCAGTACTTGTATAAAGGTTTTTACCTTTCTTGGTCAGACTCTTGGTAGTCTCATATCAATGAGACATTAGTTTCTCAGTTTAAAAAAATCTCTTCACGAGTCCAGTGAAACCAACTCTTATTCGTGTTTATCGTCTGTTCAGGTGATATATAGCCAAGAAGATGCGGTATCCTTATGCGTGGATCTCTGAAATATTTCAGGATGAGAACAAAGAAAAGAATCAATGTAAGATTAGTACTTGGTCTGCTGCACACGTATGCAATATACATGAAAACTTTTTTACGTTTAGAAATTTTTTTTTTCATTTTTCAAGCGGAAGTTTCACATTGTTTTATCACAATCGATTTTTTTATTTAGATTCATTCATTTCTTGTTGTTTGCAGCCAGGACAGTCAGGGGGTTTGGAATGAGAGGGAGGCCGTTCGCTTTCGTTATTGAACGCAATAGAAATCGTTCTTCCTTCGAAACGATCACTGCAAGTATCTCTACATGATCCACAGCTTCCTACAGTACCTGGTATTCCTAGATGGTCGCTTATCGAGATTCTGATCAGGTTCGTCCTTGCTCAACTACGGTGATCGTACGAGAATCGGTATAGCCAATACAATTTAGTCGTGACTTTTATCTAGCTCCTATCCATCTGAATCCCCACAAGGACAGAACGAAACATAATGTCGGTTCAACGTGGAGAAGCGAACATATGGAGTAGGAGCTTCCTTAAAAATGTGTGGTACAGGAGCTTCCTCAAACATTTTGATTCAGTCGCAAGACAAACCCTAATCCCATTAGTCTTGACTACACAGAGCAATGCCTAGGGTATCGTACCTGCGTCCGTCTAGTATTCCAAATATAAATTTTGAGAATTAACAGGCTTTTATCTTTATTCAAGTAAACAAAAGACACGTGATCGCTGAGAAATGCCCCTTCATACTGTTAGAGTCAGACCTGTTTTTTCTATAGCTTTGTTTAGTCGAGCTGTTAATAGACGTGACAGTAAAACCCATGGAAGCCGAGTAATTTAAACGTTTGCCATCATCAGACAGGGTTCGATGAACCCACCTTCTGTTCTTCCCCATGCTTATAATACAACTCAGTAGGACCTCACTACCCGTGGAATCGCCTAAAGTGGTTTCACATCCGCTGTAGGCCCAATTTACATCTTTTTCATTTATTTTTTTCTTGCATTCTGATGTCAGATATTGCTATTCAGATAGATTTTAATGAAATAAATAATATTTTGATTAATGTCCAGAAATAAAATAAGTAATGTTTTCGGTAAAATCAGAAATATTTTGATGAAGCAAATGTCGATGGTTGAAGTCACGTTCAATTTGACAATATTGTGTGATATATTTCATTATTCTAAATATATATCTGGAAAATCTGGATGTTTATAAATGTTACTTGACTTACTTTTAGAAGTAAGCTTGAAAATACTTTTGACAAGACTGTTAGTTTACATGGTTGGCAATTATCCGCGGGTTTCTCCATCTACGTTGGCTCTTGGAACCTATCAACCGCGGAAGTGACACTGTAATTGTTTATAATTAGGATTTAACCTGATTCTTCCATTTTGTGCTTGTTGATTCTGTTTGATTTGATGTCGGCCATTAAAGGGCATTGGTGTGTTAGTTGGCGTTCCGCACAAAGGAAATTTCATGGCGAATGCTTTTTTAAGGAAATAAGTACATAGATTTTAGACACTGGTTAAACTTGATTTGCCGACTCACAGGTAAACATACTTTTTATTTATCTATTCCTATCTTAGTTAGTTGATCACTTTGACACTTAAAACCCTCCACTTCTTTGATATTTAACAAGGCGTAAACGAGTACTTCAGCTAGTCTTTGATATACTGGGATGTTAATATGAATAATGAACACTGAGGTCAAACGTTAAAAGAGGTTGAGCCTGGTCGAGATTGATGTTCAACAGGGTAAGCTAGGTGCTAGATCGTAGTGATCCCTTCAACCCTCCTAAAGATCTCTACACTCTGCTCTATAACGTAAGACAAAAACACCTTCCTGAAACTTCTGACTGGTCTGGTTACGAGAAATAGAAACTGAATGAAAAGCATTACGCTTCCTGCGAGCAGCACTGACATCTGCAAATAAATTGACCAACTGCCTTACGTCACGACATAGCTTAAGTATTAAATCAAAGAATTAATCCAACGGTTGCTACTTAAGAAGTTGCTTCTCTTACGTAAGTCGAGGTTTTCCGGTGTCCATGCGCATTCATGAAAGAGATTAAATGCCTGCGTATCTTTACAAAGCTTTCTTTGAACATTGGACATTACGTCAATCAATTTTGTTTTAATTGGTGTCTCAAATATCTTGTAAACGTGTCTTCATATCAAAAGGTCAAAGAATTTCAGGTAAATTTCATATGGTGAATTTGCCTCCTTCGCCAATTCAAGTCTTAACCGCAAATCTTCAAAATGCACCGTGGCATGAAAGACACGCTCACAGTTGGGTCTTTTTCACTAATTTGGGGAAACTATTAGAAACCATGAACCAAAACTGTCACCAAAACTCTAACGTAGGTTTTTTCAGTTTTCAAGTTAGTTTGGTTGGCGGGTTGGTCGGTTGGTTGGTTAGATGGATGGATAGATGTTATCTATGTATGTATGAGTGTATGTATCTGTGTATGTATGAGTGTATGTATCTGTGTTTGTATGAGTGTATGTATCTGTGTTTGTATGAGTGTATGTATCTGTGTTTGTATGAGTGCATGTATCTGTGTATGTATGAGTGAATGTATCCATGTATGCATGAGTGTATGTATCTATGTATGTATGTGTGTATGTATCACATATACAGGCTACAACAATGGAGCTTGAGGGCTATTTTTGCATTTTTCTAAAATCCACTCATTTGGCTTTTAGTGGGGGTTCAATTGGAAATGTAAGTTTATGCTTGATTTGTGCCTAAGTCTCGCCCACTTGTATTTTTGTGATTTCTGGCCTACAAAATGTGAGAGAAGTAAATTATTCATGATTCCGTCCTTCTCCCAGTAATTCAATTTCCTGAACGTGGCATGCTTCTAAAAGACTTTAGTCACGTGACAGTTTGTATTGAGTAATTTGCCAGACCTGGAATAGGAATTCTACATTTGGTCCTTGTTTTGATTAAATCAAATTATAATGTATTCTAAATATTTGTGCTTTTGACTTGAATCAATTTTCAGATATAGATTCTACTCAATCTCAAATGGACGCAAACTGCTGAAAAGTGGAACCAGTAAGACTCGACAGTATGACTTAGGTTGTAAGTAGCACCCTTCCGCTGACTACAGCTTCAGTCGTTCCTCTTTAGGCTTCATATATCAAGTCACAACTTACCCACCTCGTTTGCATTATGCGAAATTGACTTACAGGTGGAAAACACCTGAAGTGTCACTCACTATATCTCGTGTTATTTTACCCATGGTTGGGGGAGAGATGAAATCATTCCTTTCTCAAGGGCATTAGTGCGAAGTGAAATCAAACTACTGCCGCCCCATATTAGATTGAAAAGCCATAAAGTATATGTTTTGTATCTATACAATATGTATCGGACGCATAAGTACAAAAGTACTGGAAACTGATATCATTGCTACTGCACAAAAATCAAAATGAGTTAATACTTGACCTGAAATGTCTTGGTATTGACTGCATAGCAAATTACTAAAATAAATTGCTCAACTATCCAAATAAAAAAATGTGTCTTACTATCCACGTGCATTTGTTAAACTTACGACCTTTGTCGAGGGGGAGGGTCAATACGGTGAATGACTTTAAAATCAAGCAGTTCTGGTTAGTCACTCAATAGAAACTGTCAACGTCTTTTGACGGCGGGTTGCGTCGAAGAAGATCAATTGAAAAATTGGAAAAAAGGTGCGATCAAGGAATTAGTTACTTCTCTTGCCTTCTGTTTAGCAGTGAGAAACTAAAGTCCAAGTTTTCAGAAAATAATTGTAAGCACCGCTGGAAACTAACAGAAGGGCTAATTAGCCTGAACTAACAGTGCAAATTGTAAATCATATTCTGGGGTGGTTAAAAAAAATATTGTTTTACTAGACATAATGAGGATTAGGTCTTTAAATTTTCTGCCTTTTACTTCTATTTCTGCTACCTATACGAATAATAGAGAGTCAGATAAAAAATCTTAAAAACTGAAAAAAAACTTTTGTTGGCAGTTATGATTACTTCAACATATTTTTCAATTTTCACATAGAAGTTTTTGATTCACTAATAGTAATCTGTCTTTAATCTGCATGTCGTAGTTTGTTTTGTTTTTTCAATTTGCTTGCTGTATTTTTTTATCTATTTATTTGCTGTAATTTTGAACTTTCCCGGGAAAAGGTATAGACAGGCATGCGAAACACAATCTTTTAATTTCCCTCATGTTGACCGCAGATTGTACTTTATTCAGATTAGTAAATGACAACCAAGGGGGAATAATCAATATATTACTAGATTTGTTTTTTCTTTCTTTTTTCCATTAATTATCCTAAAAAATTGAAATGAGTTTCTTCTCTGCCGCCACGGTGCAATCAATTAAGTCTCTACTTTACATCTTGTAGTAGGTCTTAGCTGAACGTGCGATCGGTTCTTGATTTTTTTTTTTCATCCAAGAAGTGAGACTTCTAACATCGATTATAAAAACAGCACAGGACAAGCTGAAAATCCTCTTATAAAATCAGAACGGCTGAAGATGAAAGTGAAGAGATTGTCACACAAGTGTGAAAATTAGTCTGACGCTTGTTGTCAAGCCGATTTTGAAGCACTCGATTGAACGTGTATTAGACATAAAGTCAATTGAGAACTCGGTCAATAGACCCTCTTCACCAGAAATGCATACCGTCTATATGCGTACGTAAGTCGATTGGCGTAGTCGATGATGGCTCCGAGAATCGCATCAGCGACCCAATTTGAAACTCTGATCGAGGCTATTCACGTTCACTTCGTACAAAGTCCGTCGGGAGCGGCATACATCCATCTCTTGTGTCACTTCTCCAACTACGATGGGCTCAAAGACGATTCTCTATGCTCTTTCGTGGTGTCCAAATTTCAAAACTTTCAACTGTAGCTCTAAACAACTGGACCTTAAGTTATCTACTTACCGTTCATTTCCATCTTGTTTTATTAGCTGCTGTCCATGCCATTAGCTGTCTAGTCTTTTTCTGTTGCGTTTACTACCCCACAGATGCCAATCAGCCATTTGCTCTATCTATCCTTTCTCCTCGTTATGTAACCTGCCCGTATCCATTAGCTAAGAAGGCAATAGAAAAAAAGATCAGCATGGACCCTAAAGGGGACTAGAATAGAGAAGATTGTACAAGTGGTTAGAGACGCAGAATGATGATACAGAATTGTCTTTGGATTCTGAATACATTGAGGATGATGTAAAAGAAGGGATTGTTATCCCCAAGGGAGATAATTATCACTTGACAACCAAATGCTCGATGTCACTAATATCATGAAAACTTTTTTGCCCAAGCATTGAGTAACAAATAATGTTAAACGATTTTATTATTATTATTATTATTACTATTACTACTACTACTACTACTACTCCTACTATCTCTGCTATTACTCTACTACTATCATCCGAGTCGTAAAAACGACACCTGTTTTATTAATAGTTATATTTCCCTCGACATCGTTTTACATTGGGTCAGTTGACGGTTGCAATGCTGGTCGAAAGGTGGGGGGACAGCCGTGACTGACTGGAGAGGAGGGGTGGAAGTAGGGAAATTAAGGCTGAGGAAGTGTCATACACCCTTTTGCCCATGACTGTTTTTGTTTTTGTTTTTATTGTTTTGTTTTCCTAATTCAGACTTTTTAATGATCATTGCACAATAAAAGGCGAGAGAAGTAGCTTATTAATTATTCAGTCCTTCTTCCTGTAATTCAATCAAGAAGTAATCAGTTTCTATATTAATCTTTTTTCCAATTTTTTTAATTGTTAACCCCAACACAGCACGCTGCCAAAATGTGTTAGTCACGTGACGTTTTCCATTGATTGAATATCGAGACCTCTTATAATCATTACCTTGCATTACTTTGCAGTTTATGAACATAAATAATTGATAAGTAATAAAAATTAAAAAAAACATCGGCAATGTTGATATATTCATTCAATGCAAACCAAGATGGCGTCGATCGAGGCTGCTTAATCATCACGATACCTCATTAGACATAACGACTATAAAAGACATTCGGCGGAGAAATATTGATAGTCTTTGGTTTGACGGGTGCAAAAACATATGGCGGTGTTTGAACTTGAGGCTCAGAAAGTCATTGAAAATATAAATGAACAACATATTCATTATAAATTAATACAATAATGAATTTTTTTAAAAAGCCTGATGAGCCTTGATTTAATAATTGCCTTAATATCTGATGCATACGTTGATCATTTATACGTTCTGATGAAACAATATACGTTTGGGGCCTCTGAATGACGTTTGGTACTTTGTACGCTGGTGGAACATCGCCATAGGTTTATGTACGTCAAAGCAAAGATTACCAAATGAATCCTCCAAGCCAAAAAATCATTTCCATAAGTCGACAGAGGAACATCGAAATGATTTTTGGCTTGGAGGATTAACATTCGTCTCTTCCAACGGTGATAAGTCATCAACGTTGGAAGAGACGAATGTTTTGGCTGATAGGATGTTAATAATAGATAATAATTAATCGTAAATGAAAGAAAGATTACTTTTCGGATATTCAACGCTAATGAACGAGCTGCAAAAAATAACTATAATTAGGATATCTTTTGTTTTCTCTCTTCCTTTGGCTACTATGTTATAATGGAAAACCAGGCAATTATTTTTAGAATGAAAAAACATCAATAAGCGATAATGTGTATCATTATCAAATCGAACACTATATATACAGGTTTGGTTAGTGACTCAATAGAAACTGTCACCTGAGCAATGACTTAGGGCAGTGTGCTGCGTTAGGAATGATCAATTAAATTGCAAAAAGAGAACATCAATAAATTTGAACCATTTGTTGGACAGTGATCACTTAAAGGAGTTCAAATTTTCAAAGAAAACAAACTAGACACAAGCTAAATGACCAATTTAGTATGAACTTACATTGCAAATTGACCCCCATCAAAATCTATTCAGAAGAGAAATTTTTAATGTTTTGTTTGATATAATAAGGAGTAAAAATTCAGTTTTTCAGCCCTGTACCTCTATTGGCACTACATGTACGCGTGACATATAGACACATGGCCAGTCAGGCATACCAACTTGGAAACTGAAGAAACGTTGACAGTCTTGGTGACATTCTTGGTTGGTTTTTGTTATAAGTATATCTCTGTGTGTGAGAGAGAGGGGGGAGAGTGTGCACTGTCGATATGTACTCTTAGTGAACAAGAGTGATCAAGCCGTGTCGTTTCAGAAATGCTCCGACCTTCTTCGGGTCATAACAATTTGGCTTTAATCAAAGACACTGAAATCTTCCTCTTTATCCATAACTGCTACATTCAATGCATCAAAATTAATCACACAACACCGGTCTCACCTGCGTATGTACCATTTCCCCTGACACTTGCAAACGTTACTCGTGGTCATTCTTTCTACACTTCTCTGGTCATAATGTTTGTTCATATCCATCAAGAACCGGACCTTCAAAACAACGCACCAATGAGGCGTTTCAACGCATCAGTGACTACATCTAGAAACTAAGATGTAGCTGAACAGGATTTTTTGGAGACATATACACGCAGTATGCCAAATATTCGTCAATAATGAGATATTAAATATATTTAGCAAGATAAAACTACATGAATCTATGGCTCCATACGTGCGTCCAGAGCTTTTATTCTCAATGTTTTTTAGAAACAATTTCCTGAAATATTTCTTGATAGATTATTAGAATTAAAGATTTCCAATTAAAATATAGAGTGTATCATATCTACATACCGGCCTACCCCTTTACTAGAAACATTTAGAAATGTCCAAATATCCAAACTCCTAATCATCAAGTACAACGTGTTAATGTCCAAATGTATCATCATTCTCTGCTATCTTGATTGAAGATGTCACGAGTATACTGCAAATTGTTAGTAAGTCCCACTTCTGGCTTAGTAACTTCTTCTGCTTATGGCACCTGTGGTCACCAATCTAGGACCATGCTCGACGTTGCTTAACTACAGCGATTCCACGAGAACAGGTGTATTCAACGTGATTTGGCTGTGACCTCTTAGCCTCACGCAGAGGTTTCTGTGCCCATCTCTTAACGGAGAGGCATTGAGTACCATTTTTAGGTACTCAACTGAGTTTTTATTAAGGGGATATATATATATTTATTTTGCCTTATTTAAAAGTGGGCACGTACGTTTGTAACGGAGAGAAGTTTTTGCAAAGCCAAATTTTTGCGCACACCGGCTATCAAAAGTTTGAGGGGATATTGGTGTTTGGTATGACTTGATAGAGGATTGAACAACGAGCACTCTAACACTGTGATCGGTAGCGTGTTAATGACTGATCAAGTTTTGGATATTAAAACATATTTCTCTTTTTGTGATTAGAATCGATTACTGATTTTTGGCACGAGACACCCATTAGAATGAAGTTATTGAATCTCATAAAGACATGTCTGGCTCCTTTGAATTTCTTATCTTTTGGCACAGACAATTAGAAACTGTCAGCCAAACCTGTCACCATGGATTTCTCCAGTTCTCCAGTTGGTCTGTCTGTCTGTCCGCCTGGCTGGCTGTCTCCACACCAAAGGAGCTAGAGGGTTGAAAATTTAAACATTTACTCCATATTATTCATGGAAAAACGCTTTTTTATTCTTTAAAAATGATCATAATTAGAGGGAAATTTCCAGTGTAAGTTAGTGCTAAATCAGTCCTTTGATTTGGGGGGGTTTTTTGAAAATTCGGACTTTTTTACTGCTCAATGTCCAGAATAAGTCGAGTGAAGTAACTCATTCATTTTCATCCCGTTTTCCAATTTCTAATTGATCGTCCCCAACACAACTTGCAACCAAAAGACATTGGTCAGATGGAGGTCTCTACTGCGTCATTCACCAGACCCAGTATCTTTTAGTTGAGTGTTTATTCTAACCATGCTTCGAATTAAAGTCTGTCTATTTGTCATATACATATATATATCGAAAACACACACACACACACACATATATGTATATATATATATATATATATATATATATATATGTATATATATATTTATATATATATATTTATATATATATGTATGCGTCTGTGTTAGTAACCATTTAAGTGTGTTCAAATATGCATCAATGAATATATATGCGAATAAACAAATGTACTTACAATAAAACAAACGTTCATTATTTTGTTTTTAGCGTGCATAAGTCTTATAGATGTCCAAATGACTGCACCCTGTTGAACAAGGTGTAAATGGCACTGACCTCTGAAGTCCAAACAGATCATTTGGGGTCAAACCTAAATTTTACTCCTAAATTTGTAATCTGCATTTTAACAACTTATTCGTTACAATCCAACTGTTCATGACATTCAAATTCTGTCAATAATGAAGGCGTATAAGTATGTTGAAATAAACTTTTTTTTCAATGTATCACATACCTTTTACACTCATACAACATATATATATATATATATATATATATATATATATATATATATATATATATATATATGTGTGTGTGTGTGTGTGTGTGTGTATGATGAACTGAGTGAAGATGTTTTGTTCTCGTAATTTATTCGAAAATTTTGTGTTTAATAAGGCTGAATGTACAATCAGTAATGCACCGTTGAAAAAATAATGTTTCTACTCAGTCTATAACCACTCTACTGATGGTATTGGACACTTTTTTTAAAATCTAAGATCTACTTGAGACATTGGTACATATACACACGCTTGTTGCATATTTGGCATTCTTCATATATATATAAATATAAATAAAACATGGAGTTACCGCGAAGCACTAAATTCTGTACGTGCACACACACACGCACACACACACACACACACACACACATATATATATATATATATATATATATATATATATATATATATATATATATATATATATATTGCTCATTTCTCCAATTGTTTATTCTATTTACGCTGTCGAGGCCAAATCATACATTCGCCATTTAACAACAGGATGTCATTTCAGATAGAAGTTCAAATGATATAACACGTTTATAATTATTTTGTGGGATTATATATCCAGTTTTTATGATATAATTGTCCACCTTGAGAAACAATATAGCATGAATAGATAGTGAATGAACAAGATAAGATGTTGATATAAAACAGTTTTTTTTGTTTTGTTCTCTTTTTTTTGCCTCCAACTATATCTTAAAGCAAAACTTTTACCTCTTATCTATCTCAGACTTTTCAAATCTATCGATCCTTAGATAGATTGATTGTATTTCTAGCAAAGCAATACGCTTCCCTTTGCAAGGGCATAATGGAAAGTTATGTTTGTGCGTTTTCTTTAAAATCAAAAAATTCGATTCGGAAATCTCTTTTATGACACAACAAATTAAAAAAAGAGTATTGTTAAACATGCCATGATTTGTATCTCTTTGTACTTGGATTTATCGATTTCTGACGTATTTCTGAGACTTTTTTCATTCAAACGATGTTGGGTTTTTTTTTTCTTTTACACTCTCCGTGTTTCCTTTATTTTATTCTACTTTTTTCATAAAAACTGTTATCAGGGTTATAAAATGTCTTCACAAAGTTTAAATAGCTGAACCGAAAAAATGTCTTCACTCTTTAGCTGAATGAAAAAAGAGATTAAAAGGTCGACTGATGGTACATAGATCGATAGCAACAGACAAAGTGTTCTAATAATTGAAGATTAGTTCATGTGGACTTATGCCCTCGTCTTTGTTATTCTTCGATGACTACATCTCGGTTGTTGTACCCAGCGCCCTTCCTTGAATGTCTATTATATTCGGGATGTCAGACCTAGTTCTTACGTGGTACGTGCTTTCTCACCCATGTAATCGGATATAACAACGCATCTTTGGGCGAAGTGACGGCGTTTGCACGCTAAACAAAGTCGACACAAATAACAGTAGTCACGTACCACGCTTACACACCTATATTTTGAAGGTAATTGCTTGCATCCATACTTACCTTCAGACTCGCTAGTCATGATTATTGACACACTTTAATCTTGTTTTGTATAAACTGTACAATATCGGTTATTGTTCGGAAAAGGTTCAACTACAAATAATAACAACTGAACATTTGAAATTTGTTGGGTGTAACTACAGGTTAGTATTAGGGTAGGGTTGCAATTATCAACATAAAAATATTTTTTCAATTTTCATGTTAGTAACCCTAAAAGGAATAACTATTGGAAATGATTGAATGATTTTTCTTTATCATGTCTTTCACTATTCACACAAACTCATGTAAATAAAACAAATCGATAGAAATTACATTAGGTTAACCCTTTCACCTTCAGTGCTTCAAGTATTTAACGGTCCACTTCCAATGAGTTCAGCCACTTCCAGTTATCGCTCGTCGGTTGAAATGGGTTGCTATTTTTGATATCTAAATGATTGGATGCTCAATCTGCACTGACCTGTGGTTGTACGGGAAAGTTTTAGTGGTTTGCTAGTAAAAATAATGTCCATGTAGACACGAATAAGTCTTGAGGTATTTCTTTAGTCATCATTAGAGGTTGGTGAAACCTACCTAGAAAACAATCCAAATAACACTACACGAATTCTCTTAGAATATAGCTTCAAACTTTGCCTTTGTAACCAGGGTAGAGATCGTACAACATTCACCCATTTCCAATTGTACAACAGGTGAATTTGCATATTCCTATTCACGCTGAAGTAATCACAAAAAAAAAGCATCAGATAAATATGAATTAACAAGTATTGTACATTGCCAAAATTGCCAAATTGACGAAATTTGATTATTGTTTGTGAAAGGTTTGATTTTACTTTGATTGCATAAACTTTTGACTGTAAAAAAATACTTGTTTTCTATCCTTTCTTTCATTAGATAAACTTTTTCTGGGATCAAAACTATGTATTAAACCTCTTTCTCTGCATTAATGAGCCTTTTGGGGAATTCCTTACACTCCAATATCTTCTTCATCTGTGGTTCGACAATGGCTTTGTCTCAGAGTGTATTCTGCTAAGATGTTCGAGGCCTACAAAACATATCTCGAATGTCTATCGGGTATCCAGTCAAGTTCAGGGCTCTCCATTTCACCTGCAGTACAACAGTGTCGAGATCGTGCTAGACGCCTCGAAGTATGAAGATAACAGCTTGGAGATCCCCGGAGACTTCAGAATGGTGACATTTAAGATGGATCTCCCTGTTAACCTACTGTCTTTGTTTTTGCAACAACAGGGACACCATAGCCACCTGAACCATACGTGGAGATCAACAACTTCCTGTGATAGCCCCTGGTTAGCCCCTGGTTAGCCCCTGGTTAGCCCCTGGAAGCAGTTGGTGCTAGCACTGCACATAAAACTTAGCCCTATGGAATAATTTGTTACAACTCTAGATAAGGAGTTTGTATCTTTCAAGTACCTTCCCTATGCTGCAGGGCACAACAGAGGTAAATTACTTAATATCAATTTAAAATCTGAAATTTGAAAAGAATAATAGTTATTTTTTAAACCTTTCAGGTATAATCAATCTGGAAATAATACTTATTACCCAGGGTCAGGAAAAATGTTTTTTTCTAAAAAGGTGCATTGCATAATCTATAATTTTGTATCAAGTTGTTAACATAGGTAAGCGTTAATGAATATCAGATTGCAAATATATACCCGCACTTGTTTCTTATTTTGTGAAAGCATTAACACCTTCTATGATGGAAATTCTATTCATAATCAACCAATTCCTTTTTACAAGTCACTTTTTATATCATGTTACTATTTACAAATTGCTCAACCAGATGACAGAAAATCATGATGTATTGGTGGCGGTGGTTGTTTAAGGAAACACAAGTCTAGTAAGTAACTTAATAGAAACCGTCACATGAACCACGTCTTTTGGCAGTATGGTGTGTTGGGGAGGATCAAGTAAAAAAAAATTGGAAAATGGGATGATCCTTAATAAGTTACTTCTCTTGCCTCTTATTGAGTATTGATTGCTAAAAATAAGTTCAAACTCACAAAAAACCACATCTAAATGCTACTGGACACAAACTAAGGAATCAATCCACACTGCAAATGGACCCTCAATTAAATACCTGATGGGGGGGGCAAAAATCGTATTTTTTCTAGGTATAATTAGGACTGAATGTTTGAAATTCCAGCCCTCTAAATCCATTGTTAATAGCCTGTGCACGTGATGCATACATAGCCATCCATCCAGCCGGACCAACTTGGAAACTGAGGAAACCTATGTTGACAGTCTTGGTTGATGGTTTCTAAAGAGGAAATGATCCTTCTTGCAACAGACATAAAAAGGAAAAATAAATAACATCTTTTATCTGCAGAAGAATAGAAGTATTAAAGTCTGCGTAGTGTTCAGTATTCTTCTTTCTATTACCCCAAAACAAAATAAAGTACGTGTACAAGCCCGTGTGTGAGTTGTATTTGTGTGGGAGTTTGTGCATGCTTATGTTTGTGTATGTGAGGGCGTATGTGTTTAGACGAGTGTATCCTACATCTTTTTCTCCTTCCATTATATATTTCTATTAGAAATATCTGCTGATTTGTTTGTAGTGAAAATGTTATCAAGCGAAAGCTGACCTGAAAAAAGCATATACGTATATATGGAAAACACACACATATATATATATGTGTGTGTGTGTGTGCACTCTTAAACAGAAGATAAGAACTCATGTCGAAATGTGGCAACAGAAACATATTCCCATTACGCTATACATCATAAGATGGTGACTATAATGACTAAAAACAAATTAGCAATAAAAAACCAAAAACCTAACTTCAAAACTGCACAAAAAAGCAATAGAAAAATACAAATCTAACAAGAGAAATACTTTAATAACCAAAAAGTGAAACATTAAGACTCTAAGATCCTTCCAAAAAAAGCCCAAATACAACTTCAGAAACTGAGAAACCAGAAAAGTAAAAGTACCCTAACAATACGGCCAGAAAGAAACTAACCACCAAACCCTACCAGCCCAAAGACCATGAACAAACACAAACACAAACACACTACGACTTATTAATATGTTTCTTAAAATTACTGTTCAGATGTATTCTCA
Source organism: Thysanoteuthis rhombus (assembly GCA_963457665.1). Lineage (NCBI taxonomy): Eukaryota > Metazoa > Mollusca > Cephalopoda > Oegopsida > Thysanoteuthidae > Thysanoteuthis > Thysanoteuthis major. The sequence goes on along the minus strand of OY735205.1, from coordinate 70,990,620 downwards.
CCTAGCTCATCCCTGTCTCAAATGTATGTTTCCTCCATTGAATTTCATTAATTTATTAACTAATTTTGACCAAATTCAAATGTTATCGAATAAAAACTCCTTCTCCACCCATCTCCCCGAAAATCTTTGTCACAATTTCATTATATCTATCATTACTGCTATTTCAAATCAAGGTTTACTCCATTCGATTTCATCTACTTATTTGATCATAAACCCTCAAAAGAAGAAATCAAGCGAAGAATCTCTTTAGGGTGACAGGTTCGTGATAGAACAAGTTCAACTTTCAAGAACAAGAAAATCCCATTAGTTCTAAAAAGAAGGGTCAACAACCAATGCATCCTCCTGATAGTCACCCATGGAGTTGAGGCATGGGAACTAACCAAAAGATAGATCCTCAAACTGAGAACTATGAAGGGCACAGTAGAGAATCATGCTCAACATAGCTTGGAAAGATCTCAAAACGGCGCAGTATATTAGAGAAAAATCAGGTGTCAGTGATATCATAGAATCGATCAGAAAACTCAAATGGAACGGGCTGGTCAGGCTGGAAGAATGTCAGACAAGTGATGAACATCACAACTCACAGCGTGGATACCCAGAAATCATATGCAGATCTGTAGCCGTAAATTATGAAATAGCGTGACGAACTAGACAAGTTCAAAAAGTATTGGCTCCATGGCAGCTATGATAGAGAGGTCTGATGAATCATGAGAAGATCTATGTCCAACAGTAGACGCTAAAAGGCTAATGATGATGTAACTATGTCATTAAATCATATTAATTCTAATGAATTTTATCTGAGGCTTTATTTCTAACCTTATCTTTATAAACTATCCAAAATTGGCCTTCTTCACCTCCACCTCAAATCTACGTTTTATTCATTCAATCCGATTTATTTATTCACGCTATTAATTTTAATTGATCTTAAATTTTATCTTATTCTACTCATAATCTTATTCATACCTGCATCATGCATATAAATTATTCGAATTGACTCTACTTTATTTCAACTGGACTTCATAATAGTCGGTACTATATGTGTCTGTATTCTATCAGATGATTTTTAGAAAAGCAACTAAAAAACTGTTACAGTGGAAGAGTCCACTGTTTCAAATTATGGCTGCGAGATATTTCATCAGTGAAAATATTACCTTAGAGTGGAAGAGTCTTTGATTACAGACGTACAACTGAGAAAGAACACCGAATAGTTTATAAGTACAGGGTGACTCAAGCGTCGAGAGGTGATTTAAAACAATCATAAGTTTTTCTATTATAAATTTTCTTTAATTTTTCTCTTCTCAGACTACTGAGCAACGAACTAAAATAATAGAATGTTACTTTGATTATCTTTAATGTTAACCAAAGGAGACTATTCTCGTTATTTGAACGTGCGGACATGATTGGTCGTTTGTTAACGAATTTCCAAGAATCGGGTTCTGTCAGTGATCACCCACCAACAGGAAGGACACGTTCAGTCAGAAATGCTGGAAATTATATATTTGTGCATAGGAGCGGCGATCCTTCGAAATGTTGTGCAAAATGTTATTGAAACAAGTAAATTTTGAAATAGTGGACATTTAGATGGAACAATACTCCGTATACAGTTTAATCAAATTTCACTTGTGTATATATTTCATTTGTTAGAAAGTATTCAAACTGAAATTGTTAGAAATCATTCAAACTGAAAAGATTCGTTTGTTCTTAACCTTTGTGCTACCTTTGTGTCACGTATCATTACGTGAAAATGATGGCTTGTATTTTCCCCTGTCATTCAAGATGGCTCTCAAATTTGATAATGAATGAAGTGAACTGAATATCGAAACCTTGAACGTCTAAATATGATGGTCATCATTATCATCAGTCTTTCAATTTCTGTCGTAGGACATAGACCTTCCTCAGGATTCGCTACACTTATCTATTGTAGGAGTCGCGGAGCCAGTGCTTGCTGAATTTGTCTTGCTCGTCTCTCTGCTGGCATCGGTTGCACATGTGATCTCTGGGGATCCATGTCGTGAGTCAAGATGTCCATCAGTTGTCCGCCATTCTTGCAACATAGCCAGCCCACTGCCATTTGAGATTTTTAATGAATTCTATGATGTCCCTGACTACCGTCTCCTTCTGGATGTATTGTGCTATCTTGTGGTCTCTCCGTGTGAAGTTTCGCATAATTCTTTCATGTGCATGTTGCATGGTTCTTAATTTGCAGGTCTCTCTTGGTCCATGTTTCAGCTCCATAAGTGACTATCGGAAGGATGCATTATATACTCTTCTTTGCAGGATTATTTGGATCGTCTTTTTTCTGAAGACTTGCCATCCTGGGGTGATTCTTTGCTTGATTTTATCTTCTTTTGAGAATCTCATTGATATTCGTTGTCCTGGTAAATGTAGTGATCTTCTTTCTCCAGTTCTGTGTCCTCAGTTTTGATCTTGGTGGGGTTTTTTTTGTTTCTTTCTTTTTAGTTTTTCTAGTGAGGAAAGGACAATTGTGATATCAACGGTAAGAAGTATTTCTGGAAGAAAGTGAAGATTTTCTGGTACATCTTGTTACTCCCTCTGTTAGTGCCGGATCTACATATCATTTGCAAAGATTTTTTTTCTTTATGAAACTATTACCAACGTTCTTTCGTAGTCTGTCAGACTGTCTATTTATTAAAAGCCATCAACAAAAACAAACAAAATAGGTTTCTCAAGGTTTTTTAGTTTGTCCGGCTGGCTATGTGTATCAGTATGTAAAACTTGGTCATGGAGCTTGAGGCCAGGAATTTTCAACATTCACTCTGAATTTTTTCGAGAAAAACGATTTGTTTTTCAACCATCCCTCCTGCCATCAAAGGTAGGGTGTTCAATATCTAATGTAAGTTTATGTTAAATTGGTCCCTAGTTTATGTCTGAATGTTTTTCGAAACTTCAAGTTTTTCAGTGATCCAAAGAAAAAAGGCGTGAAAAGTAGCTCATCCAATGATCGGCTTTTTTTTTTTTTTTCAATTATCGATCCACCCTAACGAGGCATGCTGCTAAAAGACGCTAGTCATTTGACGGCTTCTAATGAGCGACTAACCAGACCTGTCTATCTATCTCTCACTATCCTTCAAATACACTGACCTCTATGTAATCATAGCTCCCACGTTTTCTTTCTGATATCATCGTCCAGACTGTAATATAAGCTTTGGGATCCTCTTTCTAACATCACGTCTCCTCTTTTATTTTCCTCATGCAAATTTTGGGGCGACATGCCACAAGCAACACATGACATACTTATACTTTGAAGCTGTATGAAGATGTTGAAATAATTTTTTTAAGTGCCTCGGATACTTTTTGCACTCACTGTATAGAGGAGATATTCTGAGGGCGAAACTCTCCATTATTTACACTGGTTTTGTAGTAAAAGATTAGTTATGCTAAATTTAACCAAATGGGGGTGGGTAGAGAACTAGTGTCCGTTTAATACAGACTCCACCGACCTTGTTTTATTAATAATAAGGATGCCTTACCCGTCGTTAACTTTCACGTTGAATGTATTTTGAAATCCTGTTCTACTTTTGATTAATATAGTTATTTACACTGTAAAAAAGTCAGTATTTCTTGCATGTTTTTTGCGTTAAATGGTTGTCTCCAGTGGTTAGTGGTCGGTAATGATAAATTATAATCAATTATTTTTTTCTATCATCACTTTTCTGTAAGTTCTATTCATAAACATTTATCACACAATTTTCACGTTTTTTACATACAGGTGTTAAAAGCAAGAGGGAATCATTATTTTTTCGACTTTTAACGTTCATACCGAAGGTGAATTTTTTTTTTCATTGTTATGGGTGAAAATGAAGCGGGAAATATTTTTATATTTTTTAGGGTCGATGTAGGGAGGTTTTTTTTCTTTCCTTTAGGTGCAAAATAGAGGGGAAATTCTTTTTCTCACTTTTAGGAGTCAAATCATAAGGTCAAAATGGGGGGGGGGTCCATTAGGTCTTAAAATCGAGGGAAGGCCTCTTTTTTTCTCATTGCTTGAGATGAGAACGATGGAAAAAATTCCTTTTTAACACTTTTAAGGGTCATAATAGGTAGGCTGCTTTCCCTGCTTTTAGTAGTTAAATTAGGGGTAAAATTTTTCCATCTCATCAAAGATGAAAATCTTCCAACTCCATGGGGGTCAAGGTCAAAATGGTGGTCAAAATTGATAGTAGAATTTTCCAAACTTTTAGGTGTCAAAATCGTTGGAGAATTTTTTCTGGCCTCTTTCTACTTTCAGGGGTCGAAATGTTGGGGGGATCTTCTCCCCCTGTTGAATGTCAAAATACAGTGGGAATTCTTTTCTTTACTGTTAAAAGTCGCTTGTCATTGAGGTTTGTTTTTGTTTTGTTTCTTTACTTTTAGGGTTCGAAATTGAGGGTACCAAATTTTTGCACTTTCAGGGCCTATATCAAGGGGGATTTTTTCCCATCGTGGGTTAAAACTCAAGGAAGATTTTTTTCCTACTTCCAAGGGTCAAAATGGATTCCAGTGAAACTTTGTGAAAGCGTTGGTAATGGGCTAAGAATGACATGTTTACATTTTGGGTTGGGTCAAGGTTAGTTTTCTGGTTATCTCCTCAGCTTTGTAGCTAAACACATCCATCGCAATATTTCCAAACATTGTGAATGAATTTCACTGAAAACTTTGGAAATGATGATTAATGGTCTAAAATAGGAATGTTTATGTTTTGGGAGTAGGGCTCCAAACCTTTCCCTCAAATGAAATATCTTGCTATTTTTCTTGCAAAATATGTAGATCGTATTTTAATAAGCCCTATTCCATAGCCAAATTAATGACCTTTTCAGTTAAAGGAAAGCTGTTTTCACAAAAGTTTAAATATTTTCAAAACTTTTCAACTAAGTAATGACTTCAGTTAGAGTGAAGGTTGACCCTGAAGCATCCATTGTTTTTTATATATCACATTTGCTAAAAACACTTTTTTCAAATCATCAAAACTAAAAAGATATACATTTTTTAAACCCATTCACGACTTTTTCAGCATCGTGGATAATTTGCTGTCTTGGTGAGCATGATCATGATTTGGGGAAGGGTCGTTTGGTTGTTTCATTTTGAAACGTGTGTCATCTTTTTGTTCTTTAAAGTTAAGCTTTCTTTGTCGAAAACTTGCCAAGTTTGGATGGTTCTTTGTTTAATTTCTCTTTTCCACGCTTATCTACTGGAGGTTGGCAGCTGCCATATCTTCTTCAAAATAGAACTTGGAACTTGACAGGGTGCGTTATTGAGCTCAGTGATTAATTAATTTATTTATTAATGAAACTGACAAAGACTTGGCTACCGATCGCCGTGGCTTGCCTTCGGTTATGTAGGCTCTGATACAATCCATCTCTAAAGATACTTTAAAAAGGTGCTCTGTACCACTTCGCAAAATGCTGAAGCCAAGGACTATGACTATGATTGACCTCTCTCCGAGGCTTGATGGTTGCTGCTAAATAACGTTCTCGTAAGATCAGTGACATAAAGCAACGTTGACCATTGGCACTACAAATATGGGTGGCTATTGAGAAATAGCATGTGACCTAAGTAGAATAAAGCTTGGATATACTTGGGAATTTGAAAGTAGGTCTTATTAACCATTGTTTGCACATACCTAAGCCTCGACACTTTAATTGAGGGTATAAGCAGAGAACTATGACGCATGCATACTTACATACATACAGTTGTAGGACATTTCGGTCATGGAGATTTTGACTGCTGGCGTTTTGTTTTTTAAAGGCAAATTAATGACTGGCTATAAGTTATGTATTTACTTCGTTTACGACCTCTCTTATCAATTTTTTATTAATAAACGACTTTAAACATCGATTGTGAGCGTTTGTGGAATATTCAGAGAATTCGGAACTCAACAAGCTGCGTCGTTGAACCGGGGGATATTAGAATAAATGAAGACATGGACAACGGAATCGGTGGAGCAGGTTTTAATTCTGATCGCAGCTGCTTTGTGTCATTTCTTCCCAAATACCTGTCATCTTGACCACAGCTTTGCCATTAGCATGCAGTGTTAGTAAACGGCCTGGGTGGGGCGTGTGGGTGATACTTCGAAAGTCTTTCTCGCTGTAATCCAGCTTACATGTGAGCTTCAGAATTTGACGTACCTGATTGGTTTTGGATGATAAGCACCGCCAAAAGCTGATTCACAACGCTAGGAATAGCAGGTCTGTAACAAGCGACGGGCCGGGAGACATCCTCTGCGTGAAATAAATGCAGGTGAAAAAAAAAAAAGAAAAGAAACCAGCGCTTTCCTATTTCACTTACGGAGTAGCGTCAGAGTACGCTAAAATCCATTGAGGCTTGTTAATTTTTGCGCGTGAGGGGCCCCACATCAAATCTGACCTTGTGTCATATTTGCCCCATGATGTGGGGGGGAGACAAATTAATACCCACTAGTGTGCATTTTGCACACAACAGTATAAGTAGGAAGAGATCAGTTAGAGTCAAGTTGCCAGATTTCCTGATAGAATAAGAACAATAATCAGTCGAATCATACAAGCCTATTTCGTTCTCGAAAAAATGGTAATTTAGACGGAGCAAGAAAAGATATATGAAGTGTTTCAACTTCAACTGAAAGCCACAGAGATCTAAAATTAAGTTTCCAAACATTAGAAAGTTAAAATTAATCTAAGCATGCGGGGTACAATCCTTTAAAAATATTTCCAAGTAATCTTCTCAAATAGACAGTTAGTAACTATTTGAAATTTTACTTAGTTTTTTACCACAAACTACATCACATGTCGAAAGAAGATGTCATTTTCCACTTGTGAAGATCTAGCAAGGGAAGTTACTCTCTAGAACTTAATTACCATGAGTTCTCGTCCTTGTACCTTTGAACATTTATAAAATGAGGAGGAATCGGGAGTAGGATGGAGTGTTCACTATATCAGTCAGTCAGTGGCAGTCAGTGGTACTGGAGACGCTTGCACACCTTAAAAAGTGTATTGATTTTACGTGACCTTAAATAATTCTAACGCTTAATTACTGAACAAAATTATGAAAATAGTTGAATTGAACTATGAGAAAAAGATAGTAACAGCCAGGTCTTTAAATTATCCGATAATAGTAAAATGACTCATGATAAACAAGTTTCATTTGTAAACACTCTTGGCAGAAACCATTTCGTATGGGCGGGTTCTGATCTGATTTACTTTTTATATGAATTCACATGTTTCGACAAC
>OY735205.1:70873421-70980921 GCA_963457665.1 Thysanoteuthis rhombus | reverse complement strand
AGGAGCTTAAATACCATAAACAAACTCAGAAGGAACCAAAATCTCATGAAAAAATGCAGAAACCTCAAGCCACCACCAACAACAATAGAAAAGATAGAAGTAACAGAGCTGACTGAGACCATCCAAAAGAAACGAAGAGAAGACAAAAAGGGTACATGACTGCAGTAATTGAAAAAGTTAGGGAATTAAAAACTATTTGAAAATCTCTCAGTACAAGAAGAAAACATATAATAACTAGCGTGCTCGAGGTAAATGGAAAACTGACAATCGATAGGGACCAGGTTGTTAAATGTACCCAGGGACTTTACAAAGACCTCTACAAAAAAAAAACAGGGAACTGGAGCCGAGAGTAATCTATTCGAGGATTTCTCAGGAATTACCCCATTCAGTAAACCAACTAAAAGAGAATACCTCACATGGAGAGATGATAAGACAGCACAGTATATTGGAGAAGAAGACAGCAGTCTGAGACATCATAGAAACTGTTTAAAAAACAATGATGGTAATGGGCTCGAGATGTTACAAAAATGTCAGACAACTGTAGGACATCACAACTCACAACGTGCATCCCCAGAGATCATACGCGAAACTATGGCCGAGAGAAAGTAAGATGGGATGACTAACTAAATAAATGCAGAAAATACTGATATAGAGGTCTGGTGAATTATGGGGAAGGTCAATGTCCACTGATGAACGCAAACATGACGATGACGATGATGATGATGATGATGATGATGGTCGTGGTCGTGGTGGTGGTGGCTTTAATTATACCTTTGATTTAATGTTTCGTTAGTCAAAGCTGACATCATCAGAAATGTGAGGAGATACAGTATGGTGTCTACATATAGACCTCATGGCCGGATGTTGGTATAATGGGTTGTATATATATATACACACCATGCTGTATCTTACATTTTCTGAAGATGTTAGCTTTGACCAACGAAACTTTGAATTAAAAAATAAAGTTCATTTGCAAAAGCTCTTGATGGATCTTTTAAGATTTAAATTCCAGAAAAATGCTGAGATAATGCAACATAATGGGTGTTTTTTGTGCCTCTACCACAAGAATTTCTGAGTAAAATGTAAAAAAAAAACTCTTTGGAACTTGTTTTCCTAAAAAGCTAACAGACAAATCAGTAAAGACTTGAAAGCTAAATGGTCGTAGATGCTTTTAACTGCAAAGCTTTAGAATCAGTTGGAAAAACAAGAGACGAAATTGTCATACTCCACTCCAAGTCTAGAGTTGACTTTGTTTTCCTTCTGTAACAAGACCAAAAACAATCCTGGCTGCAACAGGGTCAAACTCCACACGCAAGATGATTACTGCAACTTTTATACAAAAAAAAAGATATACATATATTATTGTAAAAATGTATCTATTTATTAGAATGAAAGGAGCCCGTTCGTATCCGTGCGAATAAACCTTTGCCAATATCTATGAAGTCAATTTACTTCACTCAGTGAGACAGCCTCCTGGCAATAGGTTGGTTGTGAGTTCAAATCTCGATAGGGGAATGTGGCTTTTGCATATAGGTCTACACTTCTCATTTTGGTGAGGGTTTTTCATGTTGTTACTGTACGGAAAAAAATCAGCTCTAGACTTCATCACGAAATTCATGAGAGTAAAACCGTTCGTCAAGATGAAGGTTAGTATGTAAATTTGATAATCTCCCACTGGGATTCGAAATCACAACCAACTGATTAATGACTGGCTTTCCTAACAGCTGAGCTACACCTCTCATGCTCATCAGAATCTACGTATCATATATACAATACGAAAGTTGCTGTAATCATCTTCAGTTGGGGTAGAAGTAAGGGTGACGTTTGTTCTGATAGTATTCCCAAGAAAACAGCAAGAGGTTATTTGATTTTACAAGAACATCTTCTTAAGATATTGTTTATTGGGTGGAGGGAAGGGGAAGGGGAATTATTCTTTTTCCCAGGGTGCCAGTAATATGAGCAGTCGCTCAGGATGTGGTCTGAGACAGTAGAACTCTCATAATCCAAATGAACAATGGGAAAATGAATAAATTAAACGGAATAAAAACTGACCAAATAAGGAAATCCCCAGTTCAATACTTTCTATTCTGGTGAAACTAACAAAAACGATTGACAAAGGAAATTCTCAACAAGCTCATGTAATAATACATTGTAATTTTGATAATTCAGTCAGTAACATACAGTGCACACACACACACACACACAAACAAACACACACACACACCACACACACACACACACATATATATATATATATATATATATATATATATATATATATATATATATTTCTCACTGTAAAGCATGAATATATAAGACAGTTCTGATCAATTTAGCACTAACTCACATCGTAAATTGAACCTCCATTAAAAACCTAAATGGAAGGGATCATGAAGACAAGAAAAGATTTTCTAGACATAACAAAGAGTAAACGTATATATCAGCTCTTTGGTTCCATTGATGCGGCCTGTACACGGAATATATACATAGCCAGCCAGTGAGCAGGGCCTGTCAGAAAACTGAAAGAAAAATTATGTAGACAGTTATGGTTGACAGTTTCTGATAATGCTACACTTTAAACGACGCCGAAATTCAGTTTGCCCGGAGCGCTGGAAACCATAGAGTCGGTTCTGCACTTATCGATCCAAAATATAAAATCTTGCAACACTTCTTATAATGCAAAGAGCTAGCAAAATGTATAGAAAAGCGTGAGAGGCTACGGAGGGAAAGAGGGCATTCAACAGAGACTGTCAACTGAAACTGTCACGAAAACTTTCATGATGGGTTTCTCCAGTTTTTTGGTCGGTCTGGCTGGCTTGCTGGTTGCTAGCTAGATGGATTTGTGCATAAATGTATCACGCGTACAGGTGGTACCCATAAAGCTAGACGGCTGAAAAATTAAGCATTCACACCATATCATGTCTAGGAAAAGCTTCTTTCCTTAAATTCCACCCCTGGATAGGTTTTGAGTTGAAGTCCAGCAGCATCTATGCTTCTTTTTTTTTTTTTTTAGATATAAGCTTTTTTGGTGATCATGGTCCAAAAAAAAGAGAGATAAATAATTTACACATTAATCATCCCTTTTCAACTTTTATAATTGATCACCCCTAACACTGAAATTTTGCCTAAAGATATTGGCCATGTAATGCTCTCTATTGAGTGACTAACCAAACCTGTTTAGTTTAAAATTAGATTTCTTATTTTTGATTATCTTTACCAGCTGCGGTATCATGCATTTAGAAATTATCAAGAAAAAACTTTTTTTTTCGCCCTATTTTAAACCGTCAGTCTGGAAATAAACATCAGTTATTTTCGATTTTCACTCCACCGATAAACATTTGAGCTTTGCCCAAATACTTGATGCAGTAGCTGCCATCTCTTAATAACGTTGTTGTCTGGATGCAAGAAAGAACTGAAACACAGATAATCAATGGTTAATTAAGAGTGCAAAACAAGTTCACCGGCTGTTTTTATCACAACATGGAAAAAATTATGTATAGAACACGATGTAATTAAATGTCAATTGGGTGAAAATGGAAGACATATTTTAGTCAAATTAAGTATGTCTCTGGTGAAATTCTGTTGCTTTTTGTTTTTTGAGGGGGTTTTTTGCGGTTGTTTTTTTATTTGCAGTTTTCTTGACGAGAAGACGATGAAATAGACTAAAATTTTGGGGTCGACTATCCATTCTCATTATATTTGTGAACTGTGCTATATTGAAGAACTCTTGAAGAAAGAGTAAAAATATCGTCGTCATAATGGTAATAGTAGTAGTAGTAGTTGTTGTAGTAGTAGTTGTATTAGTGGTATGGTCAAAAAGGATAGTTTTAATAACTATAGCCATCGATTTTTTTTTTCATTTTGTCAAACGAAAATTAATTTCGCAAGAATGTTTGGCAGTTTGACATCTCGGAGTGCTTGAAGAAGATTTAGACACTTTCAAAAGGTACAAATAAAAGAAGTACAAATATGGCAGCAGGTTTCCTCTTGATGTCAGACACTATGCAATAAATGGAAAGAAGAAGAAGAAGAAGAAGAAGAAGAAGAAGAAGAAGAAGAAGAAGAAGAAGAAGAAGAAGAAGAAAAAGAAGAAGAAGAAGAAGAACAAGAACAACAACAACAACGACGACGACGACGACAATGGACAATGGACAAAAAAAGAAGTAAGAATGAAAAGATGGGTAACAGAGTATGAAGAGAGAAAAGGGAGAGAAAAAACACAAGAGGAGAAAAGACAAAAACAATTTTAAAAAAAAAAGAATGAAAAAATAGAGAGACAAATTCATGCTCCATTTGCACGGATCTCGTTTAAAGATAACAGGCCGGTTGAAATTATTACTTGTCAATGATTTTTAGATTTTTTTTCTCGAGTCTGTTTTCATGTTGATGTTTCGATGTGAGAGAAAGTAGTTTTTTGTTTTATTTCACCGCATTTTTTCATTCCTAGGTTCGTGAATGTAGATCGTCTGCCAATGTCATTGAGTCGAAATAGAAGTCAGAGAGAAAAGCAGACAAAAAAATAATCTGTGTCGTGTTCGGAACTAAATATCCTATTATACGAGACATTATATTCTACAAAGTAGTTTCTCTTCTATATCGATCTACGTTTCTATTTCAATCCATTCCTTTGTCCTTTCTTTCTTTCTTCCTTTCAGAAACCGTCAACCAAAATCGTCAACATTTACATTGATCTGTCTGGTTGACTATGTATCAAGCGCACAGGCTGCACCAATCGAGATAGAAGGCTGAAAACTTAAAAAATTACTCATTATGTCTAATAAACGTGTTGATTTATTTCTTAAGCCCTCCTCCTTCCCCAAAAAAAGAGTGTCTATTCGAGTTTATGCAAAACTGATGACTTAGTTTGTGTCCAGCAGCATTCACGCTTGCTCTGTTTTGTTTATTCTTTTTAATTCAGACTTTTTTAATTAAAAAAAAAACACTTTTTCCAATTTTAAATGATCACCCCACACGACGCACTGTAAAAAGACGTTGGTTATTTGATTTTTTCAATTGAGAGACTAACCAGACATGTCTTTCTATATCTTTTAATAATTACAGATTGTCCTGATAATACACAGGTGATGCTTTCCAAGAGGACGCAGCATAAACACCTCTCTCTCTCTCTCTCTCTCTCTCTCCATATATATATATATATATATATATATATATATATATATATATATATATATATATATATATATATATCAGACCACGAATAGCCTCACAAATGCCTTAACCAACCAGCCCAGTGGGTAACAGATTATGCTCTCTCAGAGTGTCTGTGTCGGTGGGTATGTGTGTGTGTGTGTGTGTGTGTGTGTGTGAGGGTGCTCCTGACCACATTTTCGGCTCTACAACCTTAGCATTTGTTAATCACTGGCAATCAGAGCAACTCCTCTATCAGGCTCATAAAGACTCTGAACCCTGAATAGAGGAATCAAAATAGACGGCGAGTATCTGAGCAGCCTCAGATTCGCAGACGACGTCGTCCTTTCCGCAGAGAACCTACACGACCTCCAACTAATGCTAGATGAACTAAACGAAGAAAGCAAAGAAGTTGGCCATTATATGAACTTCAGTAAAAACGAAAGTCATGTGCAACAATCACATTGAGACGAAGATGCAAAACTGGGGAAAGTAGACCTCTACATATACTTAGGATAAAAGAATCCCTATGAAACCTTCAAAAGAAAAAGAAATTAAGCGAAGAATCACGCTAGGATGGCAAACCTTTGGCAGAGCAAGCTTAATCTTCAGAAACAAGACGATCCCAATAATCCTAAAAAGAAGAGTATGCAACCAATGCATCCTCCCGATAGTCACTTATGGAGCTGAAACATGAAACCTAGTCAAGAGACAGACATACAAACTGAGAAGCATGCATTGTGCACACGAGAGAATCATGCTCAACCTCACATGGAGAGATCACAAGACAGCATAGTATATCAGGAAGAAAACAAGAGCCCGAAACATCATAGAATCTATTAGAAAACTTAAATGGCAATGGGCAGGACATGTTGCAAGAATAGCAGACAACTGGTGAACATCACGATTCACAACATGGATCCCCAGAGATTACATGCGAAACTGAAGCCCGCCGAATACAAGATGGAGAGATGAACTAGACAAATTTAGAAAATACTAGCTCTGCTATGCCTATGATAGAGAAAAGTGGCAGATCCTGGGGAAGGTCCATGTCCAACGACGGACGATAAAAAAGACTGATGATGATGATGATGATGATGATGATGATGATGGGCACCATCCAAATATCCTTTTTGTTGCTGTTGTTGTTTTTCAAAAGAGTGCTTCTAGCGGCCTCTATGGTCATTTTGGACCAACCATGTATTTTTTTCAGATAATTTTAGGGACTGTTTTGAGACATACAGAAAACTGAGAATCGAGGAGAAGCTATACGCTGTACCTCAACATACCCCCTGCTTTTTTTCAACTCTGGTTCCAATCGAGAAATATAATGAAACATTGTGGGAATGCGGTAAGAGTGTTTAGAATATAATGGTTTTAGAAGACAGACGAAGAAATCCATGTCTAAAAAGAACGGTTCAAGCATGCTAAACCGTGGCTGAGTGGTAGAGTGCTTGCCTCCATTTCTGTAGGTGGTGATTTGTTCAACTGTTGTGTCATACCAAAGGCTTTTTAAATGATAATCGATACCTCTCCACTAATCATCAGCTCAAAGACTTCGATTGAGAAACTTCCAACCGAGGTTAAGGGGTTATAGCCGGAGCAGGTTCGATACATCGGTTCTCTAAAGATCATTGGAGTTGAACAACGTCGAACATTGTCAGTACCTAAATGGGTGACGATATGAAAATACCTGGTGCCGTAAGCAGAACGAAGCTCCGACAGACCTGTAAGCTGGAATTTGTGATCAGTCTTACTAATAATTGCCGGCGTGTATTTAACCCTGCAACACATTGGATGGGGATAAAAGCGGAGAACTATGATACGTAGAAGCATGTTTAATCACAGATTTTTAATTTTCATCGACAAAGTAATATAGCGTTCTTTCGGTTTAGCCTTGAATAGATGACTATTTGAAACTGAAACTGTAACAAAACTGTTAACAAAGGTTTCTTCAGTTTTCAAGTCAGTCTGCCTGACTGGCTGGTTTGCACATGTATGTATTACTTGTGCAGGTCGCATCAATGGACCAAGGGTCTGAAAACTGAAAAATTCACTCCTTGATATGTCTGGAATAACTTTTTTTTTTTGAACCCCAATAGTTTTTAATGCGTTGGGGGTACAAATAGCAATTTCAGTTTCTACTGGATTAGTCTGACAGTGTTCATGCTTGATTGTTTTTGAAAATTGGGACTTTTAAAAGAAACTATTACTTAGCCACCAAAAGTGGAAGAAGTAACTTTTTCATTGATCACCTCTTTTTTTCCAACTTTTAATTGATCACTCCCAACAGCATGCTGCCAAAAGCAATTTTGACGTATCGGTCGGTGGGGGCAAGACGATGGTTAATTACTTGATGGGTTGACCATCCTTTGTCTTTCTATTTTCGTTCATCTGCTCAAAAATTCTCTTTAGTCTTCGCAACTATTGTCGCTGGTCTTCGGGTCTCGAGACAAATCCCGAGACCCTTGCACTGGACTTCACTGAGCAGTACCACGTCTCAAGGGGTAAAACTTCATTGGCTATGGTACCACATACGTGTCCATCTGGTCTTAAATGGTCGGAAATTAGAGCTCTCCAAAAAGACATGAGTTAGTCACAAAAATTACTTAATTAAAATAAATTAGATTAAAGTAATTGTCAGTAGTAAATTCGGTATCACTAAACTTTTTTTTTTTTGATTAAGATCGTGTTTTCAGGAACCTAGCCACAACTTTAATAGAGAAATTTGCGAACAGGCTTCTGATTGTTTTAATTGGTTTTGGTGAAGCCTGCACGATAGGGTCGAATTTTTGCTTTCTTTCATTGGCTGCAACTGACACATACAATTGAAAATGGCGTGGTTACTTTTTTTTCGAATAGATGTTGTTGCATGATAGATAACATTTTGGATTTTACACAGAGCTGTACACAATGCCCTCTCAATAATTGGAATGCAGTGTGGGTGTCGAGGTTTGGTTGATGAAAGCACTGTTACCGACAAGAAAGATTTCTATACATTAATATGAGTAATATTTTGACACAATTAGATAGATAGATAGATAGATAGATAGATAGATAGATAGATAGATAGATAGATACGTGGACAGACGTGCAGATAGATAGATAGATAGATAGATAGATAGATAGATAGAAACATACATACATACATACATACATACATACATACATATGAGCAGACTGAGATAGATAGATATGAACAGAAAGATAGATAGACAGATGGATATGAATACAAATATTGATAGATAAAAACATAAGTGGACCGACGTAATTTGTATATATATATATATATGTGTGTGTGTGTGTGTGTGTGTGTGCACATGCGTGCGCGTACGTATGTGTGTGTGTGTGTGTGTATGTGTGTGTGTGTGTGTTGAGTATTATGATATTTTTCAAGATAACGCCGACATCAAGTCAGGGACAAAAGACAACTATTACCAACCCCACACACGCATCACCTATTGATTGAAGACAAAGTAAGTTTCAGTGCAGATGTCACGGGTCTCGTACGTGATTAGATGAATAGACAGGTGTGGTTTGTCACTAAATAGAAACTGTTTTCCGGCCACCTGTCCAGTGACCAATTGCAAAATTCGAAAAAGGGGTGATCATTAACGGAATTATTTCTTTCGCCCCTTTGTTGGATCACTCAAGAATCTGAATTTTCAATCATCAGCGCAATTGATCGCATCTGGGCAGTGGTCAATTCAGCATAAACTTATGTTGTAAATTGAACTCCCACTACATAACCTATTTAAGGGCAGAATTTTTTTGAATGAGAAAAAACAAAACATTTTTTTTTTGTTGGCAGAATAAGGACTAAATGTTTAATTTTCAGTCTCCTAGCTCCATTAGTGAGACCTGTACGCGCAGTACATACATCGCCAGCCAGCCAACCAACCAGACCAGATTTAAAACTGCAGACACCTATTTTGACGGGCTTGTGAGATGGTTTCTGATAGACAGATAAAAATAGAGAGAAGGAGCAAGATAAAAAGATAGAAAAGATCAGAGTGAGGTTGATAGATAGATAGATAGATAGATAGATAGATAGATAGATAGATAGATACATACATACATACATACATACATACATACATACATACATACATACATACATGAGATCGGATTGAGATACATGGATACATAGATAGCATATTGACAGAAAAAAATGAAAAAAAAGCGAAAAGTGAAAATAGCATTCGGTTATTATTTCATAGTTAGTCATTATGAAGGCACCCTCTTTGCCCCCCCCCCGCCTACACCCTAATCTCAACAACCACATCGACTATTTATTATAGAACGAGAGTGTTAAAGTGCTGGTGTCTCCGGTCTTTCGCGTGATATGTTGGATGCCCAAATTCAGAAACATATTGATTGCTATCCACTTTCTCCTCCGTTCTTCATCACACCAACGAGCGATGATTTCAACACTTGCAACCCTGGGCATGCGCAGTATGTTCAAAAAGGACGTCCCATTTATAATCGATAAATGCTTTGCCGAATCCGTGAAATTGCCTAATTGGCGAAATATAATTTTTTTTTTTTTTTTTTAAAGTTTGATTTAATTTTGATCGTAGAAATGGTCGCTTTATACCCTTGCTTTGATTAAATGAAATTTAGATTGAATTAAAACTACGTATTCTTTTATTTGTTGTAAAAAGAAGGTTGAAATTACGTTTTTACTCTTATTTTAGAAAATCTCAAACTTTTGGCTGTAAAGAAATAGCTTTTTATATCCTTGTTTTCATCAAATGAACTTTAGATCAAATCAAAACTATGTTTTTATTCATTTTTTGTTGAAAAAAGTTGAACATTTTACGATTAGGGAATTTCACCGATTTGGCGTCATAAATATGTTTTCGTCCATTTACTGTAAGCAGCAACTTTTCCCACAATTAATAACGACTGCTATGTCACCTGACTTAATATCGAAACAAGACGGTTGTTGCGCTTCATTTCAGAAACACAAAGACAGCCTTCATCCAATCAGAGATGGAGAAGACTTGCAGCATTGAATGCATTTGCATATAACTCTTTCAGAGTGACCTGTTTTGTGAGTTAGTTTTCTTATTATAAATGGCTGTTCTGTTTGATAAAAGAAAGAGAAAATATTCTGTTCAAAAACTGCTACATGAGGCATCTTCGACATTTGTCTATATCTATACATTTGTCTATATCCTTTTGAGGTTTCAAGCTAATCCCTCTTAACACTTTGACAAATATAATGATCGCATAAAGAAAGGAAATATCGTCCGAAATACAAGTTATAAATATGGTAAATGGAGTATATATAAACTCGCCATTACAGTAAATAATTGAACAACCGTGGCATCATGATAGAAGTCATAAAGAAAATTCCATTGAAGAATAAATATGGTCAGAAAAAAGTCTATATATGACATCACTGGCGTTTTCCCACCGGCAAACGTAAAATAAGGTTTTTAAAAGCGTGTAGAAACGTGTAGAGTCTGGAGTATATAAATGTTTTTGATGAAGTCATCGAAATGAGGTCTAAAAATAGATCAAAAGGGCATTTTCTCAGAAAATAAGAAAAAAGATTTTAGAGGCGGTCTAGTTGAATACTGATGCTAATTTTCAGGTATTTAGATAAAACGGTATGACCAGGAGCACTGGGACACACCAACAAACACAAACAAAGACATGCACATATAAAAGGGGAACATAATATGACTCACTGTGACGTAAAGAATAAAAAAATATTCCTTTTTCTCTGACCTCTCTCTATTGTGTACTATTCTATCTTTAACGATGCTATGGATTGATGAAAAAGAAAAGAAAACTAGCTACCTCTCACTCTCTTTTCGAGTCACTTAATTGCTTACAAACGCTTTTAACTGGTCCTTTAAAATCGGTCTTAACATGATGTTCCCCCTTGTGAGAACTGTCAACTTGAGTCGCCGTTAAAAATCCTGTCGCTGCTATCATGAACCGTCAATTCAAACTATCATCAGAGGTTTCTTCAGATTTTAAGCTGGTTTGGCTGGTAGACTATGTATGTATCAGGCGTACTGGCTTCACCAATAGAGCTAGAATGATAAAAATTCAAATATTTTTTCCTTTTGATGTCTAGGAAAAATGTTTTTTTGTTTTTTTTAATCCTCCTAAATATGTTTTTAGAAGGGGTTCACTTTACAGTGTACGTTCATGCTAAATTGATCCCTCAGTCTGTGCCATGCTTATTTTTAGGAAATTCAGATTTTTAGTGACCAGTGTCCAACTAAAGACAGGAAAAGTAACTTATTCATTGATCTTACCTTTTACCATTTTTTTTAATTGATCTCCTCCAACATGGCATGCAGCCAAAGGACGTTGGTCACGTGACAGTTTCTACCGAGTAACAAACCAGATTTGTTTTCTTGTTATGATTAAAGACTCTGTTTAAAGCTCTGTTTAAGGAAAAAAAACTCTGTCATGGCCATAAATGGTAAATTGTTATAGACCCTGGAGTATGTATTGCTGTTATGAACAAAATAGATGAATAGATAGATGTTGCCACTGCTTATTTTACAAGAATGCAAATGTACTGTTGATGGTGAAGGTACGTAATACTTTCGAAAAAGCCAAGTTGTATCGTGCAGAATCCTCTTTGAGATATTACATTTGCAGCAGCAACAACAGCAGCAGCAGCAGTTGCCTTTTGGCGTTTGTCGTTGGACTTGGATCTTCCCAAATATTCCTAAGACTTCTTTATCGTGGGTGTTGCAGAGCCTATACTTTCTGAAATTGTCCTCTTCGTTATACCATCTTATTTTCTGCCGGCCACAGTTTCACATATGATTTCTGGGGATTCATGTTGTGAGTTGTGTTATCCAGCAGTTGTCTGACATTTTTGCTACACGACTAGCTCATTGCCATTTGAGTACTCTGGTGGATTCTATATCTCTGACTCTTGTTTTTTTCTCTAATATATTTTACTTTCTCCATTCAGGCCATCTAGTATTACTTGGAGTTCATGAAGTTTCACAGCAAAGGGGGTAATTTCGTCAGAAATCTGAGATGAGAGACATTATCCTACCGTAATTTGAACTCAGGGCCAACTGATTGTCAACAGGCTGTCTCAATGACTGAATTATCCTTTGCGTATCTGTATGATAAACGTTTGATAATATTCATGACTAACCAATTTAGCTGAATCTGTGGGACAGCCTCCTGATAATCAATTTGTTATGAGTTCAAATCACAATAGGGGAATGTAGATCTCCCCTACCAGTTAATACCCACTATTTTGGTGAGGGTTATTCTTATTACGGTAGGAAACCATAGTCAACTGCAGACTCTGCGCTGGTGTCTAACAATGATTATCATTCCTTATCGCAGAAATCCAGAACAGAACCAAATTCCGAATATTTTAGCAGAATCTAAGATCTTCTTCATTGCTTTTAGTCATTCTTAGACAGTCAAGCCCACAAAAATGTATCATCCAGATAAGCCTACGCTTATCTCTAATCTATATGTCTATGGCAACAATTGAATATACGTTTCTACAAACTCTAATGAGAGAAATCGTGAGAAAATGCCACTGTTTGTGGGTTATCTGAACATTCAAGGCATCGAATATTCTGTTATCTGACACAGCTATCAGGTGTTAACTGACGCACCTACTAATTTAGACGTGATGACGTGATGTCCAACAACAGACGTTAAAAGACTGATGATATATATATATATATATATATATATATATATATATATATATATATATATATAAATATATATACATATATATATATATATATATATATATATACATATGTATATATATATATATATATATATATATATATATATATATATATATATATATATATATATATATATATATATATATATATATATATATATGCGTATGTGAACACGATTATTGCTTTCTAAATTATCTGGCTTGTTGCATACTGATGAAGCAAGTCATCATGTTTGTCGATACCAGAAAAATTTGGGGGGGAAAATATTTGATGGAAATTATAGAGACGCTCACAGAAAGAGATAAAGGGGGGAAAGTAAAAGAAAAATATGAATGGACTAAGATTAATGGTCAGAAAATACCGAGGTTGATGGAAACAGAAATGAGGTTACATGAAAATATGAACAGACTGAGGTAACTTATTATAAAATACTAAAATCTGAACGAAACAGAAATAGGAAATCATAGAATTGGGGAGATAGCTGGTTAGTCTTGTTGAGATTAATTGATTCTAATCCTCAATTCCATTCATCTGGCTTTGAGCCAATCTTGGCATGATCGAAGTAATGCATTATTTCGAAATCGGTTCTGGATAAAGTCCGTATGGTAGAAACCAAGCTAAAATATACTCCGAAACGTGATCAGTGTATTGATGTGAATAATGATTCATTTGAGAGTAGAGACACAGTTTTGAAGGCCACGTTGTGTACAATTGAGATGTCTTTATCTAATTTGACTTTTCATCGGTTCATAACAAACATCTCTGCTGATGATGTTAGTTGTAAACTAATGGAACATCCAATTGAATATAGAAATCGCATTTGTTCACTATATGACCTTCCAGATAGTAAATATATAAAATTTATTTACTCTAACACAGAAATATGCTTACATATCATCATTCTCGACTTGTACCTTCATCGAGGATGTCATCGGATGAGGTACATGTAGATGATTCTCTGTAAGACCCATTTCCAGCTTGCCTGTTCAGCTTACGTTTTGTTCTAGTTACGGTGCCTGGTATTTCATAATGATCACCTATCTACGTACTGAGCAGGCTTGACGTTGCTTGATATCGGTGATCTTTGAGAACTAGTATATCCAATGTGATTTGGCCGTAAACCCTTAGTCTCAGGGAGAGGTTGCTCAATCCTAGTCTTTGTACTGAATGCTCAGCAGAGTCGCATTGAGTGCCATTTTAAAAGTCTTTAGTGGTGGATTGAACCTACGACTTACAGAATTGTAGGCGAGAACTCTACTACCGGTAATCGGTTTTTCCAGCTAAAATATATGCTGAAATATGAGTAGTTATGCCGAATTGGCATAGTCTTGACTTTTTCACATAAATTAAATAACTTAGCTTCAATTTCATCAAAAGTTTATTTCATCAAAACAAAGATATAAAACATTTTTTCTTTTACAATTAGAAGTTTATGAAATCAAATATTTTTTACTAAAGAAATAAGCAAACGTGTAGGTTTAATTATTTTTCAAATAAATTTTAGCCATTTCAGTCAATAATTGAATAATCATAGTGTCATATTTTGAAGTCATGTAAAAAATATTCCATCAAAGGATAAATATAATCTGGATAAGATCTATTCTTGACATCACTGGTATTTTCCAAAGGAAAACAACACAAATAAAGTAAGAAAAATATCTGGAATCATCTAGGTTTTGGAGAATCTGGATGTTGAAAAATTATAGCCGTCAAAATAAGATCAAAATTAGATCAAAAAGACTTTGTTTCCAAAAATGAAAATTGTTTCTATAGTGAATCTAGTACAGTCTCGATGCCAATTTCAAGTCTGTAGGGGAGACGGTATGGCCAGGGGCGCTGGAGCACACGGACAAACACAAATACATAAGTAAACACACATACACATACACAAACATTCACAAATTTAAAAAAAGGATAGGATCTTCGCCACATTTGATGGCTATGGACGTTCAGTTCGTAGTTTTAATTCGATCAAAAGTTTCTTTAGACAGAACAGGGCTATGAAATATCTTTAACGATCAAAAGTTTATGTAATCAAAGTGAAATCAAACTTTTTTTCCGAAAAAAAATAGGCAGTTTCACTGATTCGACGTGAAACATCCCTCGAGAAACCAAAAAAATCAGTATCTCCTCTCCTTTGGCTTTGCCCTTTCCATTCTCTCCCTTCATTATTTATTCATTCTTTGTACAGACAGGAACAAAAACTTATTGCAAGGTTTTTAATCTCTGACAAGCTGTCTAGCGACGAGTGGATGAACGTTGTCGGTCAGCGTCAGTTTTCGAGTACCAAGCTTAAAGTTCTGCAATGGCGACTGCAGCGGTGGTTGTGGTCGGGGCCGTGGGCGGTGGTGGTTGTCGATGGGCGTTGATAAAAGAAAGTGAGAGTTTCAAATTAATGGCAGGATGTTACTAAATATGGCCAACTCAGACAATGGATTCCGTCGATGGACAGTTACACTCTTTGTCAGGGTTCGGCAAAGTTGTTTGTGCTCGAACCGGATTAGGAATCTGTTTTATATCTTGCAAACTGAGGCGAATGAAAAAAATGACACAATGATCATAGAAAGGTTTTGTAAAAGCTTGTTTTGTTTTTTATTATTTTTTTTTCATCATATGTATGTATACTTATATGGACTTCCATTTACTATCGATCAATGCCATCTTTGTAACTTTCTTTGGGGGGGGGTCAAAGTATTGTCAAATAGTGGTTTAACTTTTATATTCAGTGGTAAAACAACGGGAATGTGTTGTGTTAAACAAGTTATCAGTAAAATATTGATTTGCCTGAAGCAATTGCGAAAGGGGCATTTTGTTAAATCCTTTTATTTTGGATTTTAACGTTCACTAACTAATGACACATAAGGAAAACAAATATTCTATTTCACATAGCGAGCTAGATGAAATGGGATTGCAGATCAAAGTCGTTGTTTGCAAAATCATCTCCCTTTCTACATCTCATTTGCTTTCTTCTATGTCTAATAGCTTTACATCGTATATTACAGACTGTCTACCAAACCTGCTAAAATAGGTTTCTTCCGTTTTCAAGTGATTCTACCTATTTGTATGCAGTGTCAAATATTCAAAAAAGTCTGTGGGATGAATGAAATTAAATAATTCCCCTTTCCTTTTTATACTTGCCTCTGCTAAGTTCTCCTCTGTAGCTGTCAAGTCTTCTGTCTAGTTTTTCATTTAGTTGGTAATGATCTCACCACTGGCTAGCTGATTCTAAATATCCTTAGACATTCAAGTAAGCAGGTAGGTGGGATCATGTCGTAAGCTTTTTGCCATAGTCGATCTATCCCATTACAACATCGTTCCTTTTTTTTCTTTTACTTCTTTAAGGATCATCTGGTCGATGTAGAGAAAGTTGTTTGCATCATTTCTGCTCTTCTGGTACAGTTCTTTCCATGAAAATATATATTCTCTCTGTTATCAGTCTGGTCAATAATTTCCACATAAGTGGTAGGCACGTTATCGGTCTATAATTGCTTGCCTGTTTCCCTTCCTCAACTTCCTTTTGGGTGAGGGTCGTTCTGCCTTTGGTCATTCATTCTTGGACCTTGCCTTCATCTAGGCAACTTTGGAGTTGGTGGATGAGTCTGCCGTATTATACAGTGAATTTCTTAAACCCATATCCATGGATCCCATCAGGCCCTTGGGCTTTCCAGTTGGCTATTTTTAAAGGTGTGTTTCGATGTGATTTCATTCAATACTATGTGTTCACCATCATCTGCCTTGGAGTTCTCTTTTCATGAAATCATTCTGTAGTTTCGTTGTGTCTTTTTAGGGGTCCCTTTTGGGGTTCTTTGTCTCTGTGACATCTGGTTTTATCTTCTTTCTTCTTTTTCTGTTGAGGTCCTGGTAAAATTTTCTTACATGTTTTAGAGTGTGTAGTTCTATGAGGATTGGGAATTCCTTTGTCTGTGTCTCTTTAGTCTTGCGTCTGTGATGTATTTCTTCCACGCCTTTTTGTCTTATCTTACATCCGTCCTATTGTCTTGCACATGGTGTCTGTTCATGTGTGAAGTATTTTTCAGTCGTCTTTCATCTCTCTATACTTGGGGGATTTCCCAGCTGGGCTTTTTGTTCTTGTTGTTCGAGTTTTCTCCTTGTGTGTTAAAGAGGTCTGTTACCATTTTTGCACCAGCGTAAACCATGTTGATAGTTTCAATATGGTGTTAAAGATAGTTGACATGTCCAGTTGACTCGTTTACTTTTTCCAGCCTTTGTCCCTTAGAGATGGTAGTGTCGTCGTCTTCTTTATGCAGTTATTTGCTCAATTCAGGAAATTACTGCCTTGGGCTACAAACCTATTGATCCAAAACTCATACATAAAGACTGAAAGAAGCTAGAAGAGAGAATTGAACAGATTCGGATAGATAGATAGATAGATAGATAGATAGATAGATTCCTATCTTTATATTCTATGGCCGCCAATAACAAATGTTGAAAGTACATGACTTTGTAGTACAACAAGTCTTTTGAATGAGTCTTAATGAAAGTCCATCTTCGGGAATAACCCCAGCACCCCTTGATTCTCAACTTTGCTTATGAATGCCTTGCATGATTTTTAATCATACAATCTGACCCTTTAGGTCATGTTTTGAAGCGATCGTAACCCTTATGCTTGTTACTTTGCTACTTGATTTTCAATATTTTGATTCCTATTTTCTGTTTTAGTCTTATGTACCCTTACATACATATATCACTTTAATATCTTTTCGTTGCCGATAGTATATTGACTGCTGCATTCAACCGAATATGTTGTGGGAAAAACACAACAGTACTTTAGCCATTTCGGACTACATGTTTAGTCGTATTAGATAGTCACTATTCAGTAATTCCAATTCTTTCAAATTTGTGTCTGCATTCATCATTGTATTTCAGTCCATTGAGTCCGTCTTTAATGTTTTCACTGAGAGATCCTAAATGGCGCTCATTGGGGTCGATATTGCCTCCTTGGCAATGGCTGATAAGACAAATAAAACAATGAAACACTATTTCCAACATGTTTATATTTCATCGACCTCAGCATAGCCGAGACACCTAAATTCATCTGTCAAATAATGTTGCGGCCAAATTGTGATGAACTGACCGGTTTTCGTAAGAAGTTGATGAACGCCAACCCTAGTTAGTACCTAGAAGGGTGACCGTCTGGAGATACCAGATGCCGTAAGTGGGGATCATGTAGAGAGCAATCCCGACAATCTGCATAAGGAGGATACCGATCTCGATACTATGCTCGATAACGCATGCCAATCCCCTCCGAAACCTCTGACTTGCCTGGCTGCAAGCGGCAAGAAATTGATTCATCCGTCGAATGAATATTGACCGTCTTAGTTAATCGAACGACGTTATTCTTGAGGTGTTTCTTAAGCTGGTTCAGAACTGCATTCAGATAGCGTCGCTTTATTCCAGGCAAACATTTGGATTAAACTGTCTGGGACTAAGCTGTGCAGCCGTTAAAACGCTCAACAGATCCTCACATTCATCGACTTTTCCTTATGCCAGGCTGTTGGCTCTCTTGATCAGCAGTTTGAACCCTGATCTTTCTAAATAATCCTGGTTATTATTCATTCAAGTCAAATGGTTCAAGAGCAATGATATGTAAATAGATAGGTACGATTAAAGAATCCGTGGATAATAGGATAACTTGCATCAGTAGAAGTAAAGTATTTAGTAGAAGCATAAGAGAGATTGTGCATTTTGTTGACTCATAAAGTGATTCAAGCAAGCATTTTACTGTGTTAGTATTTAGTAAGCTTACTTTGTGCAGCCAAAAGTTATCGTGCGATCACTAAAGTCAAGCAATGCAATATCTAGATCGGGGCTGTCTAAGAATACCAGCAGCTTTTGCTTAGTGGAGATCGCATAGAGAGCCTCCAGTTGTGATCCCATCGATACTCCTTTTGAATTCACAGAAAATGAATGAATCATGAACATGTTGCCGGAGCAGTCAAGATGGACTTTGGGGGTTGTTGTTTGGTTTCTGGGGAGATATATTCGACAGAAAAAGTCAACAGTTCCCCACAACCAAACCGAAAAAGAAATGAATAAATGAACCTCCACTTGAGCATGCAACTGGAGCAAATAAGATCTATTAGGTTCCAATATTCTCAGAGATAAAAAAAATCAACAACCAAGTCTCGAACACGAACGGTTGACACCAGTAGAAAATACGCTGCTATATTGATATTTTGTAAGCTTAGCTTGGGACGCCTAAAGATGGGACACATTACTATCACGTCATGTGAGATCACGTCAGATCATTTGGTCTCAAAACCATTAAAATCAGAAGTATGATTCACACATTGCACGTCATCTCACGTGATCTGACATGTGATCACCCAATATCACAAGATAAATATCCTTTCTGAAGTCAATCTGAAACAAATCTAACGCTATTGCACGCGCAGCAAATGTGTGCAGAAACGGAAAATGTGAGACGTGAAGTCACATGACTTTCAGCTGTTGTAGCAATGTACCTTCTTGCAATTCAAACAAGCATTTCACTGCACTTGCATGAACTGACATGAGTTTACGTGAGCGTGATATTGACGTATTCCTGTTTAAAATGTCGAAGGAAGGAAAACAGAGGGTGAAAGATTGTGTCATGTTCCCCAACAAAGTGAGACAGATCTCTCTACCAAGAAAATCAGCATTTTAAATCTTTAAAGTACGACCTTTCCAGCTGGTAGGAAATTACTGCAGATCAGAAACAGACACAAGCTTAGTATATCTATACCATATATGAGTGTTTGCACTTGAGAAGTGCTCAACGCAGCTCCTATTGCAAAAATGCTTCTATGTTAGATAACACTATTTTAATCCCCTCCTGCATCATTTGGAATCAAAATATAATCTGATATTGGAAATTAGGATTAGAATGCAGTGTTTAAGCTTTTACATAGGAAAACAAGACTGCGCATTAAAACTCCAAAAATAACGAAAACTTTTCTTATAAAATGGTTCTTCGGTCACTTATCATGTGCAGCTACTCATATACTCATGTATTAGTCAGTCTTGCGTATAGGTCAGCTCTTGTTTTTTTTTCACCAAGAAGTTTACTTATTATATTCCTCGATAATATATACCGATGTCTTTTTGTTTGTTTTCTTTCACAGTTTCCTATGTCACCAAAAATCACTACTGACGTGACATTTTTCCATGTCACCGATGACGTCTGGTCTAAACTGCATGAATAAAATCCCATAACTATTAAGTATTGAATAAAATGTTATTTGTCAATTTAGGTGCAAAACACTTTTTGTCTGAGAAACCGACACACATATATGTATGTGAGTGTGTGTATCACACCTTTCAATATTTAAACACTGAAATTGCGTCATTTTCTTACGGCAATGGAGAAACTGATTCGTGAAACTCTCATGAAAATTCCCTTGACGTCCTACAAGCAGACAGCCTGCACTGTCTACAAACGGTTATAGTTTTACTTTGAAATGTATCCGATTTCAGCAAAAAATAGCCTATATTTACATTCATATATTCATCAAAGTCATCCAGGTTAAAATTTTATTGTTGTACAGCAATCATTTGGAAATGATTGTCCTCATGTCTGAAGTCAAGAGTTATTCCTAGCTTTTCCCATTGTATACATACAGGGTATCCCAAAGATAATGCCCGATTTGTCACAAAATGATTATATTGATGCAATTAACATAAATCTTTGCAATCCGTTCCATGTTAGGTTCAATGTCGTCCATTCGATCCAAGCTACTCATCTGCACCCACTCTGACAAAATTCAACGTCGATGGTTGTAACTGTGTCTTCTAATCTAGTGTTCAGTTCTTGTATGCTGACTGGTTTTGAACCTACCATACACCATGTTCTTCAGAAACAAACCTGAGTGTGTTAAGTCATGTTATTACGATAGTTATTTGATATTATGTAGTGGTTTTATTTTGTACCATGCGATAACACTGCGTCAACCTACCCTGTGACCATCAAAATTCCCATCGAACCAGTGTCGCAAAATATCACCGTTATTTTTAGAAAGATCGGACATTACGTATAGCATACACTGTATCTATCCCGCATTTTCGGATATTTCATAGATTTCTCTAAATCACCCCGACATGAGATAACAAACCTAATCTTCTATCATTTCATTCTTCTTCTGGGGAAGCCATTTCGAGCCTTAAAATCCCAATCTGCATCTGAATAAAGACCATTATTTCAAATACTGATTTCTCGTACATGTTCTACCTATTTTTCAAGAAAATGGGCTTCACTGTCTTTTTCTCCTTCCTCGTGTGATCTTGTGTCCGATTATCATACATATATATATATATATATGTACGTGTGCGTGTCAACAAATCTTTTCATTACTTATATTTTGGCTGATTTTTTTGAATTTTTCATAACTATCATTATCCTTCATCATAATTTTAGTTTGTTTTTATCGCAACTTTCACTCAGGCCGGCTCCCTTTTGTCAGTATGTGAATCGCGTTGATCAGAAATAGAGAAAAGTATTTCGATGAGATTCAAACTGATATAACTAGATTGTAACGAAACCTGGTTGTGAGATCTGAACCGAGAGTAATTGTGAATGTTTAATCTGATCATCTGCTCGCTGGTTGGCTTCTATTGCTCTGTCGGTAGAGCGGTTGGGCGTTGACCTATCCTCCCTCTGTCATGAAAGATGCGTGTTCGAGTCTCATCTAAAACATATTCTTTATTTCCGATCTGTGTCCGTATACTCACTGCCGGAGAGGAACCAGCCTGAGTAAAGTTGCGATAAAAAGCGACTGAAACAGATAAGCAGTAGTCATGAAAACTACTAATAATTACTAAAATTTTCTCGGGATGCTTCGAAGTCCTCTTTTCATCTTTTTCACTATAATGACGACATTTCGATTCATTCCTACGGCCCTCTTCACGTGTACGTTCAATTTAGTCAGGACGTTTCAGCAGATTCATTCTTCCTATCCTCCCTAGGTTTTAAGCCAGAAGAAGGCTGTAGAAATGAATCACACCTGGAGAGGACAGTGGTAATGAATCGGCCAAAACGTCGTGACGACATCGTTGAGGAAAAGAAGTAATCCAAAATTTAAGCATTTTAATGACTCTTCTTAAAGTTATAGACAATAATGATTTAATACACTTCATCTAATTTTTTAAAAAATGCAATGTATTATTTTGCTCTTGGTTTAATTCCATTTTCATTTTGTTTTCTCTCTTTTCAGTCCGGAGCAACAATGACCTGTTGCGGAAAACCTACGTGCATGCAAGCAATGATTTATCTCCAGAGCCGGTGCTGAATTCGACCGACGTCGCTTCATCCAACGCAACGATGGCCTAGGAAGACGATAAACTCTGCTGTGGGCTGAGCAGCGTAACCCCCAACCGGGCCGCCGCCGACGAAGCCACCGGACCGTTTAAGGTCGGAGGACACAATCCAAAGTAGCGAAAAAAAAATAAAAAACCTCATTAGAATCTCTTTTAAAATCATCTCGTGTTTGGCGGGAGGCAGATGTATTCAGGGCCGGTCCAAGGGTTTCGTGCACCCTAAGCAAGGCTTGAAATCGGCATCCTCCGTTGTACTCTTACGATATTGTTTTCAGTCTAGATTGCGCCCTTGGGACGTTTGTGCCCAAGCCGACCGCCCTCGATGTACACTATATGAACGTCAGAATGTAGAGAATAAAATCTGAACTACTAAATTCATAAACTGCTTGATATCTCACCTGATTGACAGCGGAACACTTCGACAGAGGTGACAAAATGATTCATTAAGATGAAATTTTAAAAAAATAATTTTATGAAATTTACCCAAAGTCAGAAAAGGGGGTAGCTTTGATCAGTAGTTATTCACCTTGATAATAATATTTAAAATTCTAAGAGTTAGATGGTGTCACCGATCACTAGTTTTGATGAAAAGATGTCTCGTTAAATATATGTTGAAAAGGAGAACAAGGAAAAAGAAAGAAAAAAAGCATCGAAAAAAAAAAACGAAGAGGATGAAGAAAAAGGAAAGAAAGAGAAAAACAAGGACGGATAACAATTTCTCAAGTGCATATTTATAAAGGTTGGGTCTCCCTTAATCAAAATTCAAAATTCCGAAATGATCCCAAATCTGAAATGATCCCAAATCTGAAATGATCCAAGATCCAAAACGCTCCAAATTCTGAAGCTTTTTAGGGGTCAACATGAAAATTCCACACCTGTCTTCTCAGTAATATGATTCAAAGACAAGAACCAAGGCTCATTTCCGAGGCTTTATTCTTCTCATTCAGGCTACAGTAAAAGCTTAGTTATCTTTGTTTAACTCTTTAGGAACGTAAAACTATCTTCACATCAGAAATGGAAAGACTAGACAAGTTTTGATCAAAACAAATCCACAACATAACAATACTCACTGGTCAATGAGGGGTTCTGATGTTTTATTGGCACCAGTTTATTACAGATTATCCTCATCGCCAAATCTACACGCATTAATCACGAATTATAAATGTTTTGGTTTTCATTTTGTGTGTGTTCTGACTGGGGGTCCATCCCAAGATACCTCATTATGGGTATGTAAGTATTACAAAATCCGAAAAATCCAAAATCCGAAACACATCTGGTCCCAGGCATTTCGGATAAGAGATACACGACCTGTCCTCCCTACTTCTGGTTTATATGGGTATGGTGTATATATTGACAGTTGGCTAGGCTGACTTGCACGGCTCCTACCAACTCAAAACGCCACCAGGACATTTAGAAGATTCCATATTCTCCAGTGACATTCAATAGTCATTAGCGTATCTTGCCTACTCTTTCTAATACCCTATTATTATGAAATCATTATTACTATTGATATTAATCAAATACTGATATTAATTACCATATATACCCGTGTGTAAGTCAACCTCTTATATAGGTTGACCCTTCATTTATGGTCACGAAATCATTGATTTGTAGAGTGTGTTTTTGAAGACATGGGTTGTTCCGTATAGTCCTCTCTATTATTTTTGAATTTCAACCTAACTAAACTATTACTCATGTATAGGTCGACCCACAATATGTTCTTCAAAACTCGACCTATACACGAGAATACACGGTAACAGTTTTTTGGTGCCGAGCGATTGTCCGGGAAGTCATGTGTGAGGACAACGGTTTATATGTATGTTTCTTTGTAAAATCCAGGGCTAGTGTAGGTGTTTCATGTACCCTAGGCGACACTTAACATTAGTACAAGGGTTTCAGGGACTCCAGAAGAGAATTGAAATGTGTGCTCCAGTTGTATACTAACGACTATATTTTTTTTCAGATTGGAGGACTCCTCCAGGACCTTTGCGGTCTAGGCGACTGCCAAGCTTCGCTTAATGGACGAACTGGCCCTAGGAATAGTGCATGACTCCTTAAATTTGTTATGTTTTGTAGCAGTATTTTTCTGCGTCTGTATTTAAAAAGAAAAAAAAAAGATTGCTTCCAATGTCTTTTCTCTGTTGTGTTTTTATTTTCATTATGCTGTCAAGTGAATATCTTTCCTTTTTATTTATTATCATCATCGGTATTCTAACGCCCGTCGTTGGACAAAGACCTTCCTCAAGATCCGCCAGATCTCGATCGTGGGCTTCACGTTGCCAATATCTTCTGAACTTGTCTAAATCGCCAACTTATTTTTTGTCAGTCACAATTTTGCATATGATATCGGGGGATCCATTTTGTGAGGCATGAAATCAAGTGTTTGACATTCTTGCATCATGGCTTGTCCATTGCCATTTGAGTTTTATAGTCATTTTTATGATACTTCTGACTCCTGTTTGCTTTCTAATACGCCGTGCTTTCATGTGATCTCTCCATCTGCATCTGATGTTATGTTTCATCCTCTGCTGTGCGCATTGCATGGTTCAGTTTAATTGCCAATTGATTAAGCTCGATGTTTTATCTCCATAAGTGATTATCATGAGGATACATTGGTTACAGACACTTCAAAACCAATGGGATCTTCTTCTTCGTGGTCTAAAATCTCTTCTTCATTTGCCGTGAAAATGAATGTAATTTTATTGATTTCCATTTTATTTACAAGATTATCTCTATCTTTAGTTTGATCTATTCTGAATTATATTTACAACGTAGATGTTTATAGAACCCCTTAATGTCACGGGTAGGCTTCATTAAATAAATGTGTCAAAATTTCTATCCATTGTAATGATTATGTGATGATTACATAGTGACTCAGCAAATACTAGAAATACTTAGTGTCCCAAAAGTAACGACCGATTTGAACTAGAAGTCCTACCACCATCAACGTTGAACTTTGTCATAATGTGTACAGATCAGTAGCTTGCCGATTGGATAAATGCATCGAAATGGACGACAATTGCATTGAACCTTGAATTGCATATGTCTATGTTAGAGCTGTAGTTTGTTTATTGCATCGATACTTTTTTTCAAAATTGGGCGTTACATTCGAGACACCCTGTATAGAGGAAGTAAGCAGATGGTAAAATATTAATTGTATATTTGAACTAATATAGTTATTACAATATTAATGATTCAAAAGATGATTTAATACTTATCTATGTTCCGTCTGAAATGTGTGCAAAATGCTCAGCTCTCGGGCTTGTCTGAAGGGTTGATTACAGTCCCTTCACTGAATCATTTGTAAAAGCCCACCCACAATCGACAGCGCTTAAAAGAGGAATTAGATCATTCATGTGTTGATTTTTGTTGTTTTTATCAACAATTTACAATAATTTTCCATGACAATTATGACAATCTGCTCCATAAAGTCAGGCCCCTTCAAAATATGCACTTTGGAACTAGTATCGCTCCAGTGTTTTAAAAATCGTTTACTTAGCTTAACACTTGCACAAAACTGCGAATGTGCAGCACCAAGGGAAAATCGAACTCACTATCAATGATCAGCGAAACTGACTTACCGACTATCACTCTAGGCTGGGTGCCCGAATGTAAACATCGAAATTTTTCATTCAAAAAGTTTTTTCGGACAATTGAATACATTGTTGATTGTGTTATTAATACAACGTTTCGGCTGATCCATTCTGTGGCCTTTTCAGGTGTACTATTCGATTGTGATAGTGGTAAACAGAAATGTTTTCTCTCTAATGGCAGCAATGCTTGCAACGCAGGATTCGGGTGTTTCCTTTCCGTTTCTTGTTAGGCCTGGGTTTCCATACCAGGGATTGAGTAGCTAAAGCCACATCGAGTTAAACTCACGCTTGTCTGACTTATGCACCCAGCCGACATGTTGATGTATGCTGCTTCTTTGATTCTCTTAAGTTCCCAACGGTGTCCCTTGTCTATAATCAGGACTTCTCCCCAAAGAGGGTTGTAAACGCCTTTCTCTCTCCAAATGTGGTCAGTATCGGAGTTTGTTTTTTTTTTTTTTTCTTGTTCTTTGGGGTTCTTTTACCGGTGTAACAGCCTACAATATACCCCCTGCTCAGACTGTATCCGGGGTTAAAATGGGCAAACCTATTTATACTTCAGGTATATTTTGGGCTATTCAAGTTCATGGCCCAGGGCATAAAACAGGCTAGTCTATATCATATCCCACTCGCCCAGATGATACCCTCTTGTGTTCTCTATAAGTTTGTACTTCAATATTTCATTATACACTTACACTCAGACAAACAAAATAATCGAGAATTTCTGATTTATTCCACTCACTGATGACACAATCTTATAAAATACACTACACTATTTCAGTCGCTCAGTTGCCGTTGTAAACTAATCAAATGCTAACAGGCATCCCACGATTAAAGCAGTGTTGTTCAAGCGAGTTTTTTAGGTGATCAGATTATTATAAAGGTATAAATTTGATTAACACGGTTTTGAAATAATCTTATGAACAACCAAATTATCACATTGTCTGGATCAATCTCTGCGGACAATGTAACATTCATATCGAAAAGGGGGGGCAGAAACTTTGAATCTAGAGCAGGAATGAAAAAAATTTTCAAAAACTGAAGTAGCAAATGCCGACAAATATGCCCTGTTAAGGTTTTCTGCAGAACGTCAGGAAATAATTGGAAAGAATGATTACGACCATCGTCGAATTCTCAGTGCCGGTGGAACTATCCTGACGTTTCGTCGAGAACCTTTTTGTGAAAAAGTTATTCTTCAAATTGGATCATATCTATAAAACTGATTACCTAAAGTCATGCGATAAAAAGCAGTAAAAAAAGACGAGGGAAAGTAAAACGTAAGAAATGTGTTGTGTAAGGAATAATCATTTTGAGTTACACATGAATTATTGCAGTTAATTCACTTCATGGTCGAAAACATCACTTCAAACTACAAGATACCAATTTAAGCTTTACGTGTAAGTTATATAAGGTTTTTGAAATAAATTCCACACATGAAATTTTTATTAATGCGAAAAAAAAAAGGTTAAGATACATGAAATTCAAAGTTTCGGGCGTATGTTATATGAATTGTGAAGATTTCCAAAATGAGTTTCACAAATGTTTATTCACAAGAAAAGTCAAAAATTCAAGTTTAGATAAAGTATAGATAAAGCCTTCCCCTAATTCACAAACTGACAATTTTATTTAAACTGGAGAACTTGAAAGACTTAAAATTCCAGTTACACATCTAGTAGGTGTTTGTTACAAAAGCAAGGTTATGAGCAATCGCTTGTAAATGTTCAATGCTATTTTCAAACGAACAAATAACTTGCAGTGACCATTCAGTCATATTGTTGACAATACAAACTGGTTTATAATTGTGTTCTTTTCTCCAGACATAGTAAATTTTGAAATAGCGTTAATATCAGGATATACATAAAAATGTTTTTAACGTAATGTGATATTTGTTGGGGTTTTTTTCATATTCAAAAACAATTATTCAAATTCCCAATTTTCTTAATTTCTTACAAAATAGAGCCTCTGCCGAATGATTGTCAAAACATTTATTTTCGTTCCAGTAAATTATTTTCAATTCTTGTTCATTTTATAATTCCAAAGATCTCGGTAAAGACATGAATTGTCCCTTGATCGTACATCTCGATAAATAAGTATCGATAATTTGCCGTCGGTGAATTGTTGTCGGTAAATCTTCCACGATCCACGAGCACCGATTACAGCATTGAAATACACAGAGACATTCTCAAGATACAAGGCATAATCTGTCAAGCACTTCAAGCTAAAGATAGAAGGACACATTAGTCACTGCATTAATAAACCAATCTTGATACTGTATAATACACACATGCCACATACACATACACAAATACTACCTACATACATACACACGTCACATACGCAAAAAACCCTTACATAGAAGCAGGTACATGACTCAAACGCATACATACTCATGTGCAAGTGTGAACACACGTACACATACATGACAAATACAAGAGCATACATACACACACTTACATATACAAGCCACATATGCATCTTCATAGACACATACCAAATACACACACACACTTACATGCATGCTATATACACACGCATACACATTCAAATATTTCATACATGTACATACATACACATACATACCGCTAACACACACACATACGGACTTCATAGAGCTATTCTGCTTTATACCGCGAAGTATAATCTGGCATGGGGGAATATGAAATTGATTTGCCAGTTTTATATCCCGAGATATCAATTAGATTAGTCTGGAAGAAAGGAGACCCTCTTAAACCCGGGTATAGCTTTGTTCAGGGTGTAATCTGGCCTGATACACCGGCTGTCAGGGCTGAAATTGAGGCAAGTTTCAGCATTCATTACTTAGTTTTTCTTTATCTACTCACACATAGTTAGAAACCGTCCACTAAAGCTGTCAACATAGGTTTCTTCAATTTTGAAGTGGGTCTGACAGGCCGGCTAACTGGTTCTGCATGTATCACGCCTACAGGCCGCACCAATTGAGCTAGAAGCTGAACATTTACTACTTATCGTGTTTTGAAAAAAAAGGTCATATTTTTTAAATGCATCGCTTAAATAGATTTTTAGTCTAAGGTTGAATTTACAATTTGATTTTATGTTAAATAGGTCTTTTAGTTATCGTCTGGCAGCATTCACGCTTGTTTTCTTTTGTTTTGTTTTTTTGTTTTTGCTGTAAATTCGAACTTTCATTGTCCATCTAAAAGTTAGAAAAGTAACTCATTCACCGATCAGCCCTTCTTCAATTTTTTTAGTTGATCACCCCAACACAGCAAGCTGCTTAAAAATGTTGGTCTCATGATTGTTTCTACTGAGTGACAAACCAAAGCTTTCAACTTTCGTCTTTAGTGGTCTAGTCATAACAATACAAGCGAATACCCGTTAAAAATGACCGAGTTATTTATGCAGCAATGAAGAACCTAAATCTATTTTATTGCTTTATTCATATTTGATAATTCAAGCATCCTAATTTTAATTTCTAAGTCTCAACCCAGTCTTATTTTGTGACCTGACATGAAGTCTCAAGAGTTTCTATGACGTAATCTTTATTCGTATGTCATAATAGGAAGGTAAATTAACCGATGCATGAATGCAAACAGACAGAGAAGAAATTAGCACATATGACTATTATATGTTTTGGTTATAAGAGCAACGTGATTCACTAAATCATAAAGAATTACAGACGCTATTCAACATGGTCTCCTCGTCATTATTGATCGTTCGTTTTCTTCTTGGAGTCCTCAGTAACAATAAGTGGCTTGACTCTACTGGCTTTATTTAACTCTTGAATTCATAGACCGCCTGTAACCGCTGAGCAACTCTTCAATTAATATGATTTTTTTTTAATGGAACTCTCCTATAAATTGAAATAATGAGAAAAAAAGTGCAAGGGGAGTAACTTCAATCAAAAGTTGCTACTCTTAAATCACTTTTTGAATTTCCTTGAATGAATTTAAAAGTTAAGGCAATATAAATGTATGGGCTCTGCACTAGGCTCTGTTTCTGTTTTGCTTTACTGAGCAAGTGGGCGCTTAATTTTGTTATGCTATATTTTGCGATATATGTTGCAGTGAACGGACCATGACTTATCGGGACGAAATTGTGTCAGACATGCAATCGTATTAACTGGACACTGTTATGTTCTTATACTGGGTTGACATAAGTTTTATAAATAATTATAATCGCCAAATGGTTTTCACAAGATATTCATAGGAAATGGCTTTTTGCCACCATTAGCAGGAAACAGTTGAAACTTAGAGCGCCTAATCAAAATGTAGTGGACCAAATATCAGTGAAACAAACCAAAGTAGAAATTTGCAGCAAAAAGACAATGGTGCATCTGAGTAGAGCAAGTCGAATGAATGAATCATCTTTATTATAAACTGATTCATTCGGATTAATGTCTTTATCTTGGGTGTCATTACCACAACGGTTTGACTGCTCTACTCTCCAGCTTTCTTCAGGTGTCCATCGTGCTCGGTAACCTTTCACGCAATTTTGAACCGTGCCCTTTATTGAATCCAAAGGGGTAGATAGTTATCGTTCCATTTTCAATTTCAGGTGAGGATGGAAATGTCTCGTGTTGCAGTGTCACTTGTCTACCTCTTCCACTGACCCAGTGTATATGACTTTGCGACACTATCCAATCCAGAATCACTACATAACAAAACAACGTTTTTGAATAATCAGTATTAATAATAATAGAATGGTAGTTAACAGTCATAATTTAGTGTTAGTGCGATCGTACTTCTTGCTTTATTATAATTTTATAAATCCCGTCTCTCATTTATTTATATTTAATTGTTTTTTTCACAGTTGGTGCTGTTGTTGTTGTCTTTGTTATTGTAGTATTTCGGGTGTATGCGCTGCTTCTTCGTTGTTGTGGTGAGTTTATTGATGCATCACTGATCAAAAGAGACAAGACTAGAAATTTGGAGCACAATGGAATGGCGGGAAAATGATTCAACGAAGACATACGCCATGTTTTTATTTATTTTGAAAGTCTGGTCAGAAAATTCGGTCTTGGAAAATCCGGGCAAGGAAATTTGGTCTATTTTGAATAGTATGGCAGAACTTCCTGATATCATATTTCCCAAACCTTTTTATTTATGAATAACCAAAACTCAATATCATGATGGTCTTTCACTAATTCCTACTTTTTTATTTAAATTCACATCACCATCGATATTTCTGTAACGCTCTTCCATCAATTTATATCCTTTTGATTGCTTATTTCTTTTCAAAAATAGTATTTAAAAAACCATTTAAACAATCTTATCCAAAGGGATTGAACGAAGGCTTCCACCATTTCTCTTGAAACGTCAATCAACAAATTCAGTCTTAGAAAAGTTGCTCTTAGAAAATTTGGTCAGAAAGAACCGATCTATTTTGAATAACATAGACGACCAAACTTTCTTTGACCAAATTTGCTCGAACCGATTCTTCTTATTTTCATGTAAATATTTTTAGAGAAACCTAATATTATAACGAGCTTCCGTTAATCCCTTCTTTTTTATTTTCAATTTTCTTCACCATCCACATTTCCATATCCGTCTTCCATTAATTCTTATCTTTTCCGTTTCTTTTATTTGATACTATTTCCATAATTCTTTGAACTAAATTTTCCATCTTTGAATTTCCTGAGACCAAATTTTCCTGACACCCTTGAAACAAAACAAAACCTTATGTAAATAATGTCTCTCTGCAAAATTTATGACGAATGTTCTTTTTTTTTAAAGTGTCGCACACACGCACACTCACACGCAAGCATGAACAAAGTGACTAACAAGCGCACACTTTTTCAACATACACAAAAATGCAAACACTTACACAGACACACACACACGCATATATATATTTATATATATATATATATATATATATATATATATATATATATATATATGCTCACGCAAATTAGTATAAAAGGTATGCAATCACACGAATATAGGAGCTCGTATACATGTAGATTAAAATAAATACCGTATAAATAGGTGAATAAGTCGATCTTCCATTTTCAAGCCAAAGTCTTTCCCATTATGTTCGAATTTTAAACTTAAAAAAGTATTGCTCATGTATAATTCGAGCCTCACTTTTGGACTAAAGAATTTGGTCATTAGACTCGACCGATACACGAGTATATACGGTACATAATCAATTACACTTTCAAAAAAGGAAAACTAAAATTATGCAGATTTTTTAAATAGTATGCAAACAGGGTTTTATTGTGTGTGACCGTGCACAACACAATAGCTAGAATTACCGGATAGGGACAACCTTCATTGCAATGGCCTTGTAACAGAGTAACCTAGAATAAACAAACAAAATAGGAAACTTGGTTTGCGGTTATACACTATTTCGATTAGATTACTCTAAATGCTGATTTTCTTGATTGGCTGTCTCTATCCACTGGGAAGATTGGCGGAGCACAATTGTCTCTTTCCAGTCCCTCTCCCCCATTTGTTTTATGCTGTACTAAACTAAGCTTAAAATTATATGGGGTTTGTAGGTAACTGTTCTAGACTTGCTTCATCTAAACGAAAGACCAAGAAACGTATACAAAGTACTTGTAATCAGAAAGAGAAGACTGGATATCTTTTCAAGGGCTTTATTGGACTTACAAAACACCTTGATGACGTACTTAATTCATGAAGAGCTAAAATCAAGGGGATATGATTTAAACAAGGTCAAGGGAGATAATTATAATAAACCATAGTAACCAAGGAGGTTGCATTCATTACATATTCTTCACTTAGCAAATAATATTGAACATATAACATAACGTAAACATAAATACAATATTACCGCTGTACTCACGGGAGGATAGACATTCAAATTGAAATATAGCGCCAGAAATATACAAACTAGCTGATATAAACAATATGAAGGCAATAATACTTATATATCTGCAGGCAAATATTACAATTATCGATGTCTCATTTCAAAAATGCAATCCATGGTACCAGGAGATACCAAAAAAGTACATAAAATCTGTTCCATATTGAGAATGATTTGTGATCAAGAACTTTGATTTGAACGTGATCTCTGAACCACAAATGTGAATCAAGTCCTTTCACTTTTAACGTATCATCATGGAATTGATCGTACACGTTTTCGGGGTTCTTTTGGGTTCGGTGGGTTATGAACAAAAACAACGAAAATACAATCTTATTTCTAAATAACTTTTCAAACGGTTTTCCTCTTTACAAGCTGTTCATTGTTTGGTTTGATTTGTACACAAAAGTGTTTCAGTTTATACATCTATATCTATGTGTAGCTTGGTTTGTCAAAATATGCGTAATTGACTCAAAGTGTACTGAAGATAAAATAATATTTCTTATTGCGACTGAGGCGAAGACGAGGTCGCTCTTAGTAGATGTATTGGAAACTATTAAACTTAGATGCATTCGGTTTTCACCATTCGGTAACATGTATTTTGAAAATTCATTTAGATTTATAGAAAAACGACCCGACTTGGTCTGGCCTGGCCAAGCCCAACCTGGTCTGATCCGTTCGACACGCTTTTTGAAGGTTAATTACATGGAAACTAATGTAGATGCATAGACGGGGTTTTCATTAAGCGATAGAAACATGTAGTTTTCACCAATCAAGTGTAGTTGGGGAATTTTTTTCCATAAAGCAAGTCATTTTTAGTAATCCTCGCTTATACACAGTTAAAATAAGGTAGCCATTTTACCTCATGTTAAGTATATCTCGGATGTGACCGAGAGAAGTTCCAATAAATAGTTTGTATGACGTGATATTCAAGTTGCTAATATGAACTGTTTGGCCAGGGCGAAGTCCGGATACATGGATAGATAAATGCACATGAATTTCAGAACATATGAATAACCTAAACCCAGAAAGAGTGATTAAACCGGTCTGTTGTAGGTAGCAGTGATTGAATAATGCAATTTCGTTGAGACTGAAGGAATGTTGGGTTAAAGCAGTGAAAAAAAAATACCGTAGAGATGCAGAATGGCGTGACAGTCATGAGCACGCAAAACAAAATCGGTGGACCGAGTTCGAATTTCAGCCTTGAGAAAGGTACGAATCAGTTCCCCCCCCCCCCGTCTCAAGCTTAATTAGTAGAACAGTCCCTGAAGTTTAAGCCTTTGAGGCAGTCAATATGAAAGAGTTATTTTGACGGATAAAGAAACTATATTTTGGGTTCAAGAAGTGGGATTGAGCGTGAGGCTAGCGACTCCAGTTGCAAACCTGCTGGCTATATAAACCGTGACCCTATGCTCCACAAGGAGTCCACAGGAACTAACATAAACAACAATTCAATAATTGTCAAACTTAAGTCAAAACCTGAGATAGACTTTGTTTTTCTACCCTAACAAGAATAAGAAAAACGCTCATTATATTTAGGAAACTTTAACATTCCTTAGCCATGATTTGAAATCACGACCAACTGTGGCGAGTCTCCTTCTAACTGAGCTAAATGTACAAGTCTTACATAGCAAACATAATTTATGCTAGGAATACCCAAGTGCTTCAATCTAATAGATAAATAAAATCTTCATATCCTTACTATGATTTGAAATTCGACTGAGCAAAACCGATATGTCTTACGTATCACATAGATACACAAGGGCTTATTTCATTCTAATAATCATATACATACTAATAGATACTGAAAAGTATTTTTCACAATTTTTTATTTATATATACAATAAAAAAATTGGTAGTAATCTTCTTCAATAGGAAAAGTAGAAGTAGAGTTTGCCTCTGCTGCATCCAGGCTTCTTAGTTTTGATAATAACAATAACAAAGAGCTTCAAATAATCTGAGCACACAAAAAAAAAGGATGGAATGTTGAGTCCAAACCCAAAGATTGAGTCAAAAATGCAATCAAAATTCAATTTGATTTAATCAAAACGAGGATGAAATCTGAAATTCAGATCCAAAATTTCATTAATGTTGTCAAAGAAGTTTGAATAGTACGTCTCATAATTGCTTCGACTGAATAAGATTAAATCTTGTTTACGGTGTAATCTGAATATTTGCACTTTTGACTTGGATCAATTTTACATTCAATCTCAAAAATCCCAAATGACATTTAATCTGTACATGGCAGATCTTTTTAATGTTTGAGAACATTATAGACTTTCATGTATACTTTCGGAATATCATGTTTTATGGTAAAATACTTGCTCGTTTATTCATTTATCTATTCATTTATTTATTTATTTTTGGTGGGAATGTAATCAAAGCTCTGGTTTTGTGTCGCACTAAGCTAAATCTAATGAATATCAATAATGTAATCAGTGCCCAACTTCAAGTTCGATTTCATTTTACGACTTGTTTTATTAACAAAGCCAGACCAGTCAAAGGGTTCAATGTGAGGAGGGGACTTCGCGTTAAATAGTGTAGACAAGAGATCGGTTTCCCCCAAGAGGATTAAGGGATTGCCACGGGAGGCTCTCTAAATGATCCATAGCTCAAGGCAGCTGTTTCCCCGAACAGTCACCCATCTAGGTGCTGACCAGGCTAGATGTTACTTATCTTCGGTGATTAAACGAGAATTGATGTGTCCAACATTATTAGGCCGTAACTTTGAGATCGATCATCAAGACCTTGGACAAGTCTTTCGCCTCTCATTATTATTGTGCCCTCATGAGTGCAATATGAAAATAAAATTACCAACTTAATTACGCTTTGTTAGAAATTAGCTTACAGTAGTTTGAACTCGGGGAAAATGCATCCAATTCAAAGATAGGACAAATTTCTGACAAATTGACTGATCTAGGCTTAACGGGCGTAGATCGTGCGATAGCGAATTATAGTAAAAATTCTCACTGCATGTGTATCCGATGCTTAGGTTTGCAAAATCGACTTACTTTTAACATTTTTCGTCTGGTTTCTCTATAAACGTAGTTGATGGGTTTTTATCACTTTTTACGCTACATCTCTCTAATATAATCGAATTAAAATAGTGCACTATTCATTTAGCGCGTCCATATTTCTATCGATGAATAAATACATATCCAAGTCTTAATTTTTATTTCTTGTTCTGTATATTTGTTGACATAACATGACAAATATCTATCAGATCAGGTGATATATTCAATTATACGAGAATATCTGAATCTGCTGACAGAGAAATGTGCTGCTCTCTTTGGTCTTCCATATTTGACTGGCATATTCTGTTTTAAAAGTCGGTACCAGAAGTGACTGTTCTCTGCTTCTGGTTGAAACAGTAAATATGCAAATTTATCTTTTCAAAATCAATATCTTCCAATTTAAAAATCATGAACTACATCGAACCAGTTCCAGATTAACAATGTAGCAAAAGTAGTATATTCCCCACATTTTCAGGGGCCCCGCGCTAAATGTTTTCAAGTTATCAATTTT
This sequence comes from Thysanoteuthis rhombus, assembly GCA_963457665.1. NCBI lineage: Eukaryota > Metazoa > Mollusca > Cephalopoda > Oegopsida > Thysanoteuthidae > Thysanoteuthis > Thysanoteuthis major. The sequence goes on along the minus strand of OY735205.1, from coordinate 70,944,833 downwards.
CACTGATTCTGCATTTGCTTTATTACTATAGTACTATACTGTCTTCAACATTTATGAACGACTGGGTGTTTAAGATCAGAAATTTTTACCAATCGCCTCTTTGTATTGGGATTATTAGTTTGACCCGGTGAATAATGGGAATGTAGTTTCTATGTGATATATATACGACGCATAAAAACAAAGGTATTTGAAACTGGAGTCATAGCTACATCACAAAGATCAACACAAAAATATCATTATTGAAATATCAGACATATTGGTTTTACTATCTTGCTGTATTACAAATTAGACAAAATGTGTTTTTGGTATTTATGTGATTTTTCTTCATTTAACACTCCTTTGGAACATATGCTACGGAGCCGTCACTTGCTTGATTTAGTTCAGCATTAAACTAATATCAATTTCAAATAGATTTTCATAAAATTTCAAGGGCGAAAATTAATCGATTACCGGCTACCGGCGTATACATGCCAGGCACTGATTAATCCCCGTCCTTGAAAACATAAATACGGAAGTGTGTATGAATATTGTTAGTGTATATTAATTTGGATGTGTTTGTCCATTATACAAGGTTTTCCCCATATCTACGTTTTTAGCAATATATTTGTCTGGATGTATGGATCCATACATGTATGGAGAGAGTGGGTGAGAGAGAGAGAGAGAGAGAGAGAGAGAGAGAGAGAGAGAGAGAGAGAGAGAGGGTGTTTGATTAGAAAGACGAAAAGGATTTTTTTTAATTTTTCACTCAGCTTATCTTATTTTGCTACATTTGAACGTGAATTGTGAGAAAAGGATGTGAAGCTTAATCGCTTCTAGCTGTGCAACTGGCCATTATCAAGACCTGGGGAAATGTTTTAGCGCTCAGTATTTTCCACTGTTAAAAATATTATTCACCGTTATATTCGGCGTGAGCCATCGGTGTGCTGTAGTGAGGCCACGTGACTACTAGTGAGTAAAAAAAAATTTTTGTTGTTGTTCGAAAAAAAAGACAAAAAAAACATGTTCCATCTGCAGGTACACTGGAATGTCTTTTCCAAACATCTGTTGAATATTTGATAAGAGAATGGAAATTTAATATTGGTTTTGAACTGGAGTTTCGTTTTGGTAAAGAAATGAAAGGGCAATTGCTGTTATAACTTTTCTATTATAAATGTCTTTTGACTAAATGTTTTTTGTAGAAATGTAGCACCATTGACAGTCTTTCCAGTAATGAGAGGTACTTCAATTTTCCAACAAAGGGCTGCCTCACGTATTTAGAATATGTACAGATCTTACCCGATACAGCGCGGTTCATTTTAGCACGGTTGGCCTTCTTGGATCCCAACACCCACGTTATAACGGGAGAGGCCTGTATTAATAGTGCCTATTAAATGGAAGGCCATGCTTTTTTTCGGCCTTCCTAGTTACAGATGGTTCTCTTCGGTGTTTATGTTACTTCCCAGGTCACAAATTGGTGGTAACGGTAATTCTTGGTATTATGGACGTAAAATATGGTAGTTAAACACAGAATACAAAGGCTACAAGATGTCATACAAAGGCTCCGAGAAGTATAATCGTAGTAAGCATTGGTCAGATATTGACACAGTAATGAAGTTAAAAGCCACTAATTTGTTGTTTGTCGATATCGAAAATCTCTGGATGCGCCTCAAAAGGAAACTTGAGGACATTTTGGCAGATCGGGCGCACTCTTTCTGTCGTACATGAACAAATCCAAAGTGCACAATAATCTGGTAAAAAACAAATTAATGTTTTTTAGCTTCGTTAATGCACTAATATCTTATCAGTACGTTGGATAGTTATACTTTTAGAGCCTTTGAATGCCTCTTGGGGTCTTTGTATTACCATTACTTCTAATTTACGACGTGAAAAGTAACATGAACCCTCTTCTATCCACATCAAAGCTTCTAAACGCACCGGACCAGGATTATTTTCTCTATTTTTGTTCTTTTGAAATGAATATATTTCAGTATCTTTATCTTTACCTGATAAAATGTTTATAAAAAGACTTGATAGATTACACTGTGCAACTTGTGTTTACTTTTTTTTTATTCCTGGGTAAGAAATGATATTTATTGATTTGATAATGTATAAGGGGTATATAAGATACCAATCATTCCCTTCAAATTTTGCTTTTGCTATCAGGAGAATAATAATCTTAAATCTACTTATGATACTTCGTGGGGGTTTTGTAAGACTCTTTGGAGACTTTGTGTGCTGTATCTATGATTTTGCAATTAGAAAGCAGGCAAATTGCACATTTTTATTCAAATAAAGTAAGAAAAACAATTAGTGATTGATATCATTGTCTTGGTTTCTCAAGCAAATTTGAAGGGGATATTCGCCATTTCCTATACTTTTTACACATAATCAGAAAATAATACTCACTACCCAGGAACAAAAATGGCATTGCACGTTGTTATGTATAGTTATACATCAAATGATACTGTACAATATTGGTTAACAATATTGAGCATTTAGTCATTCCTCGTGTATTATGTGTTGCATGCCTTTAACAATAAAAACTGAATAAAAAAAATGAGCCATATCTTTGATTCGGTTGACTTGATTTAAAGCCAATAAATAATCCTTTAGGCCCCTAAGCATTTCTTCTTCGGTGGAGGTCAACCATGGCTCTTCTATTAGTAACTTTGTAAAACCATCAAAACTAAAGCTGGTTCAAAGTTGTAGAAAAAAAACAGAATCATACTGATCAAACAATGTTTCTCCTACTGCTATGTTAAAAAATATGATTTGCTCGAAGTTGAAAGTAAGAGCTAAACCCTCAGCTTTTTCTCGTCTCCTGCACAGAGGGATACCGAGAGGGCATTTCAGAGGTGGTGCACTCTTAATGCCCTCTCTGTCAGTAAATCTCTTCCCCTTATTCGGCCTGCATTCCCATTTTTTCGATAAATTAGTGGCCTACATACTCACTCTGCCGGCAAATTGTGGGCAACAAGTCTGCACCCCACCCATCCCAATAAAATTCATTAGATACGCTTTCGTTCCTGCACTGTGTACGCCATTTTTAGTTATTTGTAAAGTCTATTCAAAAGATCGAGTGTCATGCATTTTAGTTTCGTCTATATTTATCTATTTAGTATACGATTTTCTTTTGCTTTATTTCTTCTTTTCTCTCTTTCCTTTTCTGTGAAACCATCTCGTCTACTTCAGCTTTTATTTCCGTTTCAGATACGACAGAAAAGTGAATATTCTTTTTATCCATTGTTTATTCTGTTAAATTCTACATTTAGGCATTGGACAGTTTGCTTCTGATGGAGTATTCGATTGATAATAAACGAAGTTAGTACATTTGAATTTTCTTGACTGGTCCGAGCGAAGCGATACCAGATCAGACTAAACAATGATGTGCAGTGCATAAACCGATCTTTTGAGCAGACAGTAGACATCGACATCATGACCGTTATCATCATCATCATCGTCACTATTATTATTATTATTATTATTATTATTATTATTATTATTATTATTATTATTATTATTAGTACTATTATTATTATTATTATTATTATTATTATTAGTACTATTATTATTATTATTCAATCTCAGACCAGTTGCCTGGTGGTTACGGCTAGGGTTTGAGTGACAGCAAATGTCCTCAATTCTCCGAACAATCAAAATTATTGTTGAATACAACAGTTCTAAGATGTCAATCTCCTTAATTCTTCTTTGTGTATTTGATTTTTTCAACTTTTTTTTTGTTTTCTTTTTAATCAAAGTCCGATACACTTGGCCAATTGTTTGTTCAAAATCAAGGGACTTTTTCAAGCATTTGGATTTTATTTCTTTTAAGCAAACAACTGAAACGAATAATACGTCAAGATACTGTCTATAATTTCGACAATGTTTATCAACATTCAAAGAGTTTATTCGGAGTATTGAATTGCTTTTTATGCATACGACGCTCATTATTCGGTCTTCTACTTTCCATATTAGAAATTTATTACGAATCCAATTAATATAGTATTTAACCAGCATACAAGGGAATGCTAGTAATTTTTTTGAAGGTAGAATATTACAAAAATGGATCTTACTTAAATGAATTGTTCAGCAACATTACGGTGCATTGTTTAGCTTTTTAATATGGTATTTGCTATCCAGTAAATGTGAGGCACTACCCAAAGAGTTTGAAAAAATGGCTTCCACAAAGAGAGAAAAGAAAAGAAAATTACGTTCTTTCTTATCTGGAGGAGGGATTACAAGAGTTATAAAAAATGTCCCAAATGACAGCAAGTGAAGAGTCCCCGGATTTCTGGGTAGCCCGTTGCATAAGCCAAGGCCGCCACTGCTTGGCCACAACGTTGGAAAATGGTGATTTCTTCAAATTGGGGATGGACGATGTAAGAAAGGCACACTTTGCGAAACAGATTTATTGAAAAATGGAAATAAGATTAAAAATCAGCAATGTCCTTTTCCTAAATGTTGAGTAATTTGAGGCAAGTGTCCCCAACCTTTTCGTCATCGCAGACCGGTTCTTTATTGAAAATATTCTTGCAGGGTGGCCAATGAGGGCTCAATATTGTTTCCAAAGGGGTTTATCTAATGAATTTAATATTGAAACCCAAGGGAATGGATTTGTTTTTAATTTACAGAGAAAATAAAAGGAAAATAGCTAAAGTAAATCATTTCTTTGAGGCCCAGTTGCACATGCTTTGCAATCCGGTACCAGTCTGCAGCCAAGGGATTGGGGATCACTGATTTTTTTTTTTAAATGTGACATTTTTTCCGTTATTCTAATTCCAATATTTATGCTCTCTTTAGTTTCTTTCTCTGTTATTTAACTTTTGTCTGTTTTTGTTTTTGTTTTATCAATTCAATGACTTCCATAAATATACCATATTTCCTGGCTGATAAGACGCTACAAGTGATTAGATGCATTGTATAGCTATTTAAGAATTTTCTCGGAAAATATTTGCGTATTGAATGTCTTACCCTACCAAATAGTTCAAGTCACCAACTCCACAGTGTCAGTTTTCTTTCTGTCACGGCTAATTATCATATTTTGGACCTATTATCAAATATGCTGTAGAAAAAGATGCGTCTTATCAGCTGGAAAATACGGTATTCAACAGATCAATCTTAAAGATACAATGTCCTTTCTCGTGATCATACTGCTGCCTATCGAATGTTCTATTCCAACCTTAGTTTTGTTAAGGTATTGAAAACCTTTTGTGAATATTGTTCAAAATTTGTATTTTTGCACCTACAGTCGCCTCAGGCTCAAGATCATTACATTCTGTTTGGTGGAGTCTTCGATTATTAACAAACGTTCCATTATTGATTCATAATCGATTTCATTTCGTCCTTAGTGAACCTTATTGGTACTTTACTTAGCTCTCGTGGGAACCGGAATTTAGGAATCGAGTTATTCTTGCCCTAATAGAAATAATAAAATGATTTTGATTTGCTCAAGACACACAAAGAAATAGAGACATATACATTATATGCATAGATACAAGCACACATGCGTAAACGCAAATGCACACATAGATATATACATGTTTGCTGCGTGGATATTAGGTGATCTGACAGAACATTGATGCAAAGGACAATTGGAAGGTGAAGAAAGGAAAAAATTAAGAGAAAAGTTGGTGCTACATCTCAAAAAAGTTTTTGTCTGGTAAGTATGTCTCGGTGCATTTCAATGGTTGCCGGCCATCTTTTTCAGAGAAACTTGCAGTGGTGCAGAGAAATCTGCATGACATTTACATGCTTGGGATCGCGGAAAGGAATGGGTATATTTCTGTGTTGTGGGTTGTTTAGTAGGATAGGGGGGTGTTTCTCACCCACGCAGATACAAACACTCCTGCTAAAAAAAGCACAATACAGAAGAATCCCTGTGTAGGATTATTTCTAAAAAGAAAAAACGTCCATGAATAAGTATCGATTCACATAATTTTTCATTTCCCTCAGTGTCTTTGAATTTTCACACGTTTACATACTCATACAAAAAAGCTGCAATAGTTTTGTGACAACTTTAAACTATTTTAATATATAAAAACTATTCTAATGATACAAATTATAATAATATTACAAAAAGATATGAATTATTCTTTCATTTTGGTTTTACTGCAGATATTTTAAATGATTTACTTTAAGCTTGTTACATTACATAGATTTTTTTTAATTGCATAGGAAATTGACATAACTTACAAAACCCAATAGAAAGGATGCTCACATGACGCTAGCGCATGATGCAATCTTCTAAATACTGTTTCCTCGGAACATAGTGTTGCCACGTGACTAATATTGTGGCATAAAGTTTATTTGCTCGTAAATTCTACTCTCTTGTACAAACGATTGCATCCTTTATATATATATATATACATATATATATACTTACACACATATATCTTAATCCTCTTGAGAATAACTGATCGAAAAATCCACCAAACAGAATGTTCCCATCTATAGACCAAAAGATAGCATTAACTGTTGATTTCCCGAACATGAATTCACACATACAATGATTAAAAAAGTTTGTTTGTATTCTGTCACGCTAGAAATATGATACTCTGACAATCTAATAAAAATGCTGAATTTGATGAACAATATAAAATTGGAGAAGTAATTAAAAAATAAAAGTTAAAAAAAGATAGATTCTGTCAACTGAACATTACTCCCCAATCTGACTGCAATCTATTATAGACATATTTAAAATGCAATTTGTATAGCCATATATTTCATATGTGCCGTCATTTTAGACGTATGGATAAACTAGTTGAAGTATAATGATCAGGTGATGTTCAGATAAAAGTGGTTCCTAAAACACTTTCTACGGAAATCCTTTACGTGTAAACTATAACGTGACATAATTAAAGATAATTAAGATGCTAAAACATCTATTAAGGAGGTACTGCAAAGAACTTGGCTGGTAACAACCGAATTACCTCCCACATTTTGAATGGATCTAATAGGGCTCTTTAAAGTTTCCGATCGCGAACCCGTTTAATCATAGTCAATAACCACAACAACAACTGACACAGAACATGTAACAATGCTTGGCACTAACCCCCTCGCTTTGCATAAGCGAAAAGGTAATATGATCTATACTTTTTCAACTAGTATGATTGAAGCCACTGCGTCTTTTTCCCTGGCGTGCATCCTCAGCTTAGTCTCAATGTTCCAAGTCCAGCGTCTTCGAGGCCTGCATCTTACCAAGCAAGTAAAGCTATATATTATATACCAAATTTATTGCTTAGAGCAATGTGGTGTTTGATCAACACTGCTGGGAAGCCATGTTAATGTAGCTGTTTTGTTTTTTTAAATGCCCGAAACTGTTACGTGGTAAACAACTGATGATCCCGATAAAAAAATTCACGTGTAGTCCCATAATATTTAATTCTGTGTAAAACACGAAAGAAACTACAAAAAGTACATTAACAGATATTGGTAAACGATTGACTGGGATGACAACATTTTTCGATAATAATCATTTTATATATTTAATATTTAGCTTTCTAGACTCTCTCTCACTCTCTCCCGCTCTCTCTCTATATATATATACATATAAGTGTACAAAATTAGTGAACAATGATAAATACACAAGTGTGTGTATATGTATCAAATAAATCTTTTTTCAATCGGTAGAGCGGTTATAACATGAGCAAAGATCTTTACAATATGCCTATACAAAATATTCATATGTACATTAAACGTCAACCATTTTCTAAACATGCCAAGGCTACAGATATCGTTATGATCTAATTATTTGACAAATTAATTATTGATGACAAAAGTGATAATAAGATCATTAAATAAACATATTTCAAATCTTATCTATTTCATTGTTACCAATTTCTGTTACTCTTTATTCATTCATTTATTTATTATGGACCTGACCTGCGATTCAGTTAGCAGGTCCTGCGGCCAAGTAAAGGGTCTGGGCCCGTACTTTGAAAAGGCCTGGATTAGTAGATCTGAATAATCTGTTTAAAGCAGATCCCTTGGAACTGAAGAATAGAGTTAAATTAATACTCTTAAAAATGATCATACGATCTTTCCTAAAGAACCTAAACAGCTGTAATTGTGATAATATTACCATTCGTTTTCATGTTCGAGAAATTAACTGTACTGGATGTAAGCAAAAAAAAATGCAACATTCAAAATAGAAATAACTCTTCAAAAGAAACTTTGGGGTTGCTGCCATTAAATTCAAAGACAATTCATTGGCTGATACGCTTAGCTGAGAATACCGTGGAACATGTCCAATTAGCTGTCTGTGAATTTAAAGGAAGCAACTCCAACGTTTATTTTGAAAAGTTATTCCTCTTTAAATGTTGCGTTTTTTTATATACACCCTGTATATAGTCTTTAAAGATTTTTCAAATAACGTAATGCAGATACTGAAGGTGCATATTCTCCAAGTATTATTGTCTCGCACATCTTTACACCATCAGCGTGTACTATGCAATCGTAGATGCCGAACGAACATAGAAAAAAGCTGCATAGAAATTCCGAACATATCTTCAATACGTGATTGTCCACATAGTTTTGTAAAGAAAATATTCTTTTTGTATTAACATGGAGATCTTTTAGAGTCTATTAATAGCTGGACAATATCAGAATGTACGTGTTGCCTCTGTATATATTGATGATTTAGAATTATGAAACTCTTCTGTGAAAAAATGAATAAACTTTATTAAATAGTTCATAATCTTGGTGTTATTTTCTCAGTTTTTTTTTTGCAGGTAATTGTTTTTATCATTCATTTTAGCTGATGAAGTATTGCAAATAATTATTATTCATCCTTATACTACTATTTAACTTCAGCTTAACTTTCCAGTTTCTTATAAAGCGATCTCACTCGGGCCGGCTCCTTCCGGCAATCTGTAAACAGCGCATATCAGAAATGAAAATTAATCTTTCAGTGATGATATAATTACTTTCCTGGTACTGGAACTACCAATTGTCAATGCAAGATTAAAGCACAAGAGTGGGTTTAAAGGTTTGGTCTGGATAGCTCAGTTTGGTATGATCGGCAGGGTATTAACTTTGTCTCCCCCTGCATCGACAACGTAAGTTCGATACTCAGTGGAAGGTAATCTTTTATTTCTAATCCAAGCGCTATACTTACTGTCAGAAGCTATCCTTTCATTTCATGTCCGACAAAATCTGATGATTGTAGAGACATTCTATGAGGAAATATATTTCGTCCGGCACAGGTATTAACCAAGTAGCATATAGGTTGTCGGCTGTTCAATTTTCTACTCAGTTTGGTACCGAACAAAACATGTTTCCAGATAAAATGTCTCCATGATTATCATATATATAAATATATTCTTATATATATATATATATATATATATATATATATATATATATATATATATATATATAGTAAGGATCAATTTGCTGTATATTACCAATGTCAATTTGTGACATCATATCAGCAAAATGTTCCGTCAGCCTCTACACGATGTTCATTATTTCCGATGTTTAACAAGCTTGTGGGGCTGACCATTACTACTGTAATGAGTTTGATCTTCACTGGGTGCCTCACCAGAGAGGCGAACTGTGCTAAATTCAGTAAATATCATGTATATTCTTTTTCATTATCTTCAGTGTATTTACTGCTTAGTTTAGTACACGGCCATAGTATTTGTGCTCCTAATGAGGATCGAATATATTACAATTGTAATTGTCAGTATCACAATGCTATTAACATTTACAACACTGATAGTGAAGTTAATGAGTTCACGAAATTTGTAAAATGTTCAGGGATTTCCTAAATTTCTAAGGGATTACATGAAATCACTAGTTTCACGATATTAATGTAAAATGTGCGGGAAGCTTCTTCATAGGCATCGCCATTTTAAAATGCCAGGATTGTCCAAATGACGTAGAAGGGGTAAATACTGCCATCTTCTGGAGATATGTAGAACTAGAGTGTTTTACCAAGTCGAAAAAATCCCTTTCCTTCTTTGAGTCCTGCATAAAAAAAAGTTACAGGTTTTGTCAGTGCCTGACGTCATACTGAAGTTCTGATGGAACTGGTGCTTTCACCATGATTTGACCGTCATTCCATTATTTTCAATAAGTAGCTACTAAGCCACTTGTGAGTCTTGAACTTACATCCCTTATCATTGAACTTGCATCCCTTATATCGTCAACGCGACAACTGCCTTAATGACAGGTCTACAAAGGCCACCGATAAGACAGTTGTCGAAATGAAACAAGCTCCCGAGGATACCTCCTTGCATAGATTTTCTAATTGTTCTTGTGTGTCCTGTATGCATCATTCATCCCGCCTATACCCCCATCGAGAGGATTGCAGAATTAGGTACTTACTGGCAATTCATAGAAAGAGCCACTTCCGGCTTACCAAGCCTGTCGAAGCTTTGCTCTGCTTTCAGCACCTGGTATTCTCTAATAGTCACTCTTCTAGATACTGAACGGGCATGACGTTGCTTCACTTCGGTGATCTTATCCAACTTGATTTGGCAGTAACCACTTAGCCTCGGGGAAAGCTTCCTCAATCCTAACCCTTGTGCTGAATAACTAGTGGAGAAGCATTGAATAACATGTTTAAAGTCTTTGATATAACTTGGCAGTGGATTGTAGCACAGCATAACAGACTGGATGTGAGCACTCTAACACAAATCTGCATTGCTCTCGAAGATTTCGTAAATTCAGTTAATTTTACGCTATTCATTCTCTTCACATCTTTATTATTATTATTATTATTATTATTATTATTATTATTATTATTATTATTATTATTATTATTATTATTATCATTATTTCTTGAAACTATCAACCAAAGCTGTCTCCAAAAGTGTTGAAATAGGTTTCTTCATTTTCAAGACTGGCTTTTATGCAATTTTTTGATTGATTACCGCCAACATAGCATGCTGCCAAAAGACTTGGTCACATGACGATTTCAAACCAGTCCTTTAAGCAATTGTGAAATGCTTCCTGATTGTTTTGCGTGATCAAATCCATGTCATTTTATATGATATTCAAGATGTTTTCTATTGAATCTCATATGGACGACACACAATCTTTCCAGTTAATATACGTATAAGTGTGGAACTGGACTGAATTTGTGTACTGATTCTAGAATAGGAGGTATGAAGGGAATAAATAGAGCAAATACACACAAATAACAAAACACATACATTTTTCTTACAAAGTTTGCAGATGTCTCCTGGCGAGCTAAGGGAGGCATCTGTCGTAATAAAGAAAAAAGTCATTTTAAAAGTCCATTTGTGGTCCACAGAATGCTATACTACGAGCTCATTGCAATTGCCATATGTATATATACATAAATGCTGTCATTTTTTATGGCACGCTTAAACTAATTGCTATAATAATTTTGTTGAAGTGATTCAGCATCTGCGCTATTTGTAATATATCCATGCAAAAAAGATAGTTATTTGAGTGGAGCATGAATTTAAAATGCATCTATTTAGAAGTCATCTAAATAAAGAGAATCTATACTGCTATTACAGGCATACATGAATATGAATCTACCAGGCAAGTCAGTGTAAATCCTTCCTGTTTAGTTGGAGATTTACTTCCGTTGGTGTCTTTCTCTCATTAGTACAGTGCTCGCTTTCCGTTGAGTAAGTCGTTGGTTCAATCCATGGCCAGGCCATACCAAAGACTTTTAAACTGCTACTCGATGCCTCTCTGATAAGCCCAGAACATAAAGACATCATAAATGTCCAACAGCCTAGTTCTGGGCTAACAATTGATTCCCGCCGAATAACAGTGGAATGGGGACATTCCGTCCTTAGGCTTCAACAGCGATGACCTCCCGTCTCAGCTTTTCAAAACACGACTAGAGACAGCCACTTGAAAAACGACGTAGAGTAAAACTGTCAAAACGTTGTGCTCAAAAGATGGAGCCAGATTATGACAGTATTCTGAAAACACTTGCATATAAAGATGATCCGTCATCTTAAAAAAATCAGACAAAATAAGGAGTAGGATTAAGACTGGGTTCTGTAAGGTTATCTTACCCAAAAAAACCCGTGATGAGTTCCCCTACGACCTGGTATCTACGATCTCCTATGGTGGTCATCGTTAATATCCATAAAGTTAACTTTATTATTTGAAAACATCTTGGACTACTTTTTGCCTTTATGTCAAGTTTATTAGTTTTATTTTATCGCAACTTTTGGCTCAGGCTACAATCTGAATTAAGGATAGGTTTAAGAGTGTAATTATTACTTCTGCAGACATCTTTGTGGCTTAATTGGTAAAACAGACTCCAGTAAACGGTGCTTCCTCTGGCTACAGGGACATGGGTTGCAATCCCACCCGGGGCGTATTCTCTATTTTCTGATCGACGCAATTTGTCCAGTCACCGGGGTGATCGGTCTGAGCAAAAATTTGTGATAAAGAGCAAAAAAATTACGATGAAGGTAAAAGGCAGTCAAAAAGTTTTCAAATATCATTTATAACATTCTTCTTAAAAAAAACTGTTTTACTGAATGTCGTGCCTTCAATTCACGCCACAGTGACGATACGGCAGTCGTCACTCGTTCTGCTCAAATACATATTCTATGAAGATTGAAATTGGAAAAAGTAAAGAAAAAAAAGTCTTGGAACTTTGGAGAGAAATGTTCTCCATTATTAATTTTTGATTCATGTTCATATTAATCTTGGTTATTTTCCTTCACAACCACTCAGAGCGTAATAGTTGACAATCATAACTTCATTTATTGAAAAAAAAATCAAGAAATCTTCTCAGGGATACGTAAACGATTGGGATTGTTAAACACTGTCTACCAAAACTGTCACCAAAGCTGTCGATATAGGTTTCCTCATTTTCCAGGTTGGTATGGCTGGTTATGTATAACAATTATCACGCATACAGACCAATGGAGCTAAAAGACTGAAAAACTAAATACCATCTCCTTACTATATCTACATGCAACTGCTGTTCAAGATACCCCCATAAATAAGTTTTTAGTGGGGTCTCCAATATGCAATGTAAATTTATGCTAAATTGACCCTTCAGCTTTTTTTCTGTTTGTCTTTTGGAAATTAAAATTTTTTTTACTGGTCACAGATCAACAAAATGTGGGAGAATAAACATTGATCACTCCTTCCTCCAATCCTTTTATTGATCACCCTCGAAGACGTTGGTCATGTGACGATTTCTATGGAGAGACCAACCAGACTTGTTATTATTTTTTGTGTCAAAAAAGGAAATATTTCCCAGATAATCCTTCAGAAATAAAATACCGACCAGAAACAAGGAAATAGCGTACTAAAAAAGGAAATTTTTTCTTTATGTCATTTACTGATTAACTTTTTCTTGTGTATATTTTTTTCTTTTCCTGTGTCTTTTCTTATTTTTGTGAATGCTGGAAAGAATTGGCGAAAGTGGATTGCGGGTTTACGCAGTAAGAAGTCTTAGAAGTGTGTCAAGTACCATTCTATCATAAAGTGGCATCGCGATGGGAACATTGGAAAAAGCTGAACATCAAAGAATTCTGCAAGAGACATAAAAAAAACGGACGTCAATATATTCGTTTTATGAAATCAATGGAATGATTCTGGAAAGCGAGATGAAAGGAAAGATGGAAAGACAAGATGCACAGATAGATAGATAGATAGATAGATAGATAGAGAGAGAGAGAGAGAGAGAGAGAGAGAGATAGATATAGGGAGAGAGGGTTGGGGGCAAATAAAAGAGGAAAATTAAGAAAAAGTGACAAAGAAAAAATACTCAAAATAATTGGAATGCTTAGTTGAGAAGGAAAAAGGAATAGATGGGGGGGAGATGAAGTAGGAGAAAGGTAGAAAGACAAGCCTGGTTGCTACAGCTTCAAATAGATACATAAATGAATAGATGTGACTTGAACGGGGGCAGAGTGCATTCTTTTGCATACGAAGTTGATATGATATTGAAGTGATAGAGGATAATTGGTATTGTTTGTTTGGGGTGAATTTGAAATGTGGGTGACTGGTGGCTGATTTAGGTTGTTGCAAGCATGGAAGATATAAGCAGTTTTTTTTTTTCCAAGTTTATTTCATCCTCCAATCAATCAGCGCGCTTGGAGGCCACTTGTAAATGGCGACTACCAGGTTATCTGCTAATTGGAGATTCAAAACAAGGCAGGGTTTAGTTGAATTATTGTAAGTGTCTAGCCTAAACAAAAAACATACTTACTGACCTGGCTAAAGCACGCTCAAATTTCACTCCAATTGCAACAACTTTGTACATATAATAAATGAACGAATAAAATGTATTTATTTAGCATAAAGATGTATGAATGTATGCAGGGGAGAGACTTAATAAGACAGACGTAGCGGCAGACCAGGACATAAAAAAATGGACTGTGAAACTGATTCAAACAACTATGACCGAGAGGATTTCACGGTGTCATTGCAAAAATACTAAAGCAAAATACATCAGAGCAGTTCCCGAGATTCAGCAAAACAGCTAAGTTGTAGGGAAGGACACTGTGTCCAGTGAGACAGAGGAGAACACTCTACAGAACTGATGATCCCTTTACAATTGGGTGCCGAAGAGCAGATCAAGTGGGTCCCCTTTCAGTTGCTCCCATCCATTTGTTGGGAAAAAAGAGAATTAAGTGGCCCAGGTCGTCTGACATTGCATAAGATCAATTCAATGACTTCAAAGCTACTTTAGTGGGCCTAGTACAAAGGAAGATATCCAATTCAACAACAATAACGTACAATCTAACCAAGAAACGATTCTGTCCAATGGAACAAAAATGTCAACCCAAGCCTCCTATAAGGAATATTAGAAATTCCCAAGACATCTCCGTAGGCTCTGGATGATAGAAACGCAGACTTCGTACATGATGCAGAACCAATACATCAACACATCCATTTAGAAAGGTTAGATCCCAGGCTTTTCCGATTGTTTTGAACACACCTCAATAATTTGCCGGCTGATGCGAGGGGCCAAGCAGAACAACGGAGACCTAACATCTATCTGGTTAGACCTTCCAAATGTCAGATCCACACGGTCTCATCTGGGAAGGACACAATCAATACCATATATATATATATATATATATATATATATATATAATTCCCTGCAACTATTCAAGACCTAATTTTTAGTTACCTGCAAGGGTTTAGACTCAAATTTACGTCGGCCAAATTTACAACCATCTAGCTGGATATCCAAAAGAAGATCTAAAAGGGGTGTACCATCTCCCCCATTCTGTTCTGGGCTATAAATCTCTTGAAATTAGCAGCAGAGAATGTTATCCTTGACCCTACGCTGTAGCCAGGCATCACCCAGCCGGCACGATGAGGATATGTGGACAACATCACGATAGCAACAGCATCACATGTCGGGGAAGGAGCAAAGCTACTTATCAACCAGAAGTCCAAAGTTCAACCTACTCCAAACTGCCAGGACCCAAGAGATTACAGTCGACGTGGGAAGACGGCTGCAGTTTTTGGGATGTGGTGAACACAACTCTTCGTCCTGATATCGTACTGCGGTCGACCGGAGATCAAAAGATTATTCTGGTTGAGTTGACCGAGCCGTGAGGATAGGGGCTGTGAAGAGACCCACAAGAGAAGGGTCCTGATATACTGACCTCAGGTCTCAAAGTGCAGATATAAATGATGGATAGCATGGTTGCTCCCCGTTGAGGTTGGTTGTAGAGGCTTTCCAGCAAAATCAATGCAGCGTCTGTGATCAGCACTGGGCCCCGAAAAGACAAGTAACAAACAATTTGTAGAAGAATGTGCTTCGTGTTGGACATGGAGCAGGCAAGATAATGAAAATTGGAAGCCACCGACAGACGGGTAGTGATCTGGCTAATACAACCGACCCACCAACTAGAGGGTGCTGTGGTTCAAGAACGCCCAATGAAAGTTGCCTAACACCTGACGACGTCTTCTTCCAAAAAAAAACACGGTTACCTAATAAGGTGATCAGAGAATGCAACTTAACATGTATATAACATAAGCCCGTGAGTATCAGTATGGTACATTTTTGTTAATATCAAGGACTTGTCAATCTAACTTAGTCAGTAAAACAGCCTCCTGGCAATCATTCGGCCGAGAGTTCAAATCACGGTAGAAAGATCCTTGACCAGATCTCTCAACATGGAAACTGAGTACTACCAGATTCAGAACAGTATCAAAATACTTGGATGTGGATTGGTGCATGGCTGGGGCCTTGTGCCAGACTAAGCTGGGCTGTGTAAATATCTGGATGGTCGACTCTTCTATCTCAGTAGCAATACAGACAGTTTCAGGTTCGGTTTATGAATTTTGGATGAAGTATACTTTTTAAGATATTAAATAATTCTAAAAGCTGACAACGTTAGTAACTAAATATATAACATTAAATAAATCTTAATACGTTTAATATGGTGGAATAAAATCCTTCCCTGCTGATATTTCTCATCACCTAAAGGCGTATGCATAATATTTGTATGATGTTCTACTTTTTACATTTTTAGAAAACTTGAAACTGTCACTAAAACTTTCAACATAGTTTTCATCAGTTTTGTGGTCGGTCTGCTGACTGGCTATATTTGTATGTGCCACGCGTGTAGGCTGCACCAAAGGTGCCAGAGGGCTGAAAAATTACACATTTACACCTTATTATGTCTATAGAAGATATTTTTTTGCTTTTTTTTCGTAGGGGCTTTCAATTGACGATGTAAGTTCAAGCTACCCTGGTCACTAGTTAGTCTCCAGCAGCATTCATGCGTGTATCTTTGAAAATTCGAACTCTTCTTAGTGAGCACTATCCAACAAAAGACAAGAGTAACATTTATTGAACACCTCTTTTTCCATCTAGAAATTGATCACCACCAACACGTCATGGTACTAAAAGACATTGGTCACATGATAGTTTGTTTTTTTTGAGAGACCAATCATACCTGTTACTTTTATAAATGTTTTTGAGTCAAAACTGTTCAAGGGAATCAGAGCGCAGAGATAATTTCAAACATATCTTTGAAATAAGAATGACATCATAATGATAAAAGCATACGACTTCTGACTTGAAACAACAATTTGACATAAGACCACATTCTTTTATTGTTTTCAAGATAAGAATTGTTTTCACATGACTAGATTTCTTACATATTGTGGATTTTACAAGCAATCAATACTTTAGTTCATGTGAAAATAGAAATCTATACTTCATTAGTTACTTACTTTTAATTACTTCTCACCATCAGTCAATAATTGAACAATCATAGCGTCAAAATTTGAAGTCATTAAAAAAATGATTCCATCGAATAATAAGTATTGCTAGAAAGAATATCATTAATGATATCACTTGTATTTTCCATTGGAAAACATCTTCAAAAAAGTCAGTAAAAAAAAACATCTAGAAATATCTAGACTCCGGTGAATCTAGAAGTTATTGATAAACCTATCAAAATAAACCCCAAGAAAGTCAAAAAAAACTTTCTCTTCCAAAAATCAAAAACAAACTTTTAGAATGTATCTAGTGGAGTACTGATGCCAATTTCAAACCTGTAGACAAAACAGGCTATAGGGCACTAGATAAAACAAATAGTTGACAAATAGAATTTAAAAAAGAAGGAACCTTTGCAATCTTTAATGGCTATAGTTATTCAATTATTTACAAAAACTATCTCTACCTAGTTAGGTTTTATCACATGGCATAACCGATTAAACATATTTTAATTATGTACAACGAAATAATGCTACGTTGCTGGTTATTCAATATTTATAATTCTCATTTACTTATATAATGAACTTTGTGATTTCCTTGATTCTCTGTCAGCAACCAATGACTCATATAACAATTTTGCTGATGAAAAATATCTCCAAGACACCATTTGAAGCGATAAACTTTTCCGTTGTAACGAGTTCTTTAGTTTTATTTTTCAAAAAAAAGCAAGAAGTGGACATTAGGATCATCTTTTATTTCGAAGCAAACCTTTATCGATGCAACACTAAGATCAAAATCGAGGACACAGAACTGGAGGAAGTAGACCACTACATCTACCTAGGACAACGAATCTCCATGAGACCCTCAAAAGAAGAAGAAATCAAGCGAAGAATCACATTAAGATGGTAAGTTTTTGGCAGAGCTAGCTCAACCTTCAAAAATAAGAAGATCCCATTAATCCTAAAGAGAAGAGTGTATAATCAATGCATCCTCCCAATAGTCACTTATGGAGCTGAAACATGGAACCTAACCAAGAGACAGACCCGTAAATTGAGAACCATACAACGTGCACATGAAAGAATTATACTGGGCCTCACATGGAGAGACCACAAGACAGCACAGTACATCTGAGAAAAGACAAGAGCCAGGGACATCATATCATCCATTAAATCAGGCCATGTTGCAAGAATGGCAGGCAACCGATGGACGTCACGACTCACGACATGGATCCCCCGAGATCACATGCGCAACCAGGGCTGGCAGAATATTAGATGGAAAGACGAGTTAGACAAGTTCAGGAAGTACTGGCTTTGCGACGCCCATGATAGAGAAGTGTGGCAAATCCTGGGGAAGGTCTATGTCTAACGACGGACGTTAAAAGACTGATGATGATGACACAAACTCTCTCTCTCTCTCTCTCTCTCTCTCTCTCTCTCTCTCTCTCTCTCTCTCTCTCTCTCTCTCTCTCTCTCTCTCTCTCTTTCTAAATCCCCGTCATCTGTACCTCTGACCATCACAAGCTGATGTACAACCAAAGCCTTTGTTTTGGTCTGGGGACGATCAAAAATGTTTCCCAGTACTAACTAATGGTTTGTTTTTTTTTTTTTCTCTTTTTGTTTCACACTATTACAACTTACGGAACGCTTCGATAGAAATGCTTTATTTTCAGGTGGCCTGGGAAATCTGTAAAAATGCGATTCTTTCTCGAGGATTAACTAGTTTGAAAAGTAACGACCAGAGGCCTTGGTATTGCAGATTACTAGCAATTAGCAAGATATATTTACTGCTTAACTAAGTACAATACGGGGTCAACCTAAATTCAGCCTTTTATAGGGATACTATACAATAGATGAACAATGAAAAATAATTTGATCTATGCTTGTTCAATCTTTTTTCTGCTAATAGCCTCATCGAAGGTATCACAATGGGATTGTTACTAAGACCCACTTCTGGCTTGCCAAGGCTGTTAAAGCTTTGTCCTGCTTAAAGCAACTGATATTCTCTACTAGTGTCCCATCAAGGTAGTGACCAGGCTCGATATTGCTGGTGTATTCAACATGATTTAGTCATGGCCCCTTGGTCTCGGGGAGAGGTTCCTCAACCCTACTTTTTGTGCTAAGTACTTTACGATGAGATATTGAGTACCATTTTCAAAGTCTCGTATATTACTCAGCAGTGGATTGACTCACAGCCTACCAAACTGTATACAGGCACTCTATTACAGGGCCATAATGATCGGTAATGCGAATTGATTTGACTAATGTAAGAAAGAAAGACATGGTTTGATTATTTTTCAGTTTTTAATTATTCACTGATACTACTAATCATTAATTATTAATGGTATCATTAAGTAAACTTTATCCAACTGGGTTATTAAATGATTAAGCATACTAATTTTTATTATTAGATTTATCAAACGTAATTATGGTTCACCCTATTAAAGCTGCACTAATGTAAATTTAGGTTAGTCAAAAGATTTTAATCTTTCACTGTTTCAAGTCAAACTGGCGACGTAGACTCGCCGTCGAGTTACAGACTTTTAGACAAATTGAAAGGCCATAACACGTTTTGAGCATTAGGTTCGGCTTTGGTTGTTACTGTTGCCAAGAACCAACGTCTGTTCATAACATGAAGTGGTGCCTTTCTATAAATAGATGCATACACGGTCACATATGTTTTCTTTCGATTCCATTAACCAATCAGTATTTTTCTCAATCTTTTGGACATTCAATACATTTACAGCAGTCGATGGGAGGAAGAATGAAACAGTAAGATTTTGTCACTATTGATTCCGGAAACATTTCAGTAATTTCATGAAATCCCTAACCACACACTCAGGGTAGCAATGGTTTGAAAAGCTTGTGATACTGACCATTACCACTGTGATGAGTTTAATTCTCCTTGGTAGTCCAACTACTGTGGCCTTATACCAACCTGAGCTTAACTTGACAATTATCAAATGTATTCTGCTCCTGTTATTACAGTGACCCTCAAACTGAGAAGCATGCACTGTGCACTAAAGAGAATCAAGTTGAATATCACATAGAGAGATCACAAGATAGCAAGATATATAAGAGAAAGAGAAAGAACGGGAATCAATGGTAACATAGAATTCATTAGAAAGCTCAAATGGAAATTAGTTAGCCATGTTGCAGTAATGTCAAATGACCGGTGGACACTACGATTCACAATGTCGATACCCAGAGATCAAATGCAAAACTATGGCCGGCAAAAGATTAGATGACTTGATGAACTGGACGAATTCAGAAAATACTGTTTCAACGACTCTCATGATCGATAGGTCTGGCGATTCTTGCGGGAGGTCTGTATTCAACGACGGACGTTAAAAGACTGTGGATGATGATGATGATGATGATGATGATGATGATGATGATGATGATGATGATGATGACGTAGTTATGGTTAACAAGCCTCTGGTGTTCGATCCTCACTGCTTAGATCTTGTATCTTCATGAGAGAATATGATTTTATCATCGAAACATTGTCAACCATGAATGGCGTAGACAGGCTTACCGAAGTGAAAGTAGATAATACGATGCCTGGCCACATATGCGTTTGGAATTATCCAGGTTTTTCACCAGCTGATCCAGAAAATTTGGGGGTTGTTTCCCCTTTTAATCAATCTAACAGCTCTAGGGTAGCTCTGACAGTTTCCATGGATCTGGTCTTCTTGGGCTTCAAACACGTCCCCAGTCGTGACATCAAGTTGTCAAGCTTGCACAAGAGCGGTTTCGTGGGGACTTTGTTGCCGTTCACGCCAATATTTCTAATGAAAGCGGCCATAAAAGGCATTGTTCTATATGATAGAATCATTAACAGGTCTGGTTAGTCACTCAAAAGAAACTGTCATGTTACCAACATCTTTCGGCAATATATCGTGATGGGGTTGATCAATTACAAGATTGGAAAAAAGGGGTAATGGATAAGTTACTTCCCACGCATTTTGTTGGACAGTGATCACTAAGTCATCTTGAGAGCTGTTGTACACAAACAAATGGACAAATATAGTTAAGCCTGGGCGGTGCCTGGATCATGCTGAGGGTCATGCAGAAAAACCGCCGCGGTGATCCTGTTAATCTTCCAAAAGAGGAGATCAATTTCTACATTATGCTCAATAACACGAGGCAAATACCTCGCTTACCTAACTCCTTGCTGACTGGCCTGGTTGTGAGCAACAAGAAGTGAATGAATGAATAAGATGAAATCTTTTTACACAAAGTATTTGTCTGTTGTCAAGCTCAATTAAAATGTCTTTCAACTTCCCCGGGCAGCTAATGTTCAAAGAATTCCTTTTAGTGTTTAGGTAATGGCCACAAAAATTAGTATCAGTTAATCAACTTGGGTGTCAGTTATCTCCCCTGGCTGACAAACTAATCAAAATGGCCAGATAGCAGTTCAACAAAAAAAAATGTTTCTATTTTGACCCAACACTTTAATTTTGTGCCTTTCAATCAGAAGCAATCGGTGAGAGTTAATAGATTTTGTCAGAAAAAGATTACCTCTCCGAAAAAAAAACGGTTAAAATTTCTTATTTTAGTTATCTAATTAAAAATAAAGTCGAAAGATTGAATTTCTCTTTTTACTTCTCTCTCTATTGGAATGAAGTTTTCTGCGTATCAAAGTGTCACGTACCAAATTCAGTATCAATGCTGTTTTCGATTCTAGATACGAAAATGACGCTTCGAGTGCAGGAGTGAAACTAAATTATCAAATGAGGAAACACCAAAGAAAACTGATTCCTACTTCGTTGATATTCATTCATACATTCATTTCTTGTCACTTGCATCAAGACCAGTCGGAGGGTTCGGGAGAGGGAGAGGTAAACCTTTCGCTGGCGTTATTGAGACTAGTGTAGAGATCGGTTTCTTAACATCCAATTGCAGGATCGCCATCGGAGGCCTTATGCATAATCCCTTACTACTCACAGCACCTGTTATAACGAGTTAGCTATCTATCTAGGTACTGGCCAGGTTCGACATTGTTTAACTTGTGATCGTTCGAGGACAAGTCCATCCAATGATTTTGCCGTGACTTCTTAAGAGATAAAAACAACCTTTTATACTTCTCATTATATCTCATTACCTTATTTTAGTCTTCGTTTTAGAAAGGCTGCTCACCAGACGTGACTGGTGTACACCCAACAGAGCCTGAGTGGGAGAATGTAGGCTGGATGACATGATTGAGTGAGATTCGAAGATCGATGGGTCCTGTAGTAAAAGTGTGCAGGACATTGAACACACTCTACAGAACTGCCCACTTTCACATGATCAAGATAGAGTCTCAAGGACAGGAGGTAACATAGTGGAGTTTAGGGACCAATGGATCCGGTGAAAATGGTGAAAGAATGCAGGAAACTGAAGACACTTCAAAAAATGATCTAGCCAACACTGACCAACTGAAAATCAATCAAATTACTCTCCAGTGATTGGCCGTCTGGTGTGACAGGTTATAAATAAATAAATAATTCCAGACATCCAATTAAATAAAAATCGACAAATTGAATTATTTTGACTTCCTGTATGAGAATAGATTTTTCTGCCTCTGGAAGCCTCATTTAAAAACTTAGTATCAACACTGTTCTCCATTCTTGGTTATGAAAATGATGCCTTCAGTGGAAAAGGTGGAACTAAATTATTAGATCAGAAGATACCAAGGAAAATATCTTTTTACTCGCAGCCAAGCCAGTCACTTGGTTCGGAGTCAGGCTTTGGGGACAGGTTGCTTTTAGTTTACTTTTTTCTTTTTTTTTTGATACAGTGTAAAGATCAATTTCCTTCTTTACAAGGATTTCGAGGATCACCACAGGAGGCTCTCTACACGATACCCAGCTGCTTACTGCACCAGGTATATTTGGTTGGTTTCCCATCTAAATACTGATCAGGCTCGACGTCGCTTAACATCGGTGTTGTCCAACTTGACACTGCTCTCTGGTGTTAAATACAGTGGCAAAAGGAAAGGAATGTTGATGTAAAAGACTTCTGTTGAGTGATCCGTGGTAAGCTGAAAATAATGAAGTGACAGAGAAGGCGTCACGTAACAAAAAATGGTTCTTATTTATTTTCTTTTGCACAGTCAGTCCACTTTCAAGGCCAGCATTCTTCAGTCTACAGCCGCGAAATCTCGACAAACATTTTCTCTTACTAGTTTACCAGCATCGTCAAAACTGACGGCATGTATGAAATATATGGATTTACACATTCCATTTTATATAAGCGTATGATAGATATTAGGATTGCAGTGAGATAGGAAAATTGCGTTCCGTAGGGGGTGGGCAATGGATGAGTTACTTCTCTCGCCTTCTATTGGGCAGTATTCGATAAAAAAATGTCTGAATTTTTTTTTTAAGTGAAAGCTGCCGGACACAAACTAAGGGATCAATTAAGCATAAAAGTAGATTGCAAATCGATCCCTCACAAAAAGATTTCTAACTATAAAAAGAGTGAGTGTGTAAATGTTCTGTCTTCTAGCTCTAATGGTAAGGTTGATAAGCGTAATACATACATGGTAGCCCAACCAGCCAGACCAACTTTAAAATTGAAGAAATCTATGTTGAAAGTTTTGGTTGACGATTTCTAAAAGCACCAGGGTAAAATACTTTCCTCTTTGTTGATATTGACATTGGAAGTCTTACCAGTGCTTCAAGAGTTTAAGACCAAATCAAGAATGACAATATCAAACATGCAACAAGGATTGTACTGCAATCAACCAATTCTGACACAAACCTTTTGGGCAACCGATTGGAATCAAAATGCATCAAAACTTTAGTTGAGAAATCAATTTGTTTGCAGACCAAACTAAGCAGCACTCAGGTAGCGCATACCTCTGTTAACATAATTTTCAAGGGATGTAATTATGCATTGATCAGCCTCAAAAGTTAATCGGTTCTCCCGTGACCAATCATTCTTCCTTTTACAAGATTTCATTCAAATTCATTGAAAGATATTGTGTGGGTAGACATGAAATTTTGCCGATGTTATGTGGTTCGAACATACAACAACGTAGGTGGATAGAAGTTGTGCATGGATCCGCTTCAAAATGTAATCAGCCTTTTTGTAGCCAATCGGCCACCATTTCACAAAATGTCATTGAAATTCATTGAGAACTTTTGATATCGCGTGGACAGACATGGAAATCGGGTAATTTGGACTTATAACTACGGTGTATGGGATGCAATTGTTTGTGGATGACATTCCGTTCGTTTGTTGTTCATCCTTATACAGAATTCTATTGAAATTTAAGGAGATATTGTGTGGAGAGTCACAAGTGTGTACATAAATATTTGAGGGAAAACGGGGAAATATCTCTCGATCAAAATTCAATCAACTTACATCCATTCAGAACATTCGGACAGAGCGTGTCGACAGACGGACAGATAGACAAACTGACTGAAAGACAGATAAACAGACAGATAGAAAGAGTGACGGAGTGACAGATAGAAAATAGAAGGATGTAAAGTCATAAAGACAGACGGACAGGTGGACAGATAGACAAACTGACAGAGCGAGAGACAGACGGACAGATAGAAAGACAAACAGAGAGACACCACCAAAGGCATATCCCGCTCCAACTTCATAGATGGAGATAAATGATTAATAGTAACGGCCAAATCGCATTTGGCACACAAGTTCTTGTACGATCTGTGCAGCTAAGCAAGAACGAGCCTTGTCGGTACCTAGATGGGTAACCAATTGGGTACATCAGAGGATGGAAGTAAGTGGGTATCGTGTAGAGAGTCTCCACTGGTGATACCACTAAACTATCTAATGAAGAGACCAATCTCTACATTATGCTAAATAACGAAACTTAAATGCCCCCCTGAAAAGCCTGGCTGCGAGCGACAAGAAATGGATGAATTAGAAAAGATATTGAAGGAGATTGGTGGGTTAACAACGCTTGGTGATATCGATTTGTAAACATCTTTCACGAGAGGTCTGATTAGTCACCCAATAGAAACCGTTATGTGACAAATTTCTTTTTTGCAACATGCCGTATTGGGGATGATCAATTGAGAATGAAAGAAGGGGTTATAAATGAACGAGTTACTTTTTCCTCCTTTTCTTCAGTGGTGATCACTAAAAAAATCAACAAAAAAAGAAATGGCCACAAACTTAAGCACAAACTTACATTGTAAATTGAACCATCAACTATTAACCTATTTGGGGGGTTCAAGAAACCAAAAATATAGGGAGTAAATGTTATCAGCTTTATCTCCCCAGCTCCATTGGTACAACCTGTATGCGTAATACGTACATGAATTTATCTACAGGCAACTAACCCAACATGTAAACTGAAAGACCTATGTTAACAGTTTGGGTGACAATTTTTGTTAATAATCCCTTGTACTTTGGGGGCATCATATTCTGAGTGTAAAAGAGTCGTCATTGATTTAATGAGCCACGAAATTTGAGCTCGTTCCCTTTAAAGATTTCATTATATAAATATTCTCGGCTACACAAGATCAATAAAGACAAATTCTGTTGAAGGCCGATGATGGATTACTTTCCTAGTTTTGTTATTTTTCATTCACTTTCTTTATTATGCTTTTTCTTGAAAAGAGTCGCCAAAATCAGTTTGATCTTAGGCCTGCAAAATAGGAACTGTTTGAACAAAGCACACACACACACACACACAAACAGAAGTCAAGCTGTTTTAATGTGAGATCAGACATGGAGTCTTACGAATTTCTATGACATAATTTTCATTGTGTCATCTCATAACAGGAAGGCATGATAACTAATCAGAACATCCCATTTGAGACCTTTGTTGTGTCCAGAAAGCTATACCGCTTTAAACACTAAACAACTTTTTTAGTAGATTTTTGTATCACTTCAGTGACCCATTTCCCAATATCTGTCAATGCAATTATGTAATCTTCAAAAGTGTTTTTTTTTTATTTGCTCCCCTTATACTTTGTACAATTTATAAATTGTCTCTTGTTGGGGTCATTAGTTATTTACCATGTAATCGTTTCGGGGATTTTAAAAACAAAACTCTTATATAAACATGGCACCCCAGCAGTGTCGATCAAACACTGCCTCCCTTTATCATATAGCCTTTGCAATACATGTAGTTTGTCATTTTATATAAGGTTTTATGCAAATTGTTTCTTGGTATTATTTCATACTACATATTTATCTTTTGAAACAAGCTTTACTCACCTAGATTACCCTAGAAACGTTTTCAAACGACGAGAGATCAGTAAGTATAACAACAGACATGACTCACTGTTCATATAATTTCTATCGATGTTCACCCATGTGAATATTAAATACGTTGTCCATCTCTCTCTCTTTTTATTTATTCATATATATATATATATATATATATATATATATATATATATATATATATATATATATATATATATTCGCTTTATCATCACCTTATTCTCTAATTGGGAGTCAACAAAATAAGCTTCAAGGCTGTCAATTTCTTAATCTTACTGATGTTGCGTAGTTTTTACCTTCATCCTAATTTCCAGTTGCTTTTTATCACAACTTTGAATCGGACCGTAATCTTACAGCAAAGATCAATCGTTGACTAAATTCACGGTGAGAATCGAACACACGCTTTTTAGCTTGAGGGGGTCCACTATACGCCATTCAGCCACAGGGACTTTATAGATCATACGTGAGCTGATTTCACTCCTTAAACCTAACTCCTAACAACCGATATTTCGCGCAGATGATGTTTACAATTGAGATGTAGCCGTTTTTTGATTCGGTGATCAATTTTTCTTTTATTCATTCTTGGATAAAGTATTGCAATTTTGACTAGTTTTTTTTTTTTTTTAACCAAACCCTAATTATGTCCGTATGGCTGAATAGTTAAAAGCAGCTAGGTGTATACTGCCCCCGTCATGGGTATGTCTTTGATTTTCACCGTGGGTTCGCTCTTTATTTTCGTTGCTGTAGGATCACTGTCCAATTTAAACTTGTCGTAAAAAACAACTGAAAATGTGGATGAAGTTGAAGACTTGTCAAAATCTATAATAATGTTGCAAAATTTCATCCAAGAATAAAAAGAATTGAAAAATCAAAACTTTTTTTTTTTTTTTCGATGAGAGGATGAATTATCTGTCGTATTAGATACCGTCAACCAAAACTGTCAAAATAGGTTTCTTCAGTTTCTAAGTTGGTCCAACTGAAGGTAAAAAAACAAATGCCAGTGAAGTCTAATCATCATCATTATCAATAACAGCAGCTCAATGGGAAGAAAAATTTCGATTCTTTGACGTAAAAAAAAATGGCGTTTTGTTTTTTGTGTTTTTATTTTTACAGGGATGGTTGCTCTTTAAAGTTTCTCTCCTCCGTGGGGTTAAACTTTTATTGTACACTATAAACGACACACTGCCAGGTACAAAAAAGATGAACAAAATCCAGATGTTGTATCGTACCATTCGACCCTGTTCATGCCTTAGTTGATCAACTCATAATTTATTACATAATTAGTTTAAAACCACCCCAATATGTAAGCGAGTATATACGTATGTATCACACGTACAGTCAGCATCAATGGAGCTAGAGTGTTGAAATCTTCAACATTTACAATTTGCAATGTGAATTTGTGTCAAATTTATCCGTTACTTAGTGTCCGACAGCATTCAGGTTTTGTTGGGGTTTTTCTAATTCAGAATTTAGTAGAGATCACTACCCAACTATAAGTGACAGAAGTAACTTATCTGTTGATCAACTTTTTCCCAATATTTTATTGATCACCTCCAACACGGCATGCTGCCAAAAGACAGTTCCTATTGAGTGAATAACCAGACCTGTCTTTCTGTAACATTCATAAAATCTATGGCTATTGTATATGAATACGTACATATAGATGGGACAAGCTAGCTGGAATTGTCCGCCTCAACCTTGCCAGTATAAAGAAAAATAGCGTAATCTGGACAAAAGAATGATACATAATTGTCATATACAGGAGATCATCAGTCGACTATTCATGCTTATTCTCCGGATTCAGTAAAAAAAAAAAAATCTTTTTCGTTCAGTGACGGACACACTGCAAGGTAATATGGCCTTTGTTGATTTTTTTATTATTTTGTTGTGAACAGCTTACATAGATGTTTTTTCACAAGAGCTGAACCCTTATCGGGGGCTCTTTAAGGCTAGAGGTATGATTTTTTATACTATACCAAGAAATTGTGACCATCACGAGATGTGATGAGAATCTTGACCCTGGAGATTCTCTAGAGCTCTACACAGAATGGAAAGCTCCACACCAAATCTTACAATATCTCACTGCTTACCTCAAAAAGAATAATGTGACGTTTTGTCATCATCAAATAATTTTGTTGAATATTTAAAATAAGCAGTCTCAGCACGAATCAGACGAAAAGTGTAGCAATTATAAACCAATCAGAACGCAGCTTGGCCTTCACTGCACGAGAATCAAACCAGGATTACCAAATCTAGACCTGGCTGATAAAAATCTAAAGATCTAAATATCTCCCAGATCAAACGCAGACCTCAAAAATTAATTCACGTCGAAAGCACAACTTGTCGAATCTCAGTCCTCACATCTTAGCACATTTGATGCTGAAATCGACACATTATTAAAAGAAGCAGGAGAATTCACGAAAGAAAAATTCTGATGGTTGGTTAAAAATCTTTTTAAAAAGAGAAAAAAAATTGGATATGAAGTTCTAAATCAAAACATCGAGAATTTTCGTTAGAAAAAAAAGGGAAAAAACTCAAAATAACTTGACGTAAGAGATGACACTTTATGTCATACACGGTCTTATTTGAAAATATGCACTTCCGACTTTGATTAATTTTGGTGTCCGAATTCTATATTTGATCTTATCTTCCAAGCGAGTTTGGCCGATAATTGATTTCTTGAAACTGGCTCACTTTGATATAATCTTCAAACTGGTCTGTTTAATCACTCAATAGAAAACCTCATATAACCAACGTCTTTACCTGCATCTTGTGTTGGGGGTGATCAATCAAGGAATGGAAAGAAGGGGTGACTTATGAATGTTACTTCTCTTGCCTTTTGTTGGATAGCCAAAAAGTCCAAATTTTCAACAAAAAAAAAGCATAAACGCAGCTGGGCACAAAATAGGAACAAAGTTACCATAAACTTACATTGTAAATGACCCCCATCAGTGAGAACCTATTGAGTGGATTTTGAAAGAAAATTTACTAGGCATATAAGTAGTAATGTTCAGATTTTCATCCCTTTACCTCCATTGGTGCAGTCTATTCACATGATACATACATACACAGATATCTATAGCTAGCTTAAAAAGAGTTTAATGATAGGCGCAACAGAGAAAGAACAGTGGTACAATGGGATATTGCAAATGACTTGCGTTCGAGCGTTTGAACAAATGGTATCAGCTCAAACTAGAAGTTATGCTGGAAAATCTTTAAAAATACATGTATACATAGCCAGTCAGCCAATCAACCAGACAGCCTGCCCTGCTTAAAAGCTGAAGAAACCCATGTTTTGGTGACAGTCTTGGTTGATGGTTTCTAATAATTACTTTAGTTTCAGACGAAACTTTCTCCTGTGTTCGACTAGAAATAATTGACATTTCGATAATCTTCAGATAAAATCACAGAAAATGAGAGTTTGATCAAGAGAGAAAATGAAACTTCCATTGTTGTAAATTTTAGAGACGGGAAAGAGGTTCGCGCAGGGAAAATCCAAGTTCACTGTAAATCTTGTCATTGACAGAGACGAGAATACAAGACTATCCAAGTTAAATCGGTTGGTGCTTTGATCAATAAGCAGGCTTGATAGACAGACAGATAGATAGATAGATAGATAGATAGATAGAAACAGACTGAGATAGAAAAATAGAGAGAAATGGGTAGACCAAGATAGATCAATATATTTGAAGCCTTCTTTGATCTTCCGAACGTTTCTCTTTGCATCGATATTTCTTCTTCAGAAGAGTCGATCAGGATTGATTGATCGACCTCACCTCTCCCTCTCACAACACTTATAATCATTACTGTATGTGTTATATAGATATAAAATAATTAATTGTTTATATATATATATGCGTGTATGTGTGTGTATATATATATATATATATTTATATATATATATATATATATATATATATATATATATATATATATGTATGTATATTTGTGTGTGTGCATGTATATTGTATTGATATAAACCAGATACTTGGTTTATATCTACAGATTATGCCCATAAGTATTTGAACGAACACAAACCAGGTTTCTTCTTGACTATGATTGCATTCTTTCTAAATCTGTGTTGGTCTAGTTTAAAGATTTTCCACTAAATAGTTTGGCAACTTTTCCAAATAGAAGTGTTATTTAGCTTTTTCAATTGCCTAGATCGATTCTTGACAAGGTTTTTGCGGGATAGAGAAAATATTTGGATTGATTCATTTAACAATTTAATTCTATTAAAAACACTCATCAGAAATCTAGCATTCAGAATCACAAAACATGTTGAAATCCATGCCCGGCAGTATTGACTACAATAAAATGTGGCTAATGTGAGTAAAGTTCCTGAGTAACCAAGCTATAGTAGCAAAAATTCTGTTTGTTTTTATCAGATATTTATGACATGTAGTGTATATTACGATTGGTAGCTAACTGGATAAAGATATAGATCTTGTCAGTCACTCAGTGGAAATCATGACATGATCAATTTCTTTTGACAGCATGCTATGTTTGGGTGATCAATTAAAAAGATAGGAAAAAGGGGTGAGCAATGAATAAGTTACTTCTCTCGCATTTTGTTTGGCGGTGATCACTAAAATGGTCCCAATTTAAGGATTCCATGAATGTTGCAGAATGCAAACTGAGGAATCAACTTGAATTTACCCCCTACTAAAATCCCAATGGGTTGGGGTGGAAAAAACAACATCATTTCTAAATATGATAAGGAGAGTATTTTGAATGTTACAGCCCTCTAGTTCAATGGGTGTGGCCTATACGTGTGATGCATACATACGTTGATACATAGCCAGCTAGAAAGACTACTTTGAAAACTGAAGAAACCTATGTTGGCGGTTTCGGTGGTAGTTCTTCTTGATACTTTCTGATAGATAGATAGATAGATAGATAGATAGATAAGATTAAAATAAGTAAACAGAACTGGATATACTTGGATATAAAGTAAAGTAAAATTAGAAATAAAGACCGTGGAAACGTTATGAACAAAATGATTGAGATAATTATTTTCAGAGAAAGGTTTGGATTTTAAATAGCAGAATCTACATATTTTGCAACCAGCGCACAGATGAAATCAATGTGGGCACAAAAGTTTGAATACTTAAAATAATGTAATAACTAAAAAGTTATAGTTATTTGTAAGAGTATAATACATTATATAATCATAATCATACTTACTGTTTCTGCAGACAAAGAAATACTCATTGATGCTTTATTTATTGGAACAACAAAATGAACAAGGTAGTTGAAAGTATTGAATAAACTCGTCATCACAGTAGTTGGACAACTGCAGCGTCAAAAAGTACTGTTAAAAATATAAATATGGTCAAAATTAATTCTATTTATGACATCACTGACATTGTCCACTGTAAAACATCAAAAATAGAGTAAATGATATCTAGAAACATCTAAATTCTTCAGAATCTAAAGGTAAAGCGTCACATCCCTGAAAAATATCCAATGGAGTATGACGATCAGTTTCCGCTGCATGCGTCAGTGACCCTTGCAAGTCTCAAGTCCGGTCGAGACTACAGATTCCTACGTCCACCCTCCTTAGTAGGATGCAAGTTCACCGGAGTGATACTTCCAAAATAGTCACACAGCTTAGAGTGTACTCAATTGACTACTGTGTGTACTGTGAAATTTATCCCAATGGAGGGTTTTTTACTCTCTTCGCTCATACCGGGAATCGAACCCAGCACATTCTACGCGTGAGGCAGACGTACTAATCATCACACTATCCGAGCGGTCCTCTTCAGAATCTAGTTATAATTGATAAAATTTACCTGTCAAAATAAGGCCCGAAAAAGATTTAAAAAAGAAAAACATAGTGGAGTACTGATGCCAATTTTCAAGTCAAATAAAGTTTACATCTACACAATCACTTGGTGCGCACATACTTTTGTCACAGGAAAAGAAATGCCTGACTTGGGAGCAGACTGACAACGGAAAATTAGAAGGAAAGATGCCTCAATCCTCCCATAGACACACTTATAAATGAAATATTGAAGAGACATTGCCCTTCCCTGTCTCCGGCCCTGCACACTAGCTACTAAAAATTTGAGGAATCCTTGTCTGAAAACAAATGTATTCGAACGAACGCTACACCGCTAAAGCCCGTTTTTCTTCGATATTTACTCAACAAGTATCTTGTATGCGCGTGTATCAATCGATCTTGTGTATTCGACGACCTGTGATTTATAGTCATAAGATTATCAAATTATGGTCTGCCTTTTCTGGAGCCAAGGGTTTTTCTTATCCCTTCCCATTATGTTTGAATTTTATATAAAACCATGCTTCATGTATAGATCGATCCCCAATCTTTGGCCTAAAACTTTGGTCTTCAAAATTCGACCTATACACGAGTATACGTGGTACATCTATGTTGCTAAGGAACGACTTATCAGTGGTGTTGGAGTAACAAGGGTAAGAGACGAAAATCTATCGATTCCCGATGATTTAGGAATTACTTCTGCATGGACAGTGAAGCATCGCTTGAGGACCCCAAAGTACAAAACTTTTGATCTTCAGGAACACGTACGATGGCCCAGTCATTAGATTGAATGATTCGCTCTTATGATCCGGGATTAGCCAAATTGGCCACCGGTTGCCGATCGATATAACTGTAGACCTGAGGTTAGTAGCAGGAAACGTTTGATGTGAATGATATTATAGTAGGACCCCTTTATCCGCGGTAAATAGTTCCCAAGACCCCCATGCAATGGATGGTGTAATCTGCGTACAATAGCGACATATATGCACTAACATTGTTGCCAAGTTTATTCCCAGGTTTACATCTAAAACCAAAAAACATCCAGAAACATCTAGATTCTCAAGATTTAGATAAAATCTAGCAAATATGATTAATAGATTAAATGTGACTTCAACATCTAATTTATCAAAAATGTTACTTATTTGATTTCTATACATGAAATACAAATATTACTTATTTCATTAAAGATCATAAGAATTGCAATTTCTGACTGCAAGATGCAACCAAAAACATCCCGATTGCGCCAACCACGAATAATTGAAACCGTAATTCGTGATTCCGCGGATGGTAATGTCCTACTGTTTATCTACGTAGCTAAGAAACTACTTATCAATTGATTACGAAGCATGGGAGACCAAAACGTATCAATTACCAATGATTTAGGAATCGCATTTATATGGACAGTGAAACATCGCGTGAAATTCCCAAAATACAACACTTTGATCTTGTGGAATACGTACGATGGTCTTGTCATTACAGTGAATCGTTTGTTTTTATGATCCCAGATTGTCCAAATTGGCCATCACTCGTCAATCGATATAACCAGGTTTTGACCTGAGGTCAGTAGCAAGATACGCTTTATGTAGATTATATTTTTGAATATTACGTAGGTTGGTAATAATGAAGTTACCACATTGGATTGCGTGGGTATTCTGTCTGTTGGAATTTTATATTAAAAACTCTAAACCAAAACTATGAACATACATCCCTGGACAAAAATAGGCCAATCATCATATAAAGGATATTAGCACCATCGAGAAAATATGGGCGTATAGTAAAGCCAAAGTAGTTGAAAGAAAGTTTGAGAACGCTTATCAGCTACAAATCACCATGAATTCCTCAAAGGAAGAAAAAATCAAGGTTGGTAAGCTTTCAGTAGAGCAAGTTCGATCTTGAAGAACAAGAAAATCCCACATCCTAACAAGAAGTGTCTATAAGCAATGCATCCTCCAATAGTCACCTATGGAGCTGAAGTATGGAATCTAACCAAAAGATTGACCGTCAAGCTGGGAACCATGCAACGGTCACAGGACAGAATCCTGCCCAATCTCACATGGAGAGACCATAACACGCCACAGAGTATTTGAGAAAAGACAAGAGTCCGAAATATCATAGAAACCATTAGAAAACTCGAATGGCAATAATTTTTAGAATCGAAGAGCTACTGCAACAAAAAATTGATTTGAAAAAAGTTCATTTTGGGGGACAAGAATGAAGGATTCTTCTATTTTCAAGTGATTTCGACTGGCTAGCTATCTACCTGCCTATGTATGTGTTGTGCGCACAGGCTGCAACAATGGAGCTAGAGGGCTGAGTTTAGTGAATGCTACTGGTAGGAACTTGTATACAGCGTATCGAAATTCGCTCATCATTTAGTGAGTTGGATGCTATGGTGTCCAAATGGAAGAAAAAGCTTACTTTTCTCAATTGCCGTCTACAGTGGGATTTCTCGAAGTTAGAGATCACAGGATTATTCGAAAATCCTTTTTCAAAGAATATGTAGTTTTTTACAATAATTTATATACAAAAATGTTCCCCTTTTTTTGATTGTAGAAAAAATAGCTTAATTTTTATACATGTCACGATTTAGTGAATTATTTCAAGAAAATATTTTTTTTCTTATAATAAACACCATAAAACTTAATACAGACAATTTTTGGTTGTTATTTATCTTCACTTTCAGTAACGGTTAGATCACAGCTAAACTAAATGCACGTACCGATTGCTTTCGTTTCGTCTCATCAAAAGGGGTTGCGAATAAGAAAGAAAAAAATGAGAAGCCTTGGTCAAGAGAGCAATGTTATATTCCGATTCCTCAAAGTATTAGGTTGGAAAATAAACGTGATCAGAAAATTGGTCACTATTTACGTTTTTAAAACAAGACACTCGGGTTCGAATCTAAGAATCATCATCGTGAGGTTTGTTTTTTTTTCTGATATTCTTTTATTTTTCAATCCCTACAATATTACGTCTATTCGGTCTTTGAATGTTTAGCCCCGTTTATTGAGGGTGGGTTGATCCTTACGCAGTTTGATCTGTAAGCCAAGTGATGACTCAAGACTTGTTTACATTATCTCAGAGAAATAAATAAAAATACTATCTCTCTGGACAATTCGTCTCATCCCGTATAATAATGCGTATGTAA
The DNA here is from genome assembly GCA_963457665.1 of Thysanoteuthis rhombus. Lineage (NCBI taxonomy): Eukaryota > Metazoa > Mollusca > Cephalopoda > Oegopsida > Thysanoteuthidae > Thysanoteuthis > Thysanoteuthis major. The sequence goes on along the minus strand of OY735205.1, from coordinate 70,909,596 downwards.
TAAATCAAAGCAGCCTTTTCCCAAATCGAATCACTGTGTCCCCTCCATGGCCAAGCAACCAGCTGAATGAGTTACAGATTCTCCTTTCTTTGTGTGTCTGTGTGTTTGTATGTGTCTCCGGACACTCCAGGTCACAATTCTAAAGCAACAACCTTGTCACTCTGCATGAGTATACAACTAGGCGCCATCCAGAAACCGTTCCTTTTTTTTTTGTTTTTTCAAAATATTGCATATTGTGTTTCTATGGTCATTTCCAACCTCCTCTAGATAAGTTGAGATAAAAGATTTTTAAGTTAATTTTGAATTAATGTGTTTGATATATTTTTTTTTTCATGATTTTAACACAAAATCTATTTTGCAGTTTATTTCAGGCATTTTTTTAGATAATTAGTTCTGTTAAACGCGCTGCTGATTCATTCATTAGAAATTCAGATATTTTATATATTCTTCATGTTGAACATCTTCATCTCTCTCATGAACCTTTCTACTTGTATCGACTAATATGAATCCGGGTACGGTACAAATATTGAATATAAAGAATGAATCGATATAAAAATACCGGGTATGCCAAAGTATAAGTCAACCCCAAACCTAGGGTATTGATTCCGGTTCAATTAAATATCGGGTGGATAAGTCGACTCTCCAACATGAAGTGACATTGTTTCCATCGGTGTTTAGTTCGTAGGGTCTAAATTGACTAATATGATCCATTGGAGGAAATTGTTCGTGTTCAAAAAGTCGATTTATACACCGGTATATTTAGTACCAGAAATTGTGGCATTCTACAGGACATTCTGAAAACGTTCTGTTTAATCGGAGATCGACGTCATTGCCAGTGATAAAATGTAAAAATTTATCACAGGGTACTTAACAAGTGGAATAATCTGCCAAAACCTTGCTGCACCCATATACTATAAAAGCATTTATAACTTTGAAGACTTGGCTTTTTGCTTTGTTGGCAGAAAACGTCGGCATTTTTTACTGTTCTTGATTCGAATAGAAAAAAAATCCACGGCACACAACATTATTTCACAATATGCTGTCGATGAGAAAGCGGTTTATTTAAAACACATCATCGTTTCAGCCCATTCCATCACTTCCGGAAGCTGTGTTCAAAATATCTCAGTAAGTATGTCCTTTATGAATGAAGCCTTGTACCAAATTTAACTTGGTCCAAAAATGTCTCTTATGATTGTTAACCTTGAACTATGCCGGAACGCAATTGAAATACCTTAGTACAGAGAAGTTCTGACTTCAATTTCATTCATTTCTAGTCGTTTGCATTATTGAGCATCGTGTAGAGATCGGTTTCTAAATAGGTCAGAGATCAGTCCCTCGGGGGCTGATTAACGGAGTTGCTACGGGAGACTCTCTACATGATACTCAGCTACTTAGGGTACCTGGCTCGACGTTGCTTAACTACGGTGATCGTTTGAGAACCAGTGTATCCAAAGCGATTTGGCTGTAACTATTTAGCAAAAGTAATTTGATATATCGATTATCGAGATTATTTACGTCGAGATCCGGTCTTCTCGGATGCCCGTCTCTGAAACTTCTTCAAATCTCTCGACTGACGCAGGTGAGGCAAATCGAAAGAAATAGCATATAATTGGGATGGTCTAACTTTAGTTACAAAAATGTTTTACGTGACAACGACAAGTCTCGTGGTTGATTGGTTTCGTACAGCAAGGTGAAAATTGATTTCCCTACAACCGTCAAATCTAAAATGAGAGCTTAATAACTAAAATAGTGATAGTTTTTTTTTTTTACTCTGATGCTACCTTTCAGAGAATGGTTCCTAAGCTTTCTCCTCTTGGTCCTACTTTCAAGACAAAAATGTGCTCGCGCCACACAATTCTTTTTATTGATGAAACATTTTTATTGATTAAAGATAAAACGAATTGATGAATTACCGTAGCCAGTGTGTGAATCAACTAAATATGTAGAAAAATATCTAAAAATAATTATCTTCAAAAAAATAGAATTTTTGTCTGAAATTATATATGAAAAAATATTTTATCCAAAAATTAGCTAAAAAAATGTACCAAGATTCGGGAATCTTTTAACCATAAACATCCCAAAATATCACTTTTTTTAAAAAGGAAATTTCAAAAGGTGTTTTCAGATGTGGCAAAGTAGTGTACCCCAGCAAATTTACAAGGTCGTAGCCCAAAAAAAGTTTCCAAGATTACCGGGACACGTAAACACGAGCAAAGAACTATAGCCTACTTGACCGGTTGGTCGGACGATCAGTAAGGCTTCTGTGATTCGAAAAAAACTTTTAACTGTGCTAAATACATAACATCAAACACAAAAGCTTTATAATATAATCTTGGCAGACCCAAAAGTATAAAACAATGCAGCTTCATGGAAACATATATAGAATCACTGTAGCCAAATAAATAGCCCGACCAACCAGCGCGTATGGATATCTATGATTTGCAAAACAAAGAATCATTTCAAATGCTTTATTTGATATAAATCTTTCGAATATGCACAAAACTTAGATTATACCCGATACTGGTAGTATCACAGCTTGCGTAATCAATAAGACACATTTCAAAGCCTTTTTCTGGAATCTTGGCTTTGTTTAAAGTGTAGTATCTTTACCATGGTGAAGTCCAAGGTATGGGTACGGCTCTTAGACATCCAATGCACTAAGACGGATGGGCTAAGCTGGTTCCAACGCATTCGTGACTTTGGTTGCAGGGACTGGATCAATTTTAGGGGATGTGCTCCTTGTTTGCCCACTTTAAAAACGACCTTGTATCACATCTTGTCCTCATGGGAGGGTGAGTAAATAGGATGATAAACTATATCCCCAACATCTATTTATTTACTCTCCCACTGGAGCAAAATGCAACACAAGGTCAAGGCTTTGCGTGGGGAAAATAGGGACAACCCATCAAAAGTAGCTCCAACCGATGCAACTTTGCTAAACAACTGCAGTCACGAGCCAACCTGTCTCTTTCAGTGCAATGGGACAGTGCTGCCCCAGGGCAACGGATCCCCTACAGTTGGGCTGAGTAATAGTCCAAAGGCTCCCAATGCGCGTAGCAATGTGCAGCCCCAGTATAACCTCATTGGCTGACGCATTGCACCGGCGCACTCGGTCTATGATGCTCACTAACACACGATCTCCAGCCCATTCGACCAACACCTCGGAGACAACACTTTAATCCATGCTGAAAAGGCTAGAAAATGGAAGGGGTTAGCAACAAGTTGTATTCCCAAACACGAAGTTAACTAAACGCCTCATTATAGAATAACAGTTCTATTCATATCAAAGAGGTGAAGTCAGTTGATTTGCCTAAATTAAATTTCCAGCAATTATGATAAACTTTAAAAGGAATAGTTTTTATTAACTCAATACATTGTAATATTTTAGAGTATTAAGAGCCGGTTTAGACTTCCTACCATTCTTGCCACCCTGTCTCGCTGCACTACTGTGATGCACCACACCCTTTGGCCCAAGAAAATACAACGTTCCCTGAACTTTTTGGTTGCACCTCGTAGATTGGAGTGACTGTCAACAGAAGATTACTCGTGTTGTGTCTAATGAGAAAATCAGAAGAGAACTGACTCCGCAACAAAGTTGGGGAAAACCTAATGCCATACAGTGGTTTTGAAACTGGGGTCCGTGGACCACTGGGGATCTGTTGAATAATGCCCTGGAGCAATTCCCTCAGGAACCAACTTTGCGAATCTTGTAACAGAAAAACAATATCATCCATCGTACAGCTATAAAAAAAAAACATAATTATTGCACACAGACCTGAACCATATATTAGAATTTGAATGAATGTAAACCATCTTCAATGAATATGATTTTGAAAAATGTCAAAAATTTCTTTTTATTATAGTCCATTAATTATTCTCAGAAATAAATTCTGAAAATAGGGGTCTACTGGAATATTCCCTTTATACAAGGGGAATTGAGTTTTCAAAGTTCCGAGATTGCTAATATAAGTTGATAAAAAGGAACTAAATCTTATCACTTTTTAGCATTAGCAACAAGTAGGTGAATGGCAACTAGAAAAATAATGCAATTGCTGTAGAAATAAAGTATCGTATCTCCAGATTGATAAGACTCTACTAGTGTTACGACACAACCTATAATTAACCAGTGATTTTTCGAAAAAAATATTGGAGGAATAAATAGCTTACCGTGCCTGCAAGTTCAAGGTTGACAAGGAGCATTTCTCCGGGAGAAAAATACGTCTTATCAGCTGAGAAATATGGTATGTTGTGGTCTTGAAGAGATGATCAACTGTAAAACCACTATAAGGGACATAGAGTAGGTGCAAAGACTATCAGATACATTGCAAAAATGTTTATTTTAACATATTTGTTCAAAATTACAGAATTCGGTCTAAAGATCATCGATATAAGAGATAGAGATTAGGATAAAATATCGTTCAATTTATTTGCAAAAAAAACTATTTCTTGAAAGTAATTTCTTGAAAAATACTGCTTTATAGCAAAGTTACTTCTGTTCAATAAATACTTATTCATTCACACTTGGGTGAATCATTCACCAATTCAAGATACGTTTTCATAAAAGTCTGGTTATTTTTTCAATCTCGTGATTTATCATTCTTTAATGAAAGACTTCGTTAAGGAATGTTCAAATTTGTTGATGCCAGCAATTTTTTTCTGTATTCTTCAGCCATGTGTAGGTTTTCGAAAAAAAACAATTACAGATATCTTTTTCTTTTTCACAACGTTTACTAGTTTTGCTGACATTCTGTGGAGAAGAGATCTGAAACATTTCTAGACATACAACTTCCCCAAAAAGATAAAGCATGTCTATATCATCAGCTGATGATCAAGGTATACATAAATAATAAAGTTAACAAATGAAATCAAACATTAGTTTGTTCAGAGCTCCGTGTCTAAGCTATAATATATTAAAAGTTCAGCTCTCCAGGTCTGTTTGTAAGGGTTGTAGAGCAAAAAACCAGCCGAAGCTGAATTCATGTATTAAGGGCAAGCACTTAGTGGTTATCTTTGCTAAATTTTTATCGGTTTATCAGGTTCTCGTTTTCTGTGCCCTTTACAACTGTTATCTTCATTCCCTCTTGGCTGCAACAGAGAGGAATAGTGAATTCTTGTGGAAGGTCGATGTACAATCACAGACCCGATAATAATAATAATGATGATGGCGATCATGTATTACCCCGTGTCTTTCCGTCTGTCTATCAACACAATATCTCCGAAAGTTTTCAATGAATTCCAATGAAGTTTAGTGGAAGGGTCAGCCATAGTGTGTGAAAGAAGTATTCAAATTTTCGCATCCTGGAATTTGTCTTTTTGTCTTTTTGATATTTTCCGTTTTTTACTTTGTTTTTTTTTGTTTTGTTTGTTTGTTTTTTTCATACATTTTATATTTTCGGTCATGACTATCCACCCTATATCTCCAAAAGTTTTCAATGGATTCTAATGAAATTTGTGAGACGGTGAACCATGGGCGGAGAAAAAGTGATCAAATTTTGGAGTTGTTTCCGGGGTGTTTTGTCGATTGAGTTGGTGTAGGAAGAGGTTTCTTGTGGTTGGTACTGTTGGCATCCGGGTACTTTTGCTGATATTCCATAAATTAATGTTATTCGAGGGTGATTCAGTGGTATTTCTACAGCTGATTGGATGCACAATATGTGAAATGAAAGGAATGATAATGACGCCATGGTAAGTTGAAATTCAATCGTCATTCTAATCTGCAAATAAATAAAACAAAATAAAAAATACATGAACAACCAATGATCATGATATTGTATGATCAGACATCATGTCCTTAATAGTTTTTATGTCGTAATCTTCATTGTTATATCATGATAGGTGAATTAACCAATAAGGTGCGCAAGGACAAACGAACAAAGATTAAATTTGCATAAATGCTCATAATGCTATCAGATTGTTATTATTATTATTATTATTATTATTATTATTATTATTATTATTATTATTATTATTATTATTATTATTATTATTATTATTAGCAATTTCACACCAGTTGCCCGGTGGTTACCACTGGAGGTTGTGTGACAGCAAGTCTCCTCAATTCTCTAGCCCTCCTCTCCACACTCTCATACTCCACAGCAATACTGTGGTTCACAGTTTCATACCATTTGCCCGGTCATCACTGAAGGCAGAGTGACAGTAAGTCTCTTCGAGACTTCAGCCCACATCTTATCTCTCCCTCGCCAATCACACCAGTGCTGTGGTTCACACTTCTGCTACCATTTGTTTTGTTTTTCTTTTCTTTTCTTCTTCTTCTCCCCTACTTCTATTGGCAGTGGCCTAACAGTTAGGATTGCAGATTATTATTATTATTATCATCATCATCATCATTGTCGTTGTCGTTGTTGTTATATCAGAAATGACAGGATTATCTACGTATCGATCGGCATTTCTGTCTCTGATCAGAGCATCTGTGAGTTTTGCCTATGACTAAAATGTCACTCACCGTCACTTCTGCCTCTGATCAGAGAAGAATTTTTTCTACATGACTTCAAAATATGATGCTTCATTCGTTCGGTCGTTGACTGTGATGCACGTTTTTTTTTTCCATTCATTATACATAAAATACAAATGTTGCAGTTATCATCAAGTGGGATCGAAGTCAGAGTCCAGCAGCCAGACTTCATGAGACCAACTTTTCATACTTGAATCTCTTGTATATTTCTTATCAATATATTTATTCATATATTCATAATTTTTTCGACTCTCACGTATTTTAAGGAATGACGATCTTCTGATCTATATACAAGTTGGTTGATGTCAGTCATATTTTGACTATGTAAATGTTTATTGTTATCTTTTCCTTTTCTCGGATTAAAAACTGACCTTAAAGCGGGTGAATGCGCATAAAAAATACAATTTTTCTCCAATTTTTCATTTTTCAAAGCTATACTTCGAGTCTTGGGTTGCCAAGTTAATAATTTTTCGGCTAGATTTTGACTGGGTTTTTTTCCAATTTAGCGAATAACAATCAACGATTGCAAAAAAGCAGACATTTGAAGAAATGATTATTATTTCCAATAAAAGTAAATGTACATTTTCTATTAATGATTTGCTCTGGTGTCTTAGTATATGGTTAATCAATTTGATAAGTGGGCTTTAAATGGGTCTATATTATAATATTTTCAGCGATGAAGTATGCTAGAATTGAAAAATCGATTTTTAGATGACAATTTCACCTATAATTAACAAACCACACTCGGCAACGCTGACTTTTTATGAGATAATGTTTTTGTTTGTTTTTGTTTTTTTTGTTTATTTTTTAATTAAGACTCTAAGCTTATCTCTGACAGTGTGAGATATATAGAAAATTAACTGGAAAGAAAAAGAAAGAAAAGAAAGTCGACAATGAGAGGAAATTGACATTTACTACTATGACTTGAAGTCCATCCTCCAAGATACCTGATATTACTTCAATGTCATCATGGGAGACTTCAACATACAGATAGGACAAGGAATTGCACGAAGCGAGAGAGATGAAGATTTTGTAAACTTTGCAACCAAGAATAGGTTCAAAATCATGAACACCATCTTTGGGGCGAAAAAATAAATGAAAATGGACTTGAAAGAGCCCCAACCATGAAAGCAAGAACAATCGTACAGACAAAGGCAATGCCATCCAAGACACCCAGGTCCTAAATCAAGTCAACGTAGAAAGCGAACATAGAATGGAAAGATATAAAATGTAAATTAACACCAACAAAGGACACAGAAAAATGTTCAACACCAAAACAACAACCACTAAACGGACTAATACGACTCACTGGATCCTTCAAGCTTGAAATGAAAAACAGATATAAAATTCTTACTGAACTAAAAGAGAACAACATTCATAAGGAATTCAATGACAAAGTAACAGTCTCTCTAATTGAAATCGCCACTAAACTACAAATCATCCATAAAATCTCGAATGCAATCAAGAATCTCGTGGAAAAACGCAGAAATCTCAAGCCACCTACAAGAGAGGAAATTGAAATAACCGAATTTAAAAAAAACATTCGAAAAGAAGAGAGGGTGAAGGAAGATACACAAGAGCAATCATCGAAACAATACTCGAAAAAGGTCGGGGCTTCAAAGCAATTCACGAAATTCTCAGTAAAGGGCAGAAACAAAGAAATAGTATATTCGAGGGAAATGGACACCTAACAACAGACAGAGGCCGGATTGTCAAACGTGCCCAAGAATTCTACACAAAACTCTACTCCTCCAAATAAGGAATACAAAACAACGAACGGGATACGCAAGACGCGAGCAATCAGTTTGAAGATTTCCTAAAAGTTACCCCGTGGGAAGTGAAACAAGCCATCGAACAAATAAAGAAAAAGGCCCCTGAACCAGATAACAAAAAAAATGTTTTTTTTTCAAAGAGTGTGTCGCCCATGCAAAAAGTATAAAAAGTTCTGACCTTGAATAATATTCTTCTTCAAAAACCCAACAAAAAGGAAAAACAACAAATTTACCCTTGTGTGAGGGGAGGTTGAAGTTAAACTGTCAGAGGTGTAGCTGTGGTGGGAGTGGGACTATTAAAAACGCCTCCTTTCCTCAGTGGATGGGATACTCAAATGCTTTGGGAATAGTAGTTCACCCACTGAATCTCTACTGAAAAATCTTACTGAATTTTTTTTGGGGGTGGGGGGCTCACTCTAACTCTTCTTCCAAAAAATATTTTTATAAAAAAAGGACTCTGATTGAAAATCTTTTTTTTTTCATTTTAGAAAAAGCCGAAGAAGTAATATATTATTAGCATTATCATAATTTATTTTTGCCTTTAGTCTCCAAATCTAAAGACAGCTAGCTAATTGTAGGGTTCGTTTCACTACTTGTGTACTTAGTCACGTGATTCTGTGACCTGCCATGTCTTCCACTAGAATGCTGTGTTATCGAATATGAGTGAATCGAATCTTTATGGGCCAAGCAGCGGTGCAAAGGTCCAAAGCGTATCTAATACATTTGAAAAAGTTAATTTTGACACCAAAGCTTCAAATCTGACGGAATTAAGACAGAAGATTTTAAAAACAAAAAATTGAATGTTGAAACAAAGTAAAACATTGGATGTTATTCATAAAAATCAGAAATCTTTGGTCAAAATTCTTATCTTCAAGTCGTATGAGTATGTTAAAATATTTTTTTGAATGTGTCGGATACATTTTGCACTCATTGTATTGAACAATTGTAGCATCAAAACTTGAAGTCATGTAAAAAATATTCCATCGAAACAATAAATATTGTCAGAGTAAATCCTGTACATGACATCACTGGCTTTTTTCTAAAATGAAATGGAAAACATTTCGAAACATCTAGATTTTCCAGAATCCAGTTGTCATTTCCAATGGAAAATACGTAAAATGGAGTTAAAACATGTAGAAACAACTAGATTCTGGAGAATCTAGATCTTCTTAATTAATTATACTCCTAATGTCCAGAGAGATAGAATTACCTAGAGAAAAACTGATGAAACCTGTGCTGACAGTGTTTGTCAATGTAACAGTTTTGTTGGCTATTTCTAATAGACATTATTACGTAATAGAGATATGTAATATGAAAATTCCTTGTTTGTAGACTTTTTCATTATTCAAACACTTTTATATATATATATATATATATATATATATATATATACATATATATATATATATATATATATATATATATATACATATATACATATATATATATATATATATATATATATATATATATATATATATATATATATATATATATATATATATACGTGTTGTTATGTGTGTCTCTGTGTGTGTGTATGAGACGGACGGACAGAGACAGATATAGACAGACAAATACAGACTGATAGAAGGACGTTTGTCTTTCTACAATACGTATATGTTGCTTACAGTAAGAGCAGAGGAAGTGTATGAGACTTACCTAGCCTTAGCTTTGCTAAATCCATATCTGCAATTAAATCGAATTGTCGAATTTAAGAAAACAGTCATTGTTTCATTAAACGAGAAGCATCGAAATGCACTTGATCTGAGATAAATATTACAGAACATTTATGAAAGCGCATTGTGAAATCTATCAAATAATACGGTCAAATGTGATCTGATGATACAATACTGTGTGTTCCGAAAAAAAATATGCACTAAGAAATTTTTTAATGACTTTTAATTGTACGGGAATATCAACTGCAAAACTACCGATTCGTTACGACGTTATGATAAAATTTGATGTCTTACGCATTGGTTGCACAACCAAACGAGTGATTTGAAAACGCTTGGTTTGAAACCTAGGTTCAAGTCATTTACTTCTTACTTGCCGACACACAGTTGAAAGGGAGTAACCCTTCTGTCTTTGGATCCAACATTGCAAACGTCCAGAGGATGTATTGCTTGATTTCTCCATTTGGTGATTGGATATGATGTACGTAAATTGAATCAGCTAGCGCAGGTTGGTGCCTGCTCAGTAATCGGCTCTGCTTCCTTTTCACCAGGAACCTCTCCAAATCATTCGTATGTTCACACGACTGAATCAAAAGACTAAAAGTTTGTGAAAAATTTCATGTATCTATAGTTTGTGCTATCAAAAATTTCAGTTCGAAATCCCCAAGCAATAAAAAGTTATTCCAAAATTTCATCATGCGTATTTTTTTTTTTTCAAAACATGCAGTATGATTATAAAGATGACGCAAAAATCACTTTCCATTTCAATGTTTGAATAACGTTTTTAATAAAAAGGTAAGTAAATTTTCTCTTTAGATATATTTTCTTTCGACCCTGGAAGTTATTTGAAATAGTAAATAGAGTGGAAGAAATGATTTTTATACTTACATGAATTGTTTTGAGTCATGTCTATATACTGATCCTCCTGAAATAAAGTAAGTACTTTATTTTAGAGTTTGCGAACGCAAGAGCGATTACATGTATCTATAGCAAGGGATATTGTTAATTATGATAAATACACCTATGCACAATAAAAAGCTGGTCTAAAGCCCACACACCCGACCATAGTCTTGAACTGAATTCAGTCGTTTTGATTACCAACTTTATAAGGATATGGAATTGTATTTTCCTCTGTCAATGAAGTTGAAAAGACGTATTAGTAATCGTGATTGGTCGCATCTATCATTCTGTAGGCCTATCCATGCGATATCTCCGAAAATACTCGATGGATTTAAACGAGATTCAGTTGAATTGTGGGCAACGGGGTGAGGGGGGTAAAATTTGGGGGAGGATCCAGAAATCAATTTTACTGATTCAGAGATATGTTTTTCGTTATTTTTTTTTCAGCACATTCATGTATATGCTAATGACTGTCCACATGATATCTCTTAAAGTTTTCAATGGATTTCAATTAGCTCCAGTGCAAGAATGAATAATAAGCTACAAAAAAGGTAATCAAGTTTTGGAGCGGATCCATTTACAACTATCTCCCCTACGCTGTAGTTATGTGTTCAAAGTACATAACATCAGATCTTTGTCCATACGATATCTCGAAAAGTTATCGAACAATTTCAATCAGATTTTGCGGAAGGGTCGAACATGGGTTATTGAAGAAGTGACTTTGGGGGCACACAGTTGCCTCTGACAATGGCGTTGGCAGAGGTATGCGATCTCTGGGTGCTTTCTAATTTCTAAAAATGTAATCGCATTAACATATGAATAGTAAATAGGATTGGCTAACCACCTGCTAAGTTTACAAGCTGCTCATAGTGTAATTTAGTTCGCATAATCAATGTCAAAGTATAACCTTGTACCAAGAATGCACATTCTCGTAAAAGTATGGGTGTATGTGTGTGTGTACAGTGTGTAGTGCGTGTATGGTGTGTGAGTATGTGAGTATTCGAATTATGCAGCCAGGGATTTCGTAGGATTGCAAGAATCGGTGATCATCTGCACCAAATGTACACCGTTAGTGAAACGACCAGTGATCATGTGTTATAGAAGTAGAATAACTGAATAAAACTTTTTAATGGTTGATACTTGCCCTAAGTTTATTTGGACATAGAATTGGAAGAGAATGATTTGATTAAATCCTATGTATGGCATCAGAGTAAAAAAAAAAACATCAAGAAACAACTGGATTTTCCAGAATCTTGATCTTATTTCCCCTAAAAAAACATTTAAAATAGAATTAAAACATCTAGATACATCTAGAAGCTGGCTAATCGAAATCTCACTAAAAAAAAAAATCATACTTGTCGGAATTAGGTCATAAAAGGTCAAAGATAGACAAATCGTTTTTAGAAGGGTTCTAGTGAAGTACAGGAACCAATTCTCTGTGGAGAAAACACAATGGCCAGATGGACTGGAACACACAAACACACACACAGGTATATAAAAAGAAAAATCTTCCACCACCTTTGGTTGTTCAATCGGAAGAATCAAAGAAAAGCGAAAGAACTCACATTGAACATTTCTTCCAAAAATGGAACCAGTGTACTGGAAAACTTTGATCGTTTTGCAATGTCTAAGCAATCCATATTCTTATTGTTTTTGATTTTCGCCCCTTTGCTGCCATTGGAAAACTCCATCAACTGCCGTATAACATTACGCATTCCGTGTCTGGCAGCAAAATGTAGGACCGTTGGGAATTCTGGACAATCTGGATTTGGTTCTGCAAGATAAGTCAAGACGAAACGTCAGAATTCAATGAGAACAGTGTTTATAGTCTGCTCACTTCTAGATCTCAATAAGACGCACTCCGAGCTTGTTACGGAAAACAACAAAAGGAAGAAAAAATAGAATGTATAATGTCATTAAGAGAATATCATCTCTGATCAATAGATGGCGTATCAAGTGTTTTTGTTTGTTTTGGGGGGTGCGGTATTGCCAAATATCGCTTGAAATCAATAGTTAAAACACTCTCCAAAAATGGCTAAAATCGGCTAAACCTTTCAATTTCTGGCTAACTTCATAGATCAAAGTGTTATACTCATTTAACGAATACTTGCCAAATAAAATAAGCATGCACTAAGACTCCAGAACAAATTATTGATAAAGATTGTTCAATCATTTTAACCCAAACTCACTAATTGTTTTATTCAATCGCCAGATTTTTGGATGAATCGTTCTCAACTTCCTCCTCTTGCTCCTCTTGGTACTACTATCATAACTAGTAATGCTACTTCTACTTCGGTTAGAAACACTTACAATACCAGCACATCACAGATTTTTCAAATAACATCAATTCAAGGTGAACCGATTTAACAAATTTGTTACCATGCGGTTTGCTATCCCTAACAGCTGAATAACTCGATGCTGATAAGGAAAAACGCTTATCCCTGAATTCCCCACATCATCCAATTTTCTAATGCAGCCTCCGGGGTCACCTATGGAGTTGAAACATGGAACCTAAACAGAAGCTCAGCCCTCAATTTTTCCTGCAACGTGAAAAAGAGAGGATTATGCTTGGTGTCAGATCAGAGGGTCACGAGACAGCACAGTATATTGAAAAAAAAACAGGATCATATAATCCATTAGGAAAATCAAATGGCAGTGAGATGGTCATGTTACAAGAATGTCAGACGACTGCTGGATATTACGACTCACTACGTGGATCCCCAGCGATCATATGCAGAACTGTGTCCGGTAGAAAATAAGATGACATGACGATTTAGACGGGTTCAGGATATATTGTGCCGTGACACGGATCAGGTGAATCTTAGGGAAAGTCCATATTCAACGATGGACGATAAAAAGGTTGCTGATGAAGATGGTGATGATGAGTCGTTCTTCAACGATTTCCTTTCTCTTGGCGCCCTTCTTTCCTTAGAAAACTATCTTCTGGAATACGTGTAGAGAAAAAAAGATTATGTAAAGATTCCAGGGTTGGAAAAAAAATCCTAGGAGTAAAACTGCCCATGATTTGGATAATGGTCTTAGCAGCTTCGAGACTTCAGCTGCTATGCCTGGGCACTTAGTATGGACGGATTGTTGCAACCAAGTTCCACTTCTACCTCACGAACCACGTCAGCGACTTCCAAAGGAAATAAGTGATCAATACGTTTGGAGATTAGTATGACTACAAGGACGCCTCCCCAGCTAGTAAATGCACCTAGTAATCCTCAATGGTCACTCATCTAGGTACTGACCAGGCTTGACGTTAGTCAACTCCGGTGACTGTTCGAGAACTGCTGCGTCTTTTTTGTGTGTTTTGGGGCCATTTTTGTCTTTTTTTAATACAAAAATGCCGAACTCATATTCTATTGTGACACCATTGCAGTTGGTTTGTTGATGACGTCACACCTATAATGAAATCACACCCTTCTTTCTTCCCATTTCTGTTGTTTCACATAACTGGAACCGACCGATTGAAAAGCGTCTTATTGAGATGCGAGGACACATCCAAGAAGGAAAACAAAAAAACAAATAGCACTGACCTGAAATATTTTGGTGATAACTCATGTTGCTGTAGTCTGATCGCATGGAAGACGTCAGCGTTTCATCTAATGGGTGAAGATCGTCCGAATCGAGTATTTTATAAATGTAATCACAGGAACATTTTGGGGGTGTCGGGTTGATAACAGTCAGCGAAATTCGTGTAGCAATCAATCTTTTACTAGCATAGATATTCAGTTGGTGCTCGCCCTCAGGAAGTTCTGGTTAAATAAATGACAAACGTTGAACTGTTGAGTGTATGGGTCGTTTTTTATTTATATAGAGTGGTGCTAGTTTTACTTTCCGATCTGAAACTTAAATCACCGTTTTGATAAAGAGGTAAACAAATTTTCCTGTTAGATATATTTCTTTAAGACCTATAAAAAATTTAAAATGAGTTCTTTCCAAAAAAAAAAGCTTTTTTAGTAGAAAACCTATGTTTACCAAATTTGGTTGGACGGATCAGGTTTTAGTATTATTCAGCAACAGATCGAGATCAGATCATTACTATCGGGGTGAGTGCTAAGGTAGAACTTACAAAGTTTTTCCAAAAGTCAAATAAACTTCTTTTTTTATTTCGCTTTAAAACTTCTCCTGTGTCCATCGAGTATGCATGGCAAATTTGGATTTTTCAGGAATATCTGACTGATGAATGATTTCTGTTACAGTGAAACTAAGAGAAGCCATTGTCAAAAGAAATATTAATGACCGATGACAAGCGCTGTTAAGCTTTAAAGAGTGTCGAAGTTCAGTTTGCCCGGGACACCATGGATCCTCAGGCCGGTCCTGTTTACAACACAGAGAAACATTTGAAGAAAAAGAAAATAAATTAGCAAAAAGATTCAATAACAATAGTTTTACTTACCAGGAACGTTGAAGACATATGTTAGTGTATCTTTCTGTTTGGCGACCAATAGTTTCAAACAACCTTTGATTGAAACTTTCACTTCATCCCCAAAAGGTCTTGGAAGAATTAGGACACAAGACTGATTTGCCTATTGGAAAGAAATGGTTAAAACAGGCAGAAGATTTAGAAAATGACTTGTATTTACCATCGTATTATGTTAACATTTACAATCCTCTGATGTATACAACAATATGATGGTGTTAATCATTACTAGTACTAACATATATCCGTAAAAAATGACGAGCTTATTTATGTATGGATAAGCACTAAAGAGACTAAAGCTATTTTAAGTATTTTTTTTTCAATAATACAAGGGTCTTTATTTAAAGTTCTTTTTATATATTAACTCAACTCAAGTTGTTGAAGGGTGATTGGACATAATATCTTGAGACAAAATGTTAAGAAAAAACACTTCTGATACCGTTTGGTATTTTTTTTAAAGTCATAGGAAGAAATTTATTTTATTGAAAATATAACAAATTTTCATGTTTGAAAAAAAAGTTGGATATCATTTCATTCAGAAAATAAGAAAAAATATTCAATTCTTAGTTTCAAGCGTCCAGTTTTTCTGTGATGTATTTATTATGACACGATAATCTCATTTTAATTAGCTATGCCAATCTATTCCATATGGACTAATCCATTATAACTTAGAGATTATGACAGGAAACGGACAGCATGTATAACCGAACAGTTATACAAATTAACATACTGATTAGCATATATGATTTTTATAGGGATAGATACCCTTGCTGTCGATGCAGGGATTTTCAAGTGAATGTTTGAATTTTCAGCCTTCTGGCTCCATTTCAGATTTCTGGGGCTACAGTTTTGAGTACACCACTAAGCACCACCTGAAAACGCCTTTGTTGTTGTTGTTGTTTTTTCAAATTGTGTTTTGGGGGGTCTCTATGGTCATTTTGTCGAACAATGCCAAAATCTCGAGCTGGTATCTTTGGATATTTTTTTATAAAAGATCTTTTTTTTTTTTCTTTTTTTTGTTCAATCCCTTTTTTCATGTAAGTTTGTTTATATGTTTGTTTATTTTTTCAAGCACTCCCGGCTATACCATTTTATCTTCAGACTTGCAAATTATCATCGGCACACCAATAGATTCTTTTTTAAAAAACAGCTTATTTTATTTGTGTGTAAAAAAAAGTTTTTTGGCATTGGGTGGGGGCTTATTCAGGCGGGTTTTATAATAACATCTAGATTCTCTACAATTTAGATGTTTCTAGATGTTTTTTATTCTATTTCAGATGGTTTCCCGTTGAAAACGCCATTAACGTCTTGAACAGAATTCACACTGAACATAGTTATTCTTTGAGATAAGTTTTTTTGTTCATGATTTCAAATTTTAACGCTACAGTTCAATTATTTACTGTTATGGCGAGTCTTTCTTACTTTCGAAGTTGCTCAAGAAAAGGTCTAGACAAAGAGAAGATTTGAAAACAAACAAAAAAATAGTGTTTTCAATATTTACCTTTTGAACGATCGTGTCTGGTATTAGTGTAACAGGGCGAGACTTTGGAGTATCCACAACAGCTGCCTGAACTTTTCTCTGATCAATCAACCTTTTCTCAACTGCTTTGTAAAAACGAGTAGAAGATTCTCTACTGGACGTAACAACCAACGTCTGACATTGCTGCCATGGTTTGCAAACAACGGTTTTCGTCATACTTAGCTCGGAAACGCCACAGAGGACAATTATTGGATTTTTTAGGAAAGATCTTGATTGCTGTATGAATGAAGTTTTTTTTTTCAGCATGTCCGGGGAAAAGATGATACAGTTTACATCTTGATTCATTTTGGTATAGAGAGAAGGGTTCGCCTCATCCACAATGAACTGTATTATGTTTCCCAATTCACAGATTTCTTTAGCCAAAAACTGGCCCCACTCACTTGCATCGTCAGCGCAGATGATGGATATTTGAGTCATTCCTGCCTTTTCCGATCAGGTTTTATTCAATTGTACGGATTTCTGATGGTTTCTTCTTTATCTAAAAAGGAATCAAAAATAGAAAATCAATCTTGACGCGATAGTTTATGATAACATAAGAACTGAAGAGGTTTGGTTAGTCACTCAATAAAAACTATCATACAACCAAAGTCTTTATGCAGCATTTTGCGTAGGGGCCAATCAATTAAAAACATTTGAAAAAGGGGTGATCAATCAATATGATACTTCTCTCGCCTTTTCTTATGCAGTTATCATTAAAAGAAAGGTCTGAATTTTCAAAATACCAAGTGGGCACGAAAAGGGAGATCAATTCTGCATCAACTTGACAATTCAAATTGCCCCACCCCTACTAAAAACCTATTTAGTGGGGATTTAGAAAAAATCTTTTTGACTAGTCATGATGAAAAGTGAATGTTGAACATTTCAGCCCTCTTGCACTATAGGCGTGGTTTCTGAGCGTGATGCATGTATACCTAGCAACCCAGCCAACCAGAATCACTTGAAAACTGAAGAAACCTATCTGGACAGTTTGGGTGACGCTCACAATGAGAATTCATTTTTCCGAAATAACCAGTATGCAAAAATGCATCTCGAGTAAATAATAAGAGCTATGTTTTATCAATCAGATTCAGACATCAAATATTGTGTGAAACATTTGGGCCCATTTCTAGGGTATGCTGTTCAATCATGAAGCATATATCTCAGGGGGAAAATCACATAGATTAAGAATGTTCAAAATATCAAAAATCGACCCTGAACTTGTAAATGCTCTGAAGAAAGACTTCATAAACTACAATACATAAAGAAAGAATCATCAGTGAAGAAGCAAAAGAAACAATTAATATGATTAAAGAAATAAGAAATATCCCAGCTGACAAATTTTCACAATGAACAGAATCAACGACAAAATGCATAAAAGTCACTGCAGAAAGATCACAAGGAAGAACTTCTCATTGATAACTATCAGTAAACGCCTTAGTGAATTATGACCCAACTACACTGAAAGTAAAAACGTATATATATATATATATATATATATATATATTGAAGAAGTTTTTTAATGGTTTACGTTAAAAGCTGTAGAGCTTTTGAGACTATATACATATATGTGCGTGTGTGTCCGTGTGTGTGTTTGAGATAATCTAAGTAATAATACATGCAGTTTGTTATTTTGTATAAGGTATTATCATAATGTTTGTATAAGGATGTTATTTTATAAATCACATTATTTTAATTTTTTGAAACAAAGGTCTTACTCATTTAGGCTGCCTTAAAAGCGTATATATATATATATATATATATATATATATATGTGTGTGTGTGTGTGTGTGTGTGTGTGTGATTGTGTGTGCGTGTGTGTGTGTGCATGTGTGCGTGTGTGTGTGTGTGTGTCTTCGAGC
Source organism: Thysanoteuthis rhombus (assembly GCA_963457665.1). Classification (NCBI taxonomy): domain Eukaryota; kingdom Metazoa; phylum Mollusca; class Cephalopoda; order Oegopsida; family Thysanoteuthidae; genus Thysanoteuthis; species Thysanoteuthis major. Next base: position 70,890,975 of record OY735205.1, on the reverse strand, counting down.
TGACGTAAATAAGTAAGCACTTTGTTTCAAAAAGTTAAAAGACGTATAATATAAAATAACATCCATATATTAAGATAATACCCTATATAAAATGACAAATTACAAAGCTCATGGGGAGGTGGTGTTTGATCAACACTACTGGGGAGCCATGTTGTTATAACTATTACGTCTTTAAATCACTGATGTTCCCAGCAAGAAAAATTCACACATAATACATAATATCTAATTCTCCTCAAAACATAAACCCTTGAAAATTTACATGATATGCATTTACAGAAAGCTGTAAGGATTTCTAGACAATATATATATATATATATATATATATATATATATATATATATATGTATATATATGTATATATATATATATAAAATTTTACCCACCTTTATAGATGTATACGTATGGAAAATGTGTTCTACTCTTGGTAAGTTTTTGTAACTTTCAATTGTAGACTTGTCTTGTGAAGATATCCGTTCGTATCGAAACTAATGTTTTAAATATTTTTTAATGATACAATGATCTTTTATAGGCTTCACTATTAGAAACCGGATGTTTGAAACGAATGAATGAACAAGATCCGCTTTCGAAATTTGCATAAATAAAGCACTTGTGTGTGCGTATGAGTATGTGCATGCGCGCATGTGGGTGTGCGTGTGAGTGTATTGCTACGCCTATGTCCTCAATATTTGTTCTATGCCCCATCCCGATAGCCCAAAAGATTTGATGTCTCCTATTCCATAATAGAATAAATTCGACGTTGGAAAGGTATAATGTTATGATGCAGAATTCAGAAACTTATCAAAATTCAGAGTTTTAAATCCAAGAGAAAAAAAATGAATTCTGATATATGCTGACGTATGATCTTCAAGGCCCTTTTTTGTAATTTCTTTATAGCATGAAGTTCGGTAACAATAATGAAATTATTTCATTGCATTTATTACTCAGAATTAAGCATTAATGAGTTAGGCATTAGTTACTAATGCATCTTCAGTAAAATTAATAATTAGTCAAATTATACAATTAGGAATTGCCTGCATTTAGAATCACAGCTGATCGAAGGTAGAATCCGGACACCAACAATTCAAGTCAAAGGCGCAAATTTCCAGATCACACCGTAATTAAAATTTAATTCAATTAAAGGATCAGATACTAAGCTGCGAGAGATGAACGAGTCAGTCGCTCTGCATTTACTTTGGTTCCAAATCGTGGGTATGGACGGTATATCAATTGAAAAGAGACTTACGTTACACGTGCAGCGTTTTGAATTTTCAGTCGTTATAACTAAGCTTCTATAAGAATTGGATTTTTTTTTCTGAGCTGTTTTTTTTTTTCAGTCAGGATTAAATTCTAAAAGTTTGCACAGGTTTAGAAGCGGTCGCTGAATATTGGCTGTTTAACAATGGGGATGTTGAAAATGGCCTGAACAGCCTATCAATAAAAGCAATACACAAGACAAACCAATACATGCAAAAATTTGTAAGTTTTTAAAGTTTTTCAAATTTCCCAATTTTGAAATAAACGGCTATAAACACAAAATCAAAAGGAAAAAACCTGATTATTTCCATTTCCTTAATTTAGTCTTTATTATTCTTTATTATTGATCAAATATTTATGTACCTTCCCTAAGGGACTACATACTTTTTTTGTTGTTCAATAATCTTTGAATTTAGATTTTCAACAGTTTCAATCTTTCAATGCTATATTATTGTTCGCAGTGTTGGAAACCTCTTGTACGCAAAATTTCAAATTAATCTAACTGTTAGAAATATAGCTAATTGCCAAATGACCTACAGTACTTTCCGGTTGATAAGATGCTACAAATAGTAAGACGCACCCTATGATGAGATTTTTGGAAAATATTTGCAGATTAAGTCCAGGACGCCAACCCTTCAATGTCATTTTCTTTCCCGTCATTGATAATTCTAAAATATTGGACCTATAATCGAATATTTTTCATTGCATATATTTGTACATAATAGAATGATAGAAAAGACAGACTGAGTTTGTCTGTTATTCATAACAATATATATATATATATATATATATATATATATATATATATATATATATATATATATATATATATATATATATATATATATATATATATATATATATATGCACATTTATATATATATATATATATATATAATTTGAACAATTCCTTTACTTACCTTTAGAGATATAGATGATGTCAATGTTTTCTTATCTGTTTTTTTTTCTTCTTGCTGGCCCAATTACTTATCGTTCAGTATGTTTATACGTCTCAGCTCATGAAGATATCCGTCCGTCATGAAAGACACATTATTGAATACTTTTTTAGTGTTGCTCACTTCTTTTATAGGAGTCACTATAAGAAAACCGGATCTTTGATAAGGCCAACGAATACGTGTATTCTTTCTAACTGGCACAAACAACACATAATTTGTGTAAGTCTGTCCGTTTATCTGTTTGTAACTCTGAGTGTCTTTGTTTACGTGTGGTTTTTAGTGAGTGACTATAAATGTCTTGGTTTTTCCAGGTTCTTATTTTTTTTACATTGCTTTTTGCTTGGTCACGAATTCTTTTCTTCGCATGTTTCAACCCAGTGAACTTGTTTTTGTTTGTTCATGCGAGAAAAAAAATCTAGAGTCGGCAAACTACTATCCAAGCGAGCCAAATCTGTCCTGTGGCCTCATTTTATCAGGCCTGGGGCTTCATTTAATTCGGGGTGCTGACTCCAGTGAATATATGAAGTTATAAATACTAAAATTAAGTATTGAAAAGAAGCAAAAATTATATTTTGTAGTGTCCTCAAATGAATGTTTTGTTGCTAAAAATGTTTTAATGTTACGCATTTCTTCTGTTCTAGCAATATTCTCAGCTAAATTTGAACCACAACCTGATAATATTTTATCAAGAAAAAAAAATTGAGTAATTTCTCTCTCAGCTATTTCCATTGACTTATATGGTACTTAATTTATTCTATATATACCTTAATTCGTTAGACGTGAAAACAATTCTAATCCATCTGGATGTAAGGGGAGCAACTCTGATTTAAATGTATTTTTCTTCTAGCAACGAAGTTGGAGAGGTATTTCGATTGGGTCGCTTCTTTCCACCTGTACTTCTGGCCACACGATACATCCAAAAGTTCTGAATGGAATTCAATAAAATCTTGTGGATAGTTGGGCAATGGAGTAAGAGACAAGTAATTAAATTCAACGGAAGGAATTTTATTTAGATTTTTTCTATATATTTATACTCATGATCCCCAAAAGTGTTCGATTAATTTCTATGAAATTGTGTAAAAGGGTTAACAATAGGCAACAAAAGAATTGGTTGATTTTTGGAGCGGATCAATGCTCGTTTGCTTCCCGAATTTCGCCAAATTTCATATCCACACAATATCTCCAAAGGTACTCAATGAATTTTAAGTAAATTTTGTGGAAGAACTGATTGAATCTGGGGGCGGATCCATGCATAATTACTCCCTCTCGCAATGGTGTTGGCAGCAGTATGCACTCTCTGAGTACTTTATAATGTTTTATACACCCAGAAGTGAATAGAATTTAGAACTTGTTTTTATTAAAATATCAAAGAAATATTTTCTTTATTAATTTTTTGTTACTATTCACTTTCCTCTTAATCGTTGCTTTTCCTAAATAGCAGCAAAAATAAATGATAATGATTTATGATACGTCATCTAATTAAATAAACGTTTACAGATACTGAACTATCAGTTAATAATACTCATGGCGTGGAAGAGTTCGGGGTAGAGGATGAGTTTAAGGGTTTTGATTTTATTCAATCATTCCAGTACCTCAGTGGTAAAAACGGCTACTCGTTAAACGAGCTACCCTACGGGCATGAGTGAGTTCGGCGTGAGTTTGATTCTCACCTGGAACTTATTCTTTGTTATGATTAGTGCCGTTAATTTATTTACTCACTACTGAAAGGAAATCAGCCTGAGTTTAGTTGTGATAAAAAAAACAAAAAAACAATTAAGATGAAGGTAAATAATAGCCAAAAAAAAATGATAGATTTATTCATAATACTTCATTTGATGAAATAAATAAAATGGAAATATGTCTATGTCGAATTGAAGAGGTTGGTTAATCTGAATGTTGTCACGTTTACCTGAACACACATCTTTATTCCTAATCAGTTTATTAAAACACATAAATATGCCGTCAAATACAATGCCAAATAAATTCAGCCTGATAAAAAAGGCTTATTAAGAAGATGACATATTTTGCCGGATGTTAGATTTTCCTAAACCTTTATCTACAGTAAAAAATGCATTTAGATATCTGCTCTAAGAATAGCCTCATCCGAGACACAAGGTCTGGAAAAAAGGTAACTTCCTTTCTTGAAATAATTAGTGTTGAGATTTTGATATAGACCAAACGGGTTCTAAAAGAAGAAACAATAGAAAATGGATTTGAAAGAGTCCCAACCATGGAAGCAAGAACGAAATAAACTGCATCCTCCTGGACAAAAGCGACACTTGCAAGGACATTCGGGCCCTAAACCAAGTCAACATAGGAAGCGACCACAGAATGGTTAATGTTAATTAATACGAACAAAGATCGTGAGTAGGTGCTACGCACCAAACTGCAACCACTTAATGTACCAAAAGATCTCACTCGAACCTTCAAAGACTCAGGGTCTTTTCAGCTCCAAAAAGGAGTAAGACAAGGTGATACTAGCTCACCCAAACTCTTCAAAGCCTGCCTCGAGATGATCTTCCGAAACTTAGACTGGGAAAATAAAGGAATTAGGATAGACGGTGAATAGCAAGTCAACCGCAGATTTGCAGACAGCATCAACCTTTTTGCAGAGAGCCTTCACGACTTCCAGTTAATGATAGAATTAAGAAAGCAAGAAAGTCGGTCTTCACAATTCATTATTGTAAACGCTAAACACTTTCTTATGAATCGTAAATGAGCGATACATTTTAATAAATAAAACCCAAAAGTTGTTGGAAAAACTCATATAAAAAAAAAGAGATATTTAAAATTTTTCTTCAAATTAATTTCATTCTTTGTTAATCTTTGAAAGTATTCATGTGAATTCACCGAAATCCGTTTTGTTTTGTTTTTTCAACAGTAAAGTTGCATAACAACTTCAAACGAAGTTTGATAAATGCGGTGATTACGTTGACTATAATGAACTTATCTACCGACATATTCGGTTCACATTTATCAAAAGAGGAAGTTCAAGAAGGAAAGAATGACATCACTTTAATTGCAACGGAAATTCAACATTGTCACGGTTTTTTAGTGCGTATATTTAGTTTCTTTTTGTTTTATGAATGGCAAAAACTGACGGTGACCATTCACTTTATTGAAATTCAGATTGTCTGAATCTCAATGTCTTAAGCCAGTTGGTCTAAACTATTATCATAAGTACTCAATCAGAATTTGTCAATGATTTTTTTGTAAAACTATTGGAAATTGCAGAATTAATGAGATATTTCTTAAATACCCAGGGATATTGTTTTATCAATTATTAATCGAAAAATTTCGAGAATCTGTAAAATCAAAAATTTCCAGTAGATATTTTTTCTTGTAAAAACAAAGTGCCTGCGATATTCTGAAAAAAATTCACTGAAATTTTTTTATGAAAATGTTTCACAACATTAATTTTATCAACACAAAGTTCATGACAATAAAATTGATAGATGACATGTACAATGTGTAGTTTGTCTTAACCAAGAAGTTATCTGAACTATGAGAAGTATTAAATCAGTGTTAAAATATTGGAAATTGCTAAAAAGTTGTTGTTATTGAGTTGAAAAAAATGAAAAGAAGTAAATTTCTAAATTGCTTTATTCATAAGTATTGCCCAAAATTTAAACTGGGAACTCAATTTGCGAGTTTACAAAGCATCAAACTTGTATAAAAGATTAATTTATCCTCAAAATATTTATGCCATTATTAAACGAATTTCTGGAAAAAATCAGATATAATATCAATATAATATCAGATAATATCAATTCTGCAATTTCCAATATCTTCAAGAAAATCCAAAGGCGACCAAACTGCCTTTGGATTTACCAAACGATGTTCGTTAGTTGCAGTAAACTAGCAGACTTACTTCTTATTGCCCTAATGAGTGATAACTATTTGGTACAACGAACTTTTGGTGTAAACAGCCAACCACTCTACTCAATAGGCGAAGATTTACTGTATATAATAAATTCATCACCGTAAGTACAAAATCCATAACCAACATTAAATGTTAGAAAATAAACAAAAACCAGGCGAGTGGGTAGTACCTTCTGATATATTTTTTTAATTGACTTTTTTCATTTAATGAAAGAAAGTACCATTTGGTATCACAAGTTGTTCTCTTTTGTCTTAAGTGATTTCGATTCGGGGGGGATTTCTAACCATTCGCTTTTCTGATTGTTCGCTCTCACGGTGTTCGGTCTTACGGCGTCTGGGCTCGTTCGATTGTGGATTATGAACCAAATACTTTCTTCTACAATATAGAAGGGTTTGTTTGTTTGTTTTGTTGTTTTTTTATTGTTCATTTGGGTTTTTTTTCTTTCTTTTTGCTCATCTGTTTTTTTAGTGGGAGATCTGGGTTTTTATTATCAGGTGTGTGAATACTCTGGCAAGGAGAACGTGGAATGTGCCTCTGTCGTATTCTGATGACGTGCATTCCTTATGTAATAAACAGATTTCCCTTTATTTTCCAGGCTTTCTCTACTCCTACAACCCTCAAACACACACTCTCAATGTCTACCACCATTCCAACCGCAGAAGTAACAATGTTATCTATATTCTTGAATATACACAGAGTACAATACAATACATTGATAAATCTGAATGAGCGTCTGAAATCAAACCTGATACAGTGAGGGAAATCAAGTGTTCGGACACTTACTAAATATTCATTTTATATACTTCCGATGCTCACATTTACTTTGAAACTACGTGGGAGATATTAATCTACATTTATTAAGAAAAATGCATATTTCCAAACATACAGCGCAGAATAAAATATTAACAGAAGTAAGCGTGGAAAAAATATCCGGACACATCGATTTCATATCTTAATAATTAGTTGCATAGCCCTGGTTTGCAATTTAATGTTGGGAGATGTTTTTCGTAACCTTTCACAAGCACTTGGCAACATTCTTTTAAAATCTTGGCCAAACCTTTGTAGCGCCCCTATTCTTTTACTTGGGAATTAAATTTAAAACCCTCCGTTTTGCTAGATACCGAAGACGTCACTTCCTACGTCGACCCTTATAAAAGTCCTGGACACACATAGTCAGACGCTCATTGGCACCAACACCTCTAGCGGGTTACGTTTTTTGGCTCAGGCACTTTTTGCTAATTACTCTCTCTCTCTCTCTCTCTCTCTCTCTCTCTCTCTCTCTCTCTCTCTCTCTCTCTCTCTCTCCTACTCCCTGAGATCGGTATCATTTTGCCGACCTCCTGGCCGATCCGATCGTAGCCATTTTTCCACCGTGACTAATCTCTGTACCAACTTTGCCCAATTCGCTTTACCGATGTTGAGGCATCTCACATACGCACAGCCGTGTCCTTACTTAAGCTCCAAACGCGTATACACCTCTAACTCTCATGAATGAAATGGCAATGCTTTTTACTATCCAATAGTCACGACGATCTTTCCTAATTCTAATTACTTCGGGAAACACGCATAGATAAAACTTCGTGTTCTCTGACTTTCGTGGTCTGTCTGTCGAGTGTCTACCAGAGTCAGAGAATATCCTTCAGGTCACACACGCAACTTGGCAGCTTCGCACACTCACTGAATCTGGTCTCCATAATCATTCCTTGGTACGCTCCAAGCTTTCGACTCCTATACCTATACTATCAATGACAACAAAGTTCCCACCTTTCGCTATCTCTTCTTATCCCTTTACGCGATCGATCGTAATAATGTTATCATACATGCATTCCATTTTCACTCCTTATTTGTCATTACTGTTCTTGTTTTAAATGTGCGTTTTATTTGTCCATCCAAATACTTGTATGAGTTCTTTTTACTTTGTATCATCTCTGCGTCAACGTTCATACTTGACGCACATTCTCTTCATACATCTCCTTTCCTCCTTCCATATCTTCAGTGACGTCGATGCTAATACCAAACCATATGGAAGCAAAATCCTTTGTCTATGACTACAGCTATTACCCACGCATTCCCACACATGTTATAAGGACAATAACTTCTATACTTTCTTTGCAAAAGACCTTCAGATCATTAATGTTTGTATGGTCTTCCGATGGATTCGATTTTTCAAGCATTGCCATGAATTCCAATTGGATTCAAGTCAGGAGATTGGCCACTGAAGCACCTCTATATTGTTATGAACAAGCAATCTGCAAGTGATTTCAACAGTGTTTCTAGTCGCTATCTTGATGGAATATCCAACGTAAGTCAAGCTCAAACTGTTGCACAGAAGAGGACACATTTGCTTCTAAAATACTCCGATACATCGTTCCATTTAGAGTTTCTTTAGTCACGTGAAATTCCCCTGTACCACTGATAAGGAAACATCCCAAACCATGATACTTTTACATCCGAGCTTTACTGTTAGCTGTTTTTTTTTTTTATCCAAGATACATTCATCTTTTCCTCATGCATGACGGGCTAAGTTTTCGCCAAAAAATCAAGTTTTTGATTAATATGATAAGATAATCTTCTTCCAAAAATAATTAGGCTTCTCCTAATGGTCACTAGCGAACTTCATTCAAGAATCCCTGTGCTTTTTTTTTTCAACAAAGGTACTTTCCATGGAGTATGGGATTTTAAGCCATTCATATGTGATTCATTACTAATAGTTCTTTTGATGTATCAGCTGCACTCAAATCATCATGGATCTCCTCTCGAATTACCATTGGATTTGCTTTGACTATTCTTGACATTTTTCGAGTTGTCCATGGATAATTTTCCCGTAGAGTGCCTGTTCGAGGGAAGGTTTTGGGAGAGCCAAACTTCTATTTTAGAAAAATCAATCCAATGCTACTGACATAGATATTTAAGGGCTTCGTCGGTCAAACCTTCATTATGTTGCTCAATTAAGACTTTTTTGTTCGATTGAAAGTTTTATTACTTTAACCATGACTGCCTCGTTTCAAGAAGGTAAAAGTAATGAATGGTGACTGTAATGCAATCATACCATTGTGAAGTATTTTCGGAACATTCCAAAAGTTTCTATAAAGGTACACAAATGTCTAGACCTGCATTCCTTCTTAGATTAAATTTTTATAATGAATTCTCATCAGTGTTCGAATTCTTTTTTCTGCTGTTACTTCTGTTTATATTTTATTCGGCACAACTTGTTTGGAAATATGTATTTGTTTCTTAGTAATTGTTGATCAATATCACAATATATCGCCTGTATAAATTTTAAGTAAATATGTTAAATGGATATTCTATGAGAGTACAAATTCTTATTTCCCTCGCCGTAGTTATATGCATAGAATAAAATCAATTGATCATAATAATTTACTCCCAGTAGAACAATACTTTCGCCTAAAAAATCCAAACATTAGCAATGATGAAAATTTCACCATTATTGAAAAGATAGAAAAGAACACACCTAATAAATCCATATAAATTCCATGAGAAAATGTGGATATCACGCCTAAGATGTTTCCCCGATGGACTGAATATTTAATGAAACGATTCAAATAATGCTTAACTCAAGCCGATAAGTTAGCCACTATCAAAACTCACTTTAACACAACAGTTTCTAAGAAAAGACACAAAAATGCACATAAAAAGACCAACAATCCTAAAGCCCTAACCCTCACAAACACAACACTCTTCCACTATATCACTCTCCTAACAATCTTATAAAAGAACCTTAATAAATCTATCTTAAACACTCCAACCATTCACGTAAATATAAGTCCAATCGAATTCTACCAATAAATGGTCAAACCCAGGAGTAAATACGCCATTAACAAAGTTGGTACCAAACGAAGCAGAATTTTAGGTAGAACAAAAAGACGAGACAAAATCTGCATTGTCATTTTGAATTCAGCCACGAAGCTAAGAGTGGAGAAAAAATCAATTTCAATTTCATGGTGAATAATTCAAACAGCATTTTGGTTGGCTATAATACGGCTAAAACCGACTGTAAATAGCTATAAAATGTCCACCCTGATTGTTTGGGTAAATTACATAAATAAAAAAAGATAGTATTGTTCTTATTTTACCATGGGTTGAGTTCGTTTTATAGTAAATGCACAAATTATTATACAGAGAGTGTAAAGTTATATATTGCTGTTGACGAACAGGTAAATGTATAAGAGAAGCTTGCAGAAGCGTTAATGCTATATCGGTTTCTGGCACAATTACTAAGTTCCGGTAGGTAAAACTTTAGCAACAAGGTTAAATCATATCTAAAACCATCCAAATTGTCGCCAGTTTCTATGCAATGATGACCGAGTCATGGTGCATGGATCCGTCCGAAAATCTAATCACTTATTCAGTTGCCAATTACTCACCCTTCCACAGAATTTCATTGAAAACTTTTGGAGACAAACTTGAGTGAATACAAAAAAGAAAAAAATATACAAATATATACCTCTCAACCATAAACCAATTCTGAGATCCACCCTTAGATGTCATCATATTTTTTCAAGATGTGGCTTACCTTCCCATGAAAGGTCATAAAAATTCATTGAGAATTCTTGGAGATAAGACGGTGAATATAGAAATTTATGGGGAAAAACATAAAGATATGTTTTTGCGTTTTGTTTTTGTTATTTTTCAGATTTGCTCCTCTCTGCCTGCTGAATATATCTCCAAAATTTCTCCATGAATATCAATGAAATTTTGTGAAACGGTGATCAACGGGTAAGAGAGAGGTGATAAAATTTTGGGATGGATCCAAGAATTCGTTTTTGATTGAAAGATATTGTTCCGTTTTAATGTTCTGAACATTTCTATATTCTTTTCTATCCGTTCTCTCAGTGTCTTCGAAAGTTCTCCACGAATTTCAGTGGAATTTCGTGGAAAGGTGTGCCAGCTTGTAAAAAAAAAAAATTATCTAAATTTTGGCGCGAATCTAAGAATTTGTTCTTGAATGGGAAATATCTTTGCGTTTTTCCTGTACTCGCTCCTGTCTATCTATACGATATCCCCGAAAGTTTTTTGCAGATTTCGATGAAATTAAAACACTGGATACAAAAAAAAGTCACTGACTTAGGGATCAGATCTATGAATTTGCTTTTGATTAAAAGATATTCTCCGTTCTAATATTTTATACGATCCAATACTTGCCTCTGTCTATCCATACGATATCTCTGAAAGTTCAGAAAAAATTCAATGAAATTTTATGAAATGGTTTTGCGTTGGATAAGGAAGGAATCAGTAAATTTTTGATCAAGGAATATGTTTTTGATTACTAGAGATTTTTCCATTTCAATATTTTATACATTTCTTTATTCGCTTCAATAGTTCACAATGAATTTCAATGAAATTTATTGGGACAGTTGGACATGTATTAAGTAAGATTAGATTAGATCGTTGGATGAATCCAAAAATTTGTTTGAGTGATATTTCCCGTTTTTTGGTTTTTTTTTTCTTTTTTTCATATATCTCTGTATTCGCTCCTGTCTGTTCACATAATATCCCAAGAATTTCTCGATTAATTTCAGTTAAATTTTTGGTAGGTTAGGGCACGTATTACGTAAAATGTGATTGAATTTGAGGGAAGATCCAGGTATTTGTTTCTGATTGAGAGCTTTTGACCCATTTTCTCCTTCCTATATTTTTAGTTCACCCTACCTCTCTGCGCGATATCTCCAAAAGTTCTCAATGAACGTCAACGAAATTTCATGGTAAGGAAAAAGTAATCGAATTTGAGGTCGAATCCAGATATATTTTTTGATTGACAGATATTTAGCGTTGTTTTTCTGACATTCCTGCATTCGCTCTTGTCTATACTTCCAAAAGCTCTGAATAAATCCCAATGAAATGAGCTATAGGCCAGGAAGGAAGTGATTAAATTTAAGGATATATCTATTGATGATGACTCAGTTATAAATGAAAGTAATGTATATTCATCGTCGTCAATTTTGAATTCCGAAATGGCCGCCCTTAAAGTTGATAAAAAAACTGACAACAATTATTGTCTTAATCTGTATGGGTTTTAGATAGGATTTAAGCTGGTTGCCAAGATTCTACACAAAAAAATGTCAACTTCCATATTTCGATAAACACAGTTTTTTTTCTTGAATTGATCCATTTGGCCCCACATGTGGCAATGTTGGTAATATTATCCATGATTTAGGTCGTTTTGTTTTTTTACTGAATAGTCAAAAACTGAGTGAAAATACGAAACGTACTCTAATTCTAAACTCTCCATTATGAGAATGTGACTCTTAATGTTTTAAGGTTTTAACCTGTTTAACTTCTGAATATTTCAATTTTCCAACTTTCTTGAATGTTAACCATTCTAGCCCCCGACCCAATAGAATGTCCAGAAGAACTCATAATAACACTATCGACAAAGTTGAAATAACAAGTTCATGCTGAATGCGGTGCCTATGGCAACTTGTTTGAAATCAACCTCATTCCTAACCTGAGAATGACATGTTAATGTGGTGCAATTTTTCACTCCCTTCTGACATCCGGAAATAACATAGTAGTACTACCAAAACAATATGAAAAGTCGCATATGTTTTTCTCTGCTTTGGATATTTACTAATTTTTGATGACAATGATAATAACTCCGAATCATGTCCGGAAAATACCAATCAAATCAAAATTTAATGTAAATAAAAATTCCATACTAACATAACAATTCATGTTCTGTCATTCAACAGCACACACACACACACACACACCTATATATATATATATATATATATATATATAGTGAAATGATGAATTTGCTACACGAATGAGTTTATGTTTCTGCCTTTTGGGGCTTCTTCAGGCGAACGACTTGATTTATTCGGGTCCCCATTTAGGACGTTATTTGTGTGTGTCTATTTTTCGGAGTGGAAAACTTTGTTCCATTTTATATATATATATATATATATATATATATATATATATATATATATATATATGTGTGTGTGTGTGTGTGTGTGTGTGTGTGTGTGTGTGTGTGTGTGTGTGTTGGTCTTTTTATATATATATTCAGTGTATTCGCAACACAAACCCTTTTAGGCTTCTTCAGGCGAATGATTCGATTTATTTGGATCTCTATTTAGGACGTTATTGGGAAGTGTTTTTATTTTCTCTGCCATATGTTATTTATATCTCTTTTTCATTTTCTCTTGTTTGCGATTGTTCCATTCGTATTATATGAAGTTACTTTTCAATTTGCAGCATCCTGATTTGTTGTTTGTTGATAATGATAATAATAATAATGATAAGGGGAAGGATTGAGACCGTACGGACCACAGCACTACTGGGAACTGCACAGATACTGAGGAAGGTGCTAGAGATATAAGGACTGCAACGAATTGTAGCCCTGACATGTTAGGTGAAAGAGAGAGGAGACGTTAGCTGAAGACCTGAGGAGACTTATTGTCACTCAGCCTTCAGCGATAACCACTGGGCAACCGGTGTGAAACTGTAAATCGCAAAATTACTGCGACATATGAGTACTAGGAGAGGTGGGCTGGAGACTTGAGGAAACTTGCTGTCACTCAAACTCCAGCAGTTACCACCAGGCAGCTGGTGTGAGATTCCTAATAATATAGAGATTCGCATTAATGTAGAGAGAGGTTCAGGTGACACATCTGAAGAATGCCCCCCCAGCACAATTAGTACCAATAACAAAACTAGAATAACTCCCCATGAGACCCCCACAGTAAGCTATGTATCAGAGGGTGATGACGAGGCACCAACGGAAGAAGAGAACACCAAAATACAAGCTTTGAAAGAGATCATGCGAGGAGAGAAAACAACACTCCCCTCCCTAAGAGACAAAGACAGAAAGAAAGTCGGAGAAGTGACCGAGCAGGTCAACTGCCTCTTACAGCACATAGAAACAAACACCCTCCTAGAACTTAACAACCTAATTTACGCAGGGGCGAAAATGGTAGCACAAAGCTTTACAACACAAGATAGGAACCCGAGCAATAATAGGGAAGGGAAACCCAACTGGGAGAGAAGGTTACAAAGGCAGATCTCCCAACTACAGAGAGATGAAGTACTACTTAGAAATACACCACACACAGACAGACCACGAGTAAGACTTTATAACAAATACAAGGTAACGCAAAAAGGCATCGCAACTGTAGTCGAAGAGTTACACCAGAAAAGACTAGCCAAAGAGGCAAGACTAAAAAGATACAGACTAAGAACGGCCCAATACACACAAAACCGCACATTCCAAAACAATGAGAAAAAGTTTTACCGAGATTTAAATGGGGAAAGAAGGCAGGACATGAAACCAGATGCCACAGAGGCCAAGAACTATTGGAATAGCATATGGGGGCACCCAAAAAGACATAACGTAACACCGCAATGGTTAGGAAACATGAGAAAAGAACTAGGAGATATAGACAAGGGAGAACCAATAGTACTGAATGAAACCACATTGAAACATACTCTTAGGAAAGTAGCCAACTGGAAAGCACCGGGTCCCGACGGGATCCATGGGTATTGGTTCAAAAAATTTACCACGTTACACGGCAGGCTCACTCACCTACTCCAAAATTGTCTGAATGAAGGCAAAGCACCAGAATGGATGACTAAAGGCAGAACCACCCTCATCCAAAAAGACCCGGGAAAGGGGAACATAGCAAGCAACTATAGACCAATCACTTGCCTACCACTTATGTGGAAAATCCTGACCGGGCAAATAGCAGAGAGAATATACATGTCAATGGATAGAAGGGGACTACTACCAGAAGAACAGAAAGGGTGTAGGATAGGGACCAAAGGGGCAAACGATTTACTCTACATAGACCAGATGATCTTAAAAGAAGTAAGGAAAAGGAGAAAGAATATCGCAATGGGATGGATAGATTACAAAAAGGCATACGATATGATTCCACATAGCTGGATACTCGAATGCCTTAGAATGTTCAAAATTAGCGAACCGGTGGTTAAATTCATTGGTAATTCAATGGAAGACTGGAAAGTAGATTTGACAGCCGCAGGGGACAAACTAGCCGAGGTAGGGATAAAAAGGGGGATCTTCCAAGGGGACTCGTTGTCCCCACTATTATTTGTTCTAACAATGATACCGCTTAACAGAATCCTGAAAAACAGCAAAGGATACCACTTCTCTAAAACAAAAGGAAAGGTCAATCACTTAATGTACATGGACGATATTAAATTGTTTGCGAAAAACAGGGGAGAGCTTGAGACTCTGTTCAACGAAGTAAGAGAATATAGTGAGGACATAGGAATGGAGTTTGGGATAGAAAAATGCGCAATCATGGTAATGCACAAAGGAAGGCTTTCAATGACTGAGGGAATTGAACTTCCGGACAACAACAAGATTAGGGCATTGACTGCACAAGACCGATACAAGTACCTAGGTGTCCTTGAATGTGACACGATAAAACGGGAAGAGATGAAGGAGAAAATTAAGAGGGAATACCTTAGAAGGATAAGGAAAATATTAGAAACCAAATTAAATAGCAGAAATCTAATAAAAGGAATGAACACCTGGGCTGTGTCAGTAGTTAGGTATACAGGACCATTCCTAGGATGGACAAAGGAAGAGCTCCAATCAATGGATAGGCGAACAAGGAAACTTATGACGATGCATAAAGCATTACACCCTAGGGATGATACAGATAGACTATACGTTAAGAGAAAAGAAGGTGGTAGGGGGCTCATCAGCATAGAAGATTGTGTCCAGAGAGCTAAAGTAGTCCTAGATAAATATGTGCAAACAAATAGTGAAGAAATCATAAAGAGCGCGAGGGATAGTGCAACAAACAAAGTAGAAAGCAATGGAACGGTACAGCAAACTAGAAAAGAAAAGTGGGAAGGGAAAAAATTGTACGGCGAGTTTAAAAGACAGATAAAAGATATAGCAGACGAGAAATCATGGACGTGGTTACGAAAGGGAAACCTTAAGAGAGAAACAGAATCGCTCATCATGGCAGCCCAAAACAAAAGCATAAGGACAAACTACATAAAAGCAAAAATCGACAGAACACAGACAAACAGCAAATGCCGCATGTGCGGT
The DNA here is from genome assembly GCA_963457665.1 of Thysanoteuthis rhombus. Lineage (NCBI taxonomy): Eukaryota > Metazoa > Mollusca > Cephalopoda > Oegopsida > Thysanoteuthidae > Thysanoteuthis > Thysanoteuthis major. Next base: position 70,874,834 of record OY735205.1, on the reverse strand, counting down.
GAAAGAGATGAGACAGTAAACCACATAACTAGTGAATGTAGTCAACTCGCCCAGAAGGAGTATAAGCATAGACACGATAGAGTAGCAACGATGATACACTGGGAACTAAGTAAACAAATGGGATTCAACCATGGGGAAAAGTGGTATCAGCACAAGCCAGAGGCAGTCTTGGAGAATGACAACCACAAACTACTGTGGGACTTTGACATCCAAACTGACCACCTCATCCAGGCAAGAAGGCCGGACTTAGTAATAGTAGACAAAAAAAGGAAGGCCTGCCAAATAGTAGACGTGGCTGTGCCTGCAGACCATAGAGTAAAGAAGAAGGAGGGTGAAAAAAGGGAAAAATACCAGGACCTAGCAAGGGAGTTAAAGAAAATGTGGAACATGAAAACCAGGGTAGTACCAGTCATAGTGGGAGCACTAGGAACTGTCCCCAGAACGCTGAGGGAGAGACTGGAGGAGATCGGGATTAGGGGGAGGATAGAGACCGTACAGACCACAGCACTACTGGGAACTGCACGGGTACTGAGGAAGGTGCTAGAGATATAAGTACTGCAACGAATTGTAGCTCTGTCATGATATGCGAAAGAGGGAGGAGACGTTAGCTGAAGACCTGAGGAGACTTATTGTCACTCAGCCCTCAGCGATAACCACTGGGCAACCGGTGTGAAACTGTAAATCGCAGAATTACTGCGACCTGCTAGTACTAGGAGAGGAGGGCTGGAGACTTGAGGAGACTTGCTGTCACTCAAACTCCAGCGGTTACCACCAGGCAACTGGTGTGAGATTCCAAATAATAATAATAATAATAATAATAATAATAATAATAATAATAATAAGAAGAAGAAGAAGAAGAAGAAGAAGAGGAAGAAGAAGAAGACAATAGCTATGGTGATAGTTTTTAAATATATCTGTACGTGGGGTGTTAAATCATGTTGATTTTGTGTGATGCCAACTCTCTAGAGCTACTTCATTATTTCTTCTTCCTAAGTCTGTCTTCTAAGTGAAGGTGACAATTTTTAATTTTTTCATCATGGCATAGGTGACATGGTGTTTCAATATTCTGTCACGTGCGTTTGTTTCAATATTTTTCATCTTACAATGGGTGTGCCATTGCTGTCGTTGAGGTCCCAGTAATGTGTGGATAATGATGCATTGTTTTTGTATTTTTTGTTTGGGGAGGATGTTGTAAGGTTGGCTAATCTTAATTCAAAAAGTGTTTTTTGATATTCCTAAGTAATAGTCGGTTTCTAAGACTTTCTCTCTACCTACAATATTCTATTTAAGGCTTTTGTTTTGCAAAGGCAACCTGTTGCTATTTATTGCAGTCTGGTTTGTTTAGATCCGATTTACATGTATTATTTCTTATTACTTTGCTGTTATGCTTCTTCTATGATTTTTTGAGAGCTG
>OY735205.1:70715921-70868421 GCA_963457665.1 Thysanoteuthis rhombus | reverse complement strand
GTCCATGCAGTGACCCAAACTCATACTGACTAATAAATGAAAATGAATAAAAAAGATTCACCAAGTTAGATAAACCTAATTGAATTAAATAGGAGAAATAAATGTACAACACCATCAATATTGTAAAACCTAAGAACATCTGACTTAGCTTCTTCTTGCCCCTCTCATCATGTACATGACTGCTAGGTAGCTGAACTAGGCTGACCGATAACTTTACAGGTTGAGCCTGCCCCCCAAATAAGTAAGCAGAGTTGGAATTTCTGATTGGGTTGATAAGATTAAAAAGAATATCTTCTAACCATCCATTTGAAAATCTTCCTTGAGTGAAACAACTTGTGCAATTTGTAATGCATCTTTCTGTTTTTCCTTTTCATATGTATACATATACGTATATATGTACATATGTGGAGAGAGAGATAGAGAGAGAGGTGTGCGTTTATTAACATAGTAATTAAAACCTCATTGCAACAATATGTTTCACACTTAACAGCAATGTCCCAGAAATTGTTATACTCATATGTTTCTGTATAATTCATCTTATTGTTTTTGACGGTTGTTCTTTTGATTCAGTTGTTATGGAATCATAGAGTTTTTCAACTGTTAAGATTTGTGATTTTGTGCAATTTGTTCTTATGCCAACATTTGAATGTTTGTTCAAAAGACTGTCTTGGTTCCAGGTAAAGTATTCATTTTTTCAAGTGTTTCTCTAAGTTGTGACATTTTTCTTATTTTCCTGAAGGACCATGGAAACAAAGAAGCTTTGTACACAAATTATCATTCACTAAGAAAAAACATGAATACAGCACAACACAATCAAAATATGTACGGGGCCTTTGAAAAAACAAAAACATACCAGAAATAACATGGAAATTTTCGTGATGATATTTTATACTTGGACTCTCATACGATTCCTTAAGTTGAACAATGTTAAGCCAGGAGTATCTATGGGATGATATGAAGCAGGAGTTCCAAACCCTTTTTTGTTCTGTTTACTCCTGGCAACTTTTCAAAAGCAAATTTACCCGCACCCTGTTCTGTTCAGTAATTTCAGTTTACACTTCTTGTGTTTTATTCTCCTCTGGATTAGACTACTACGTAATACAACGAAACTTATTTATAAAATGCCAGATACTACCTCAGCCTTCTAAATGCCCTCAAACCAACACAAAAAAACACTCCTCGAATCTGACCCTTCTCATTTGACTTCCCTCTTCTCGCTGATCATCCTTATTCGACCATCTTTACAAACTCCTCCCCACTTCATCTCCTCCTAAACAACCAGAAAAACACATTACAAAAAATATCCTTGACCTCATTTCATTCCTCACACTCAAACTTGTACACAACATGCAGTTTTCTGCACTATTGCATGTGCCTTTGTGAAAGTTGGTGGAACCAATGGAATGCATAAAGCCTGTCATCACATTAATAAAAACTTTCAAGATGTAACACTTGTTTTCCTCTTCAATCCTTTTCACCTTTCAAATTACCACCATCATTGCTACAATTACAACATGATAATTAATCTTGTTAAGTCCAAAACTCTAGGAAAAGCAGTATTTTTTTACAAAATAGGCCAATTTCAAATTTTCTCCTCAACTTTAAACAAAAAAAATATAATTAAAGAAGATAAATTCAGAATCAGCAAATCTATTCCGTGGATTGGTAAAATTTATTTCAAGATGGAAATTCAAAATCTATTAGACCTTTCTTCAGGAAATTTGTAAATTTTGAGAATAAATTATTTTTCCTGGTTTTAGGGAGTGAGAGGCTTCTATTTACAATGTTATTATAATGCTATAATTATTTTTTAGAAGTAGACCTCCTAATTCAAGTGGTACCTACATTATCTCGAGTCATCAACAGAGGTAATTCTGATCTGTATTCAGACATAGTGGAGTAACACCTCTGACACTCTCTCAACTGAAAGTTTTTATGGCTGTCAGCTCCATTAACTGGGAATAGCCACCCAGTATTTCTAGTTAGTTATAATTTAATAGAAGTTATATTTGTTATCAGATGATATTATAAAAAGAAAATGTAGAAACTTCCACATTTGATATCATTTGGTAATTATTTTGAAATCAGGTCATCTAATAAAATTTAAGAAATCTGTATGGATGTATGTGTCCATGCACTGCAATTACTCAACAACTGGTCATTGTACAAAATTGACATTCACCAGTTATATTAGTCAGTATACCAGGCAATGCAGTGTTGAGTTCAAAGTATTTTGGATCTATGGTTTTTGAGAAATAAATAAAACATTTAGAATTGTCTAAATTTAGTTATCAAATATCTAAATTCAGATATTAAATATCTAAATTTGTAACACTGAAGAGGAGTAACCGAAATACTTTGAAGCCTTAGTTTCGTATGACAAACATACAACTATTTTAATTGAAGATTATGACAGGCTTCTTCACACACCATAAAGTCTGGCCCCTGCCAAACGGTCATTGCCCTAATTTGCACAATGAGAGAAACTTTATATCGAAATCAAGTTCCGATATATAAACGACAATACCTCAATCAAGCTATTTAGAAATTGATATTTAATAGATTCTCCATAAATTTTGACAACTATGGTATCATAATTATCTTTGTATACATATTTCTGCAATTAAAGTATGTGATTTTATTGATGTAATCAATGGAATGTATCAATATCAATTATGAAATATTTTTATATAGACTATTATGACATGCAGAAACAAATGATTCTAATATATCTGTCATTAGAAAATATCAGCCAGAACTGTCAACAAAAATGTCAAAATAAGTTTCTTCAGTTTTCAAGTTGTTCTGGCTGTCTGTCTGGCTATGTATGTATGTATGTATGATGAATACAGGCCACATCAATCAAACTAGAGGGTTGAAAATTATGTTTAGATGGGGGGAATTTGCTATGTAAGTTCATGCTAAATTGATCACTTGGTTTGTGTCTGTTTTGTTTTTGTTTTTTTTGAAAAATCAGACTTTTAAAGTAATCATTGCCCAACAAAATTCGTCCTTTTTGCTCCCATTCAAGCATTAACATCTCTTTTCATTCTTACCATTGTATTAAAAGGATAATTAAGGAGGAAGAAGAGAAAGGATGAAAGATGCAGGGAGAATTTAAAGCTCATTGCTATAAGATACTATACCTCACTTGCTGTGAGCAGCATTTGACTCCTGGCTTTTCTTACCAACTCTGTTAGCGGTGAAACATCAAAAGAGGAAAGGAGTAATAAAACATAAGAACATGTTAAAACAGACAAATCTGCAAGTTTTATTGCTGTGAGTAGACACAAGAGAACAATACTAATAACACATAAAATGAATCACACCATAGCCTGTACATGTACTGATTATCTAAAAATTATTGTAAAAAAAATGCAATTTAAGATTCAGGCATTGTTGGTCCCAAATGACCAAAGAGATCCTAAAAGTACTTTTTTTGAAAAATCTACAAAAAAATATTGAATAGTGCGTAGTGGTATACTCTCACAAATTTTCAAGTTGATGGCCCCTAAATTGTGATTGCAAGTGTCCAGAAGTTCACAGAGACAAGCTGAGAGAGAAGAATCTGTCACCCACTTGGCTGCTTGCGCAGATAGGCCATTTGTAGGGTGACAGTGATTTCTTGATTATCAGAAAGAGAAACAGTTTTACAGAGAAACAAGCAGAATAATATTAAGAATCTTATTGGCTAAGTGTAGAATATCCCATCTATTTCTTACATACAAATTTTTTTACAAAATATGATACACATTATCAAAAACTGTCAACCAAAACTGTCAACATAGGTTTCTTCAGTTTTCTAACTGATCTGGCTAGCTATGTATGCATGTATCACATGTAGGGGCTGCAGCAGTGGTGAAAATTCCAACGTTCACTCTTTATTACGTCTTGTTTTGTTTTTTTGACCCCCCCCCCTCTCTTAATAGGTTTTTATTTGTGGATTCATTTTGCAAAGTGAGTTTATGCTAAATTGATCCCTTACTTTGTGTCCACTAGCAATTCACACTTGTTTGTTGAAAATTCAAACTTTTTTAGAGATCACTTCCTAACAGAGAACAAGAGAAGTAACTTATTCATTGATCACCCCCTTTTCAAATTTTCAATTGATCACCTCGAACATGGCATGCTGCCAAAAGATATTGGTTATATGTCGGTTTGTATTGAGTGACTAAGCAGGCCTGTTTAAATAATTTTTGAACATTGACCATTCATTTTTGGGATCCATTTTACTTCTAATTAAATACTCTATCAAATAACACTGAAAATTTAGTGAATTTACATCATCTACATAGTAATTTTCTTTTGTAAATGTTTGTTTTCAAGCTCCAATGCTGAAATAATGTTAGTCATCAAACTCCTACGGAGTTGACTTTATTTACCTATATATATATGTATGTATATATAGAGTGAGAGTGACAGACAGGCAGACAGACAGAGACAGAGAGATAGAGATGAATAAAGAAATAAAGTGAGAAAGAGAGAATGGAAAGCTATGGATTTTTGATTTATCTGGAGTCACTAAACAGATTATTTTAATTAGAATTTTCTACTTTTTCTTTCTCTCTTAATTTTTCTGACAATTCTTTTTCTTTTTCTTTCTTTGCTACTCGTTGCAGTTCTAACCATCCATAGCAGAAACTTTACATTTTGCCAACACTCTCCTTTCAATGAGTAGGGGGAAACATTCTTTTTAATTTTTTGAATATTTGTTTTTAAGCTGGAATTGTTGGGTTCAGGGAGGAGTTTGACCCTGAAACAGCCAGTCTTGTTCCTTTTCTTTACTTTTAATCAAATAACGTAAGAAACTTTTTTTTTGAGCAGATGGTGGGGGGTCCAATTTTGAATTTCTCCATACTAGACAATGAATATATTTTTGCCTTTAAGATAAATCTATAATTACTTGGGATTGCTCGTTTTTGTTTTTTTTTTATAAACTTTCTTCATCCAGGAAACAACTGTCTAATTTTACTTCACCCGAGCAGGGGATGGGAGAGAAGCCTGTGCCACCCCCAAATCCGTGTCTGGAACGGATACTTTTTAATTTATGAAAAAGGAGAATCCTCCAAGCTGGACAATTTTTCTCAAGGTACACATTTGCATGCGTCACCGAAAAGCTGCCGCAAACCAACTCGACAATTCCTATGATTTTTTTTTGCGAGAACAAAATCGAAATTACGTATAAATATATCTATTGAGCAACATTTTCGAAGTATTTATTCATATCAAGTTATTACAACCGACTAATGTAACGATATCACGAATGAAAACCTTTTGAAAACAAACAAAATTGCAATCCCGGAATTTTACGACACTTGAATCAAATTACGTTCGCCCCCCACTCCATGCTCTCTCTCTCTCCCACCTAAATAGGATTTATTTAAAGTTTATAGAAAGAATTACATAATTTCCCCTTCTTGTTATTGTTCTTGAATGTTTAAAGTTTAAGGGAAAAAAGGAGATAATTGTTATTTCTTCATAGAAGTTGAGTAAAGTGAGAAAGAAAAGCCATTTTTGTCCTTTTTTTGTGTGTTTATGAAGAAGATGAGATATGGAAGAAAGACTTTTATTGTGCCAATATGGCGCTAACCTGTTAAGGTCTCCTCTTTTAAGACCAGAATGAAAAGACAATTTTCTTATTAATTTCCCACGAATTTACCGACAGTTTTCGACTAAAAAAAATGGATGAAGTTGGATCTAAATTGATATTGTCATCAGTTCTAGAACCAAAGGATGAGCTTGAAGAGGTAATTTATTTGTGACCTATACAACAACTTACTTCACACACCCTAACGATAAATGAACATTACCGTGTTTACTCGTGTATAATGCGATAAATTTATTATTTCAATATTGATAATAGACAACTAAACTAATCAGCGTCGTATCAAATAATCATAATAGCTTTATTTTACAATTTTGTGAAAAATAGTTTGAAAAAAAAAACAGAAAAAAAAAAGTTTCTGACGTATTTTCATCCTTATTTTTCCTAGTACTCTATTCACTCGTGTATAATGCGACAAATTTATCATTTATCATATGTATTATTAATGGAAAAATACCAAACAATTTAGTGTATCATTGTCTTCAATTATAAGTGGCCTTATTGTTATAAAATGTTGAGAAAAATAGGTTTAAAAAGCACTAGATAAAAAGTTTCAGGCAATTTTATTTTCCAAGTACCGTATTTACTCGTGTATAATTCGATAAATGTATTATTTTAACATTAATACTGAGAAACTAAACGAATTATTACTGTATTTAATAATCATCATAGCCTCTTTATAAAATATTGAGGAAAATAATACAAGTTGAAAAAAAAAGGCCACAGAAAATGAAAGTTTCAGACCATTTATTTGCAAAGGAGTGTATTTACTCGTGTATAACGTGAGAAATTTTAATAAAACGAAATCGGGGTTAAAATTTTAGGTTTGCATTATTCACGAGAAAAAAAAATGTTATTTTTTTTAATTTTTAGCTACAAAACGTGGGTTGCATTATATCTGAGATTGTGTTATACTCGAAAAAATACGGTAAAAGTTTGAAAGCCACGGTTGCAATTCTGAAATTCCAATAATACATTTTTCCTTAATTAATGGTAATAATTATATTGTAAAATGTCTCTTAAAATGTTGCTTTTATTTTTATTTGTTAAAAGCTTTTTTATCCACGCTAAAAAATTCAATTTATTTTCAATTTAAATCTTCTCCTTAAACCACCTTGGAATATCCTTTTTTCAAAATCCTTCTTCGCCACCTTTTTATCTTTTCCAACTTCTACCGCCACTTTTTTAATTGCTTTTTTTCTATTTCCTTGACTTTGAAAACAAACTTGTCTTACAGTGAAAATATTTGATTTCGATTTCAATCTGTCTTGGAATATCTTTTTAATATGCTTTTTATCTTTTGTAGAAACTTTAAACTTGGCTTTTTTCATTATTTTTCTTTTGTTTTGTCTACCTCCCTAAAAAAATTCAATCAACACATTTTTTCAAAATCTCAATTCAGATTTTTTCTCGCATTTGCTAATACTTTTCTTGACATCATATATTTATTAGTTCATCATTTGTTAAAACAATTGGTTCTACTTTTATTAAAGAGTTGAATTTAAGCAACTCGCACGTGTAGGCTGTTTTCTCCAATGATGTTATTACACACACGCATAAACCAGTGTTGCCAACTTTATTTTGAAGTTTACATCCAAAATTGAGTCAAAAAACACCTGGAAACATCTTCATTTTGTAAATATTTACCTATAATCTAGAAAATGTATTGAATATCATTGATGAATTGAGTGTGACTTTATTCTTCGACATTTGTTTTTTATTAGAAATATTACCTATTTTATTTCTATACATGAAATAAAGATGATATTCTATAAAATTGTTTTATCTAAATAGCAATTTTTGATATCTAGAAGCAACTAAAACATTTAGATTTTAAAATAAACTAAATTGGCAGCACCAACTCAATCTAAGGATTTCACTTAATTATTCTCATCATCAATAATTTTTTTCTTATTCTGTCAAGTCGTCATCAGAGTAGAACTATTCATTTTTATCACTGTGTTCAGATTTTATAGTTTTTTGTTGTTTTTTAAGTCAAGTAAATATTGGCTTGATATTCTGTAAAGTTATCTACAATAACTTCTTAGTTTATTTATTTATTCCATCGTACTTTCTAATTTTCTTTTTTTTCAAGTAACTTCAGGTTGTTGGGATCCACCACTGGTTGAGCAAAGCACAATTTGAAGAGATATTTTTTCATATACAGATGAAGAAATTTTGGCAATGAAAAAAAAGCAACTAATTAATCCCAAATATGTCCATGAATCATTTCTAGAACTAACATATCATCTAATTAGACTGATGGAGTGAAAAAGATTAAAAAATGGACCCCCACTCAAAATCCTGGATCCATCGTTGACTTCATTCATTTGCTTTAACCATTTCCAACCAAGAGGAACCTCAGAGGATTTGGGGTTTTCCTTAGGTCACCTAGACCCTTTTTGTTGAGGGAAGAAAAAGATTTTGTGACGCAAGAAAATATCTCAAATTGTCAATGTTCTTTTATTGAACCACCATAGCCACCAAAGGTGACGAAGGGTGCTATCCTCTTTTTAATATATGTGTGTGTTTATGTTTCAGCACTCCTGGCCTTAATGTATTCCTAACAGACTTGGAAACTGGCATCAGTACTCCACTAGACCCCTTCTAAATTAATTTTCTTTTCTTTGAAAAAAGCTCTTCGACAAATTTATTGATAACGTCTAGATTCTACTGACTCTATTAGAGATGTTTTCCATTGGAAAACACGAGTGCTCATAAGTAGAATTTATACTTATTCTTTGTTGAAATTTTTTTTTTTACACGACTTCATATTTTGATGCTACAATTGATCAATTATTGACTGTGGTGACGAGTTATATTTTTATTTATTCTTCTCTAAAAAAGAAGGTTGAATAGGGTGGAATAACCCTGGTGATGATAGCTTGAAAAAGATGAAGGATGAAAAGGTGTCATTACCCACTCCTTTCTCTAAAGTGTTAGAGAAAACCCTTTCAGGAAAACAAAATGTGTAGAATTTTTAAATCCTAATTTCTATCTGTTTTACAGTAAACCTTTTCTGTAATGAAATAATTAAAGGGAAGCGATGATCATTGAAGCTGATAATTGATTGTATCTGATGGTTGCCTCTTGTTCAGTGAATAGATTCAATAGTTTGCCACATTTATCTTCAATCTTACTTTGTTCAGTGAATTTAAAATGCTGCAACCAGCCTCTCAGCAACACATTGATTATCCAGACCTCGTGTCGGCACACCTCTCAACCTACTGTTGCTTGTACCACTGAACGACTGCTTCATCCAGTCAAAGGGTAGCTTACTCGACCTAAATAATTTTGCTTCATCAGGTCCAGACTACAGCTTCCTCATGATCTCTCTGATATTGTCCTTTACCTTCAGGATGTCATGGATCATTGTCTTTTGGAGACCATATATATCCATGAGTTCAATCCATCTCTTACCAGACTCCTGTTCCTAAATAACTTTGAGTCCCATCTTCAAAGATGATTTATTGCACTTTGGAGGATGTGTACTACATTCAGAAGCCAAGGCATAAATGCTCGGAGCATGGAACGTGTTAATGCGACCGAGTACCCAAGCCGACCGTATCATAACTACTTGCACACATGCCAGAATTGCTTCACACCAATGAATCCTGTTAGTCTTAGCATGCAAGTGATCGATGATCGTTTTTCGCATTTATCGAACTTAGCCTGGTGAATAAGGTTTGTTATGGTGCATATAATTGCCGAACTTTGTTCTGTGTGTTCGCTGCATTTATGTTTGGTAAATAAGAAGAAAGTCTGTCATGGTGCACGTGTTTGCCCTATTCATTGAACTTAATTCAGTAAATCCTAAGTCAGTTCAGATGGATTCATGAGTTCATTAAAAACAATATTCAATATTGTGAGGGTTCACTGTATTTGTAGTCCTGAACAATCCCAAGCTTTGTTATCAAACTTTTGTGCTACTATTTATTTTCATCTCCATTTTGTTGCCTTTTATCGCAACTAAACTTAGGCAGGCTTCCCTTTGGCAGTGAGTAAGTGAATTAACAGCATAGATCAGAATAAAGAATAAGTTCCCAATGAGATGAGGATAAATGGTAGCAAAGAATTAATGATTTACAATTCTTCATTTCATTAAATAAATGATTAGATAAAGCTTAACCCTAACAAAAAAGAGTAAAGCTGTAAAAATGTATGGATAGAATACGAGGCCAATCTTTGATTAAGTAAGAATGAAAAGAAACTAGGAAGGTTAAAATTTTGATATTTCCACCAATTACTTCAATTCATGTCCTGTTTTTATTATTTTCCTGTTTGTAGGGTGTCCTTCTTTCCAGTTTAAATTGAAAAACCTTCAGCGTTTTTTCAAAAATTCAACTTCTCTCTTGGTAGCTTCTATGTATTTCCAAAATGCCGATTGAACCTTTTTAGATAAGCCAGCCATAACGATTCACTTGAGTGAGTGTTGAGTCACTTTTCCTTATTCATAAGTGATGAAGATCTGCTTCAATTTATGGATGACTAGTGAAGAGGAAACTTGATGTCATCCAAGATGTATTAGTATTTTCCCTCCGTCATAAAACGGGTAATATTCTAGTAATGAAATCTGTCCGATACATGTCACAGGTTACATTCCTTTATTTATGTATCTGAAAGTCTCTTTCTTTTGTATCTATGTTGGTGCTTCCACTTCACACTGGTATCATTGGTTTTTATTCTTCAATCTATTTCTGTCGTCCAATGAGGCAAGTGCATTTAGCACTGGGCTCTCCGTATGAGTAACTTGACTTTTTACACATATCAACAACTTTCATTTTGTATTAACTTTTGTAAAACTCAACAGATTATAATGAAATTCATGTCATCTCGTTGAGACCTGTGAGTACAAGTAACTTTTCAATTGTATTGGCTCATAAAAATAGCTCTAATATATGCTAAGCTACAATTTGGATGGAAATTTTTATTTCAAATTTGATATTACACACCTTAAGTGTGGAAGTGAATTTCATCAAACTCTCCATAGACTCTCAATTTGACCCAGTGAAAGGTTTTTTTTTCTTCTAAGAACAGGGATTCATATAATGAGTTTTAGTGCTGCAAATTGGAGAGATTTCAGAAGTTTGGCACAATTGATTTTATATTCAAGAATAAATTGACTCCACTACATATGTTCACATACAACAATTGCTTAGCATGTTCAATTTTATAATCGGGAGATTGGTGGTTTGAATCTACTTGAGAACCACTTGAAAAAAAAACCACTTCATATTGATATTGAAGAAAATGGGACGGATAAGAAAAATGTGTTCTTGTGTAAGAAGGTGTTATTATAACTATGAAAATCCAAACACTGAACATGACACAGACAAAAAAATATTAATGCACTGGCATAACTGAACAATCTTATTTTATAAAATTCAGTTTCTTTTATCTTAATACATCCACATATATCTTGTACAATTATTTTGATATTCCTTTGTTTATTTTATGTTAAAATCTTCTTGTTCAGTATTCACTAAGGTTTAACAATAACATTTAAACATCGGGCTGGTATGAATTTTTCTTATTGGTATAGACAATACGTAAAAATATCTTCAAAAACAAACACCAGTCAAATCTGTGGCTGTTATGTTACTCTTGGGTGCTGAATACCCCCCCACCCCCTGTTTATTAGATTTCTCGTTCTGTAAATATTTTCTTGATGTATTGATTAAAATGCATATTTTTGTTGGCAAATCCCCTCAAACCAGGCACCAATTTTCTAGAATTCGTCTCTCAATGAACATAATGTTTATCAGTACTTAGTCTTATGATCCCACTTATTTAACCCCTGAGAGTAATTTGTTCCTGGTTGTAGGTATTTCAGGTATAGGACCATCAGCTGCTAGAATATTAGGGATCAAGTAAAGATCAGCACCTCTTTCTTCTTGGTGTTCATCAACAGCCTTTTAGTGTCCATCGTCAGACAAGGACTTTCCTCAAGATTCACCTGACTTCTTTATGATGGACATTTCTGAACTTGTTCACTTTGTCATGTTATATTTTATCAATCACGGTTTCATATGTGACCTCTGGGGATCCTTATTGTGAGTTTTGATGCCCAGCAGCTGTCTTTCTCGCATCAGGACCAGCCCATTGCCATTTGAGTTTTCTAATAGATTCTCTGATATTTCAGACTCCTGTTTTTCCTCTAATATATTGTGCTGTCCTGTGATCTGTCCATGTGAAGATTCTCATTTTTACGTCACATGGTTCCAAGTTTTTAGTTTCCATATTTCAACTCCATAGGTGACCATCAGGAGGATGCATTGGTTGTATATCCTTTAGGACTAGTGGAATTTTCTTGTTCTTGAAGGTTGAACTTGCTCTCTTTAGGTGATATTCACTTGATTCCTTCATTTGAGGATTAGAGATTCTCTGTCCTAGGTAGATGTTGCGGTCTACTTTCTCTGGTTCTGCATTTTCAGTTTTGCTTGTTGTGTCTTTGTCATCAATATGTTCATTATACAGGATGTTTGTTTGTTTGTTTTTTTTCAAGTCCACATGAAGACTGACTTTATTGCTTTCTTCATTCATCTAACAATATTTGAAGGTCAGGAAGGTTCTCAGCAGAAAGGATGATGTCATCTTCAAATCGTAGTTTGTTTAGGTACTCGCCGTCTGATTTCTTCATTTTCCCAGTGTAGGTTTCAGATCATCATCTTGTGGCAGGCCGTGTAGAGTTTGGGTGAGCTGGTATCACCTTGTCTTACCCCTTTTTTTTGAGCTGAAAGGAGTCAGTCTTTACGTAGCCTGAGGTAACTTGTGGGTAGATATGTTACAATCTACTCATTATTGAATGATCGCATCAATAACCTTTGGGTTTTTTACTCAGTCAAAAACCTTCTTGAAATAAACACCTGATGTAGTGAGTGGCATTTTATATTCTACTGCTTTCTCTCTAAGTTGATTTACCAAATTGAGATGTTCAATGGATGAGTAGCTAGTTCCCGTGGTTGGTTTTCATCTTGTGTTCTGGTGATTAATTTGGCAGTAGTCTTCAGTAGGCTTATTGGCCTGTAGTTGTTGAGATCTTCTGGGTTCCCTTTTCTATGTAACAACATTATGTCAGCAGTGTTCCAATTTTCTGGAATTTATTTTTGTTTGAGGCATAAGTTGAAAAGGAGGGCTAATTTTTTAGTGATGGATTTACCGGCTTTTTTGAGTAGGTTAATGGACCTTTCTCTCCTACAAGTAATTTTTTCTGTGTTCTTTGTTTGGTAGAATAGAGATTTTTGTAGAATTTTTGGTCACATTTGACAGTCCGTTCTGTGTCCATTGTTAGATTTCCATTGTCTTTGAGCACTTGGGTTATTAGTTTCCTTTTTTTATTGAGAGTTTTATTGATAACTTTGAAATCCCTACTTTTTTGAGAATTGTTTCCATGACTGATGTTATGTATCTTCTTTTATCTTCTCTTTTTTTTTCTTTTAAAGTTTTTATTTTGTTTGGTTGTTTCAATCTTTTTTTTTTTTGATGTTGTTGTTGGTGGCCTAAGATTTGTGTTTTGCGATAAGATTCTTGGTTTCCTCCAAGATTTTATTGATGGTTTGTTTGCTGTTTGATTTAAACATATTGGAGGCTTCTATTAGAAAGTTTGTTGTTGAATTTGTTGATGTATCTTCTGGTTTGGTGAGAAGTTCATATTTGCATTTCAGTTTGAGATTGAAGGGTTATGAGTTGTTTTGGTATGTTTAGTGATTGCAGTTTGGTATAGAAGTCATCGTAGAAGTTGTCTATCTCCTCCTTGGTTGACTGTGAAGTGGAAAGTGTTGACTTGAATGTTTAGTGTGTACCTCTTTGAGAGTTGTATGGTGACACTAGCAACACAATCTGAGATAGTTTTGAAAATTTTTCAGTTCTTAATGTATAAGAAAGCCAACTCCACTTTTTCCTTTCTCTTTCCTAGAGCTAAATGGAAGATTTTTTTTTCCCAGTTTGATTATTTCTACTGATTTTCTCATTTCGCTAATACTGATCGTATTTATTTGTGAAATTTTCTGGAAGTGTTGGCTATCAAACAGGGAAGAATCAAATGTTAAATTTTGGAAGATTCACAAATATTTTTCTTTCTCATTCGGAGATCTTTTTCATTCCTTTTTTTCTTTCCCTGCATCTATTCATCAACATATTTGTCAACAGTATCTCCGAAAGTTATCAATGAAATTCAGTCAAATTTTGTGGAAGGCTGTGCCTTGGACTAAGGAAGAATTGATTGAATGTTGGGGTGGATCTAGGTTGGATTTTAACTTCCTCCCCTACATCATAGCTACATATGAACTGATTTTCATTCAGTATTTATTGACTGTTGACAGAGCTATTTGCTCTGTGGTTGTTTTCTAGTTCCACTTAGAAGATAGTGTCCAATACAAGTAACTGATTTTATTCCCTGTTTCATGTTGGAACATGACAAATCCTGTATCTCCATGCAACATTAATACATTGATGATATTGATCTGATGTTTTCAACCTTTTTGTATTTATTGCATGAGGCACAGAAGAGGGATCTATAATCAGCATCTCTTAAGGGCTTTATGCTTTTTTGAAAGTAGTTTCAGTCGAGTAAAGATTGGCACCAATTTTCCTCTTGGTCATACGTGGTCACATTGAGCGGTGACTAATCTTCATTTGGTTATGTCTTCACTTCATACAACAGTTTTTATGACTACACTCATTGTTTGACTGTCTCTGAATACAAGTTGATCGATAAATCACTTTTTCCAAAGCATGATATCTCTTCTTGGCAATTAATGGTTATGATATATCATCTGTTTTAAGTCCACTGCTGTACAAAGGCCTTTCCCATCTCCTTTCATGACGACTGCAATTGTGCTGTTCTCTGCTATGTCTCACCAACAAACCTTTCTATCTCAACCCTCCATCTTGTGTATGGTCTTTTCCTACTGTTTTTGGTGTCCCATGGGTACCAATTGAGCAACCTTTGGCTCCATCTCCCTTTTTCTTGCCTAATTATTTGTATAATATCCTTTACCCTCTCTCGGATCCATGTTGATCTTTTTCTATCTCTTGGAGTTATCCCTAACATTACTTTTTCCATGGCTCTCAATGCGATTCTAAGTTGATTTTCAGTTCAACCTTGTAAGTTTCCATGTTTTGCATCTGTATGTCATAGCTGGTATTATGCATTCACTTAAATAAGCAGAACCAGAACTGAACAGCTGATTTCCATTTCATATAATTATTTATTAATTGATTCAGTCATTAAATGAATGCTATCAAATTAATGTAAATATTGTGGATTTAGGTCAAGGATTGATTTCTTTTTGACAAGCTACAGCATATATCTTCCATGTTGTCAGAGGTATCTTTTTATCTCTCTAAGAGGCGCTGACTGTTTGTCGATGGGTGAGTCTGTCCCCATATTGTTTTTCAACAGTTTTAAGTCAGATTTAGTTGAAACTAGGAAGAAACATGCCCTTTGATAATATACTTCTTACAAAAATAATTTTCCACTTGGGGTCACATGATCTGACAATAATGGTGCTTGAACTTCACTGTGGATGCCTCATTGAACATTCAGTTCTTGTTTGTAGAAATCAATGTTGTGTATCCATATGAAATCTGAGATGATCAATTTTAGTCCAACCTTATGAAAAGTGAAATGTTTACGTCATTTCATTTAAAACTTTGTAGTTGGTGAGATCAAGTGTATAAAAATGAATATTATCAAACACAGCTGCCCACAACCCTAGGATAGATATTGGGTTTAGGTTATTCATATATTCTGACATTTATTTGTATCAAAATATCCAAACCTCACCCAACCCTAACTGTTCATAGTTGAAACTTGGAATTTTGCATACCCAGTCCCCAAATGAATAGGGAACATTGTTTTTAAATTCCCCTCCAAAATGAGGTTTTAGTTGAAGGTTCAATCTTCAATGTAAGAATATGCTAAATTGCTCCCTTAGATTGATCACCCTCTTTTTGCTATTTTTTAATTGATCACCCCAAAACGATATGCTGCTAAAAGACATTGGTCACCAGAAAAAAAAAAACTTCTGTACATATATCCCATCTGTTATGCATGTAACTGTTATTGTTGTTGATATTAATAATCAGCTCTACCCACAACAGACTGGTTTAAACACTTTTGCTGAGTTCAAGTTATTCATGTGTTCTGACGATTGACTGACCCTCAAAACTGAGAACCATGCAACATGCACATAAAAGAATCATGCTCCACCTCACATGGAGATATCACAAAACAGCACAATATGTTGGAGAAAACAGGAGTCTGAGACATCATAGAATCCATTAGAAAACTCAGATGGCAATGGGCTGATCATGTTGCAAGAATGGCAAACAACTGATGGATATCATAACTCACAATTTGGATCTCCTGAGACCGCATACAAAATCAAGGCCAGCAGAATACAAGATAGACCAACTAGACAAGTTCAGAAAGTATTGGCCCCGATGCCCATGATAGAGAGGTCAGGTGAATCCATGATGGACATTAAGACTGATGATGATTTATTTATGTAACTCGACTTTGTCCAGCTCTAACTGTTCAGAATAGAAACTTTAGATTCTGCACACACACACACACACACACACACACACACACACTCCTCAATGTTGTGAAATTGTTGTTTTTTGTTTGTTTTTTTTTATCCCCTACTCCAGTTTTTAGTGGAGGGTTCAATTTACTATATAAGTTTTTGCTAAATTTACATGATAAAAATGAGCATACATGGGCAGTGGTGATTACTAATGTCCCTTGGAATCCTAGTCTTGATTATTTTTTCTATCAGATGAAGCATTGTTAACCACTACTACTTTATGACTAGTATTTTGATTCATTTTAGTATTAGTTACTCTTCATCACAACAGCTCAGGCAGTCAGTTTACAATCTATAACATACTCTCTGCCGTAGATTGACAGCCTGAATAGTTGCGATGAAAAGTTACTAAGAAAATCCTGGCCCAAAATTAGTAATAAATGAATTTATTCTAAAATTTAGGAAAGCCATGAACATCTACTGCATACAATCTCTCTGTTTATATAAATGAATATACACACACTAGTCCATTTTATTTCCAGGGTGATTGGTCTTACAACAAAACCATGAAAGAATCCAGTATATAACATTTTACCATCTGGCTTCTGGATATAGGAAACAAAATACTTGATCTATAATGGCTTTCTATCTTTACTTAGGTTTTGAGAAATTGAAAGAAGTTTTCATTTCAGCTTTCAGTTTTAATTCTTTTTTGTTTTCAGTGAAAATGTTTTTGTCAACTTCAACTCCCACTTATCCATCTTCTCCTCAAACTGTTAGATTCTTTAAGATTCAGCCTTTCACCTTTCAAGCCTTCAAGTTTATCTTTTGTCTGTCCCCTAACCATTTTTTACTGTGGGTTGGAGGTTACCATGCTGGTGGAGGGAGATATGCTGCTGTGAGTATCATAAATTGGGGTGTTTTACTTTATTGGTCTCTGTCTCAGTCTCTCATACAAAATGTCAGAAGTGAATGCTATCGGAGCAGAGGGTGGCTATTAAATCTTTTTCTAGACCAAAATTGGGCAAATTTGGTACTGAACAAAATATTTGGTTGTGAAAATCAGGATTTGGTACTGAAGCAAAAATTTGGTATTACAGAGTTGTGATATGATGCTATTTGAATGGTACTACATGAACAAATAGATTAAAAAATATGTATTTTTGTGCAAGCTTAGTTTGATGATAGATTTTTAGTTCATTTGATTATTTTGGTACTGAAGCTACTTAATTTGATCCCAAGACCATACTAGTTTGTTCTTGTGTGGCGAAAGACAATCTGACAACCCTGTATTGAGGGGATAATCACATTTTTCTCTCTTCTTTTGTTTGAAATGAAAATGGAACCTTTTAATACGTTTTGTTTTTTTCTTTCTAATTTCAGAAATGTGAACGTTTCCATGGCATTTTAACCAGTATTACAGCTAATCTTAGTGAAAGAGAATGCAATGATGTTCTCAATGCTCATGTAAGTTTCATTTATCTTTTTCTTTCTCTTATCACAATCGGGAGAATCTGGACAAGGAAGTGTCTATTTACCTTGTGACTAAAGTGATTAATAAGAGGTGACAATAGAAAAATCTGATGCTTGCCAACTTTTAATATTTTTCTTTCATTTATTTACCATTTCCTTTGATAACTATCAAAGTTTTTCAATTTAAGCAGTGCCAGAGCAAATGTTGCAATGTCCCCCTGCTCTAAATGTTTTTAAGCTATCAATTCCAATACATATTGAATTTGTAGCTCTTGGTGTATATGCATTTCTATATAAAGTTGCAGACAACTATACTTTCCTGATTCTATTTCAAAGGGACAGTAGATCCCCATAGCCAGTTTGGGCACCTACCAACTACTGGATATTCTCCTCCTATAGTTTAACCACAGGCCAGCGTTACAGTCAGAACACTCCCACAAAGGTTTGGCATAACCCCCTTTAACTAGTTTGCATCTGTGAGGAGAAGGATACTCCTGTTGAACATATGACCTTGAGGCCCTGCTCCTATCTGTGTTACTTCAGTGGACTGTAGGTTTCAAACCCTTGGTTTAAAGGGTGGGGTTAATTCAGCGCTTATCTACTTCACCATAAGACTCCATTGCCCAGGCTGGGGGGGGGGTTCTACTCATTCACTTCCATCTGTGGTCCTAGTGCTGTGGAAAACTCTCCCAACAATCTTCATCTATGGAGCCAAGCCATCCATGTATTTGTTCCATTTTCAAATAATTCGCTTATTTTGTCTTGTATAAATCTATGGTAGGATGGATTTGTGCCTGAGAAAATAAAACAAACATGTTTTCATGACAAGTACAACACTGTTCTTAGAGAGCATATTTAGATAGAAACATGCTTGTTTTTTAAAGTGTTTTAATATCAAGTTCATTTTTTCAATTTAAGGCTTTGTCATAAAATACCTTCGCTACATGTCTCCACTAGCTTAATCAGGATTGTGATAAATGCTGAGGAAAGGAAATCTGAACAGTTTGTTTATTTGTAAAATATATATATATAACACTATCTTCATTAGGGTTGAGCTCTCTTGGGTAGGGCACTCATCTGTTATAAGCTACTAAAGCAATGCTCTTCCAACTCAGGAATGGAGCATTTTGGTAGATGGGGTATTGTGCATAAGTGAATATATTGCTTAATTTGGTCCTATGGACCGTCTAGTTCTGTGTAGGGCAGGGGTAGAAGGTCTGAAGTGAATTTTTCAATCCTACCTCATGGTACTAGATGGGACAGTGGATAGTCTATGGTCACACTAAAGAGCTATGGTACAACAAACAGTTTCTGTCTGTGGATGACACGATTACTAATTTTTTATATATATATAAAACTGAAGCAGAAGTTTATAAATGGATCCTGACTGCAAATCACTATTAGGAAAGGAAGCATAGAAGGTTAACCCAAACTGTCCATCTTCTCTATTCCTACAAATGTATTTTTGTATGATTAAATTTTTATTCAGTTTGAACATGAATGAGTTTAAAGCTTACTGTCACTTTCTCTATTTAATTTCACAAAATTGTCCCAAACTTGATAGACCTGTGGCACAAAGTGTTGGTATCACAGAGAAAAAGGGCTGTTGATTCCTCATCGAAAAATTAGTAAAACTCTAAACTTTCAAAGATGTACTTCCAATGGTTACTCTTCTAGGGTAAGCTCAGGGTGACATATTTTTGCCCCTCCGTCAAATTGTACCCTCAGCTGTTCTATGGTGCTGTTATTTTCTTCTGTTGATGCACTAATGGGGAAAATGAATGAGTTTCAAGGGGGTAATAGATAAAATGAATCTTATGTGAACAGCCAAAGTAGCCATCTGTGCTGTTTTTGCACTATTTTTCTTTCTGGAACCTCATTTTCTATCATGTCGAGTCCAGTCTGATCTAATGATTATTGATTCCATTAGTACTTCTTTTTTTGTACCTTGACAACCTATATGACATTACTCTTATATTGATTTGTCACTTGTTTGAAGCCTGAGCTGTCAATTATTCATAGAAAATGACTCTAAGCCCAATAGAACATGAGAAAATAAGTCTCGATAAACTTTGATAAATTTGGTATCATATTTACCATCTTGTTGAGCTCTGTCCGTACTATAAGTTTTTTTATATATATTGGAATGAAAATGTTCAGGATAGATGCATTTACATAAATGATCTTTAATTCTCTTCAATTCGTACTTGGTGTCTATAATTCTTTTTCTTTCTCTTTAACAGGTGGGTAAAGGACCAAATTACCATGAAGAAATTCAATTGGGGCAGCTCTATTCAATTCTTACTGATCCTAAAACAGCCAGCAAGGTGAGAAATCATGCTTTTTTTTATCTTTTCTCATTTTATAGGCAAATATAAAGACACTGTCTCTATAGTTTTCAGTGAAGGTCATTAATATTCAGAGTTTTTTTGACAATTGAACTTCTTGTTGTTTACTCAACATTTTGGACGATTCATTCTACGGCCTCCTTCAAGTTTATTACCCAAATTTAACAGTAGCAAACAAATTCTTTTACTGCTGAATCTGCTATTGAAGAAAAAACTTAGTTTACTCCCATAACATTTAGATTGTACACCTGAAGAAGGCAGTAGAATGGACTGGCTGAGGAGTTCATTTATCACCAAAATTGTCTGAACAATAAAGACAATGGATATATTGAATGATATCTAAAATTTGGTATCTCTGCATTTTCTGTTGGTTTTGGTTTTTTTTCACTTGCTCAGGTAGGTCTTCGGTGGAATCTATGGCTGAGTCATGTCATTACCAAAGATTTTGAAAATGTTATTCAGCAATTCTCTGTTCAGCTCTTAGCCTAGAGATTGGGGGGATTGTGGAAGCCAGAAGACGGTTTGCCTCTAACAAGCTATCTTGACAAAAAATGATTTTAACTCTGAACTATAGTTAGTTTACAAACTCAAGTACTGTGAACTGAAAAATATCTTAATAAATTGTTTTATAGTTTGCAGTGTTGCTAGATATTTGGGGATGATTCTGGACAAAAATGTGCAAACAAAATGGCCGAAAATGGCCGAATGTCAAAATTGTTTTTTAAAGCAATAATTATATTAATTTTTATCAAATGATGTTAGTTAAATCAACGACGGACATTAAAAGACTGATGATGATGATGATGATGAAATCATTATTTGAAAAAATAATACCATTACCTTCATCTTAATTTTTCTGTTGCTTTTCATATCAACTTTACGATACAATTAAAGCAAGTGAAAAATCAAGATGAAGATGAATAGCAATGTGAAAATTAATAGATGATAGTTTTTAAAACCTGGCAATTCTGTAGTACTCAACAAAAATCAGAATTTATTAAAAATATTTCTTCAATAAAGTCAAAATGGCTAAAAATTGAAATGTTGCCAAATCAAAGTGTTCATGGCCAAATACTTTTCAAAAAGGCCAGATTTGTCAAATATAGCTACCCTGATAGTTTTTTGCAAAGTCATTCCTCCATAAAAACAGTGCATACTGTGAATTGTAAGATAAACAGTTCTATAATTCATTTACCGACTCATTCAGTGATAAAATGTACTAATGTGGAGGAAAACATGATTGAAATATTTTGATCAATAGTTTTACACCTTGTTTACAAACCAATTCCCATGATTTCAATTTTTGTATTACATTATTTTAACTCTATATGCTTTTTTTCTGCAAACTATAAATGATCAAATTGAATCATAGAAGTAAATTAAAATCACTAAAATATTCCAACTCGAGAATATTTTAAATTTTTGTACATCACAAAATTATTTTAATTCCATATTTTTATTGTTGGTTCTTTTTGCACTGAAATGCGCTGAGTTATCCCTGTGGTCACGTGCAAAGATGTTCAGAAGTTGGCGCCACAAAAACTTGTGTGGAGATGTTGGGTCGTGGTGGAGGCTACTCTATCAATGGCAGCAATTATTTCATGCTTAAGTGCAACGATGGTACTAACTTTGAAATCAAAGCATGTAATGATTACCAATGTATTTTTGTTTTCTGTCTTGCTGAAGGAAACCAATGTATAAATTTAAATGAAAAGCCATTATTTGAACTACAAGGAGGACCTTTGCAGCCTGATGAGTAACCGATAGGCCAAGCATACACTGATGACATGGTGTTGAAATTTCAAGCATTAATTATGTCAGTCAGATTGTATAGATCAAAGCAGCAGAAATGAAAAAACAAAAGCAAACAAGAAAAATAGAATTGTCAATTTTTGATATGGAATAAAAACAATATTATTTGTATAGTCTACCTTGTTGAAGTTGGTAATCTGACCATCATCTTAATTAGGGCTTCCCAAAATGGGCGACACTGAAGTAAAAGATGTAACCTCTTCTTCTTTCAGTTCACTATGCAACTTACAACCTCCACTTCTATGTACATTCTTAGACAAGTAAAAGCAGAGACCAGGGCTGCCACCCTGGCCATTTTATTGCCAAATTTGATAAATCTGGCTTTTCGCAAAAACAGTTTGCCAAGAACTCTTTGGTTTGACCATTTTTCATAAAAAACCAAAATAAAACGAATCTGTAAGTGCATGTCCACTTATTATATTTTGAGGAGTCAATGAGGAATGTAGGGTGTCACACAGAGTCTAAAAAAGATGTTTGGACCTCTGCTTTAGGGATTGAAATATAGGATTGACTTTGTAATACTAGTATTCTTTATAAATTCCTATTTTTGGTGTTTACCGAAGTATGCTAATGTATTATAAAGAATTTTTTCACTTGGCCATTTCTGGCTAGAAACAATGCATTTGTTTGGTGGGGGGTGGTCACCAGTGCTGTGGCCTGGCAGCCCCCCAAATTTTGGAAACCCCCAATGTAAATGCTCAATTATTGTTTTTTATAATGTTACTCACTTGATTGTTTAATTTCAAGTACTTTTGAAACATTGAAAAAGACAAAAAAATGTAATAGTCATTTTCATTGTTAAGACTCAAAAGATTGTGACTAATCAACTGATTTGTAAGTCTTATTAACCATATTACATAGATTAGAAAATGATATCTGAGTAACTGAACCAAAGCTCTTGATGCTTGTAGAAGTCAAGTAAATGAATGTTATTATTGATTTGAAATCAGTTTTTAATAATAAATTTGTCTCTTTCAACAGATGTACCGTGATATGACATTGGTGAGTCGAGATGGTATGGCATTGGTACAAGCTTTTCTGGCAAAACTTATTCATGATAAATGGCTGAAAATCTTGGAAACTGCCAGAGTGCAGGTAAGATAGAGATTATTGATATCTTCTTGTAGTTTTGTTTGATCGGGCACAAGGCCAAAGGAGTAAAAAGATTGTTTTGCACGTGTCTTTCAAAAGTGGAATCATAAACAAGAAACAACTTGACAGCATTTTGGGCTCTCTCTTGACCATTTGGCAAGCCTGCTTGGATCATTTGTTCATGCTATCATAGTTACAGACAACCAGATATTAATTCATATATATATATATATATATATATATATATATATATATATATATATATGTGTGTGTGTGTGTGTAATTTTTTTTCTTTTTTTTTTTTTCTTTCAAACCACTTCATAATATTTGTTAAGAAAACTAATGGAAGGATTACTAAGTTTCAGTTGCCGTCACACATACTTTGCTTTTTCAATTAGATAATTGTTTTAATCACTGTTCGTCTATCCGTGCAAAAGATATGACCCATGTAGATTTTAATGTGTCAGTACTCACTGTTTTTATACCATTATAAATAGAATAAAGAATTTTATTTTTATTTCTTTTTCAGATTCTATGGTTAATGAAAGAATTCGTCAAAAATAATGTTGCTGGCACAGATGGCACGTGTTTCGCATTAATTCGACAAATTGCGGGTAAGTGGAAAAGTCCAGGGTTCCATCAGTTCAGGTTGATTAATTTGGATGAGTTGGGGACACTGAGAGAGCTTCATATTTGAATCGGTTTAAGCTTAGGAACCAAGAAAGGAAGTCAGTATCTATGGTAAATAATCATCTGAACTGTTAGCTCTTGGTTACATGGTATCAGCTGGGGTAAAGAATCTCTGATCTAAGTAAACTGTTCTGTCAAGTATCGTGACATGTCAGAGTTGAGACCATTGGAAAGATATCTGGTGCTTGAAAAGGGTGTGTTGGATTCATGCTTTTGCCAAGAACAACAGCATCAAGTGAACACAAGCGACCTTAGCCAGAATTTGAACTCGGTTTGCTCACTCTGTTTTTAGTGCTGACAATCGTTGCACCTTGAATTAACATTGATTTTACATACGACAGTTTTTCTCAAATCAATATCATTAGAAACTCATTAATACTTATGAGAGAAATTCACTCATATATTTGAATTTCTATGAAGAAAAATCAATAGTGAATTTAGTGAAAGAGTCCAGTGTTACTGACTGAAAAACCAAATTATTAGAGAAGAAATTAATTTAGTATGGGTTGATACCATCTATCCTGGGAGATTCAATCAGAATCGAACCCACTTGCAAAGAACAGCAACATTTGCTTCTGATCTACTCCTTGATCTTTTTTTTTCTCTTTCGGAAGAGTGAAATACTGAGTTTGCTTACCAGGAAGACTATATAGAAATTGTGGGTTGAAAGTATCTTCATCAGCAAAGTTTCAACCTCCTTATTCAAAGAGTCCAGTGTAATGGGCAGCGAACGTAGAAAATCATTGTCAATCATTGGAGTAGATTCTTTACAAGATTTTTAAAATAATTGATCGATTGGGAAAGGAATAATAAACAAAATGAGACTTTTTGATCAAATCAGCTTAGGGCTGTTATCACTGTTTCAGTAACTAGAAGGTTTCTACAGGATGAAGTCGCTGGCCTTGGGCCCAACACCTCTCCTTTACCCTTGAGGTCTGTCAGAGTAACCGTCCTTTAGATTGACTGCCTTACAGGGCTAAAAGGCTCCAACTATTCTACTATTGACGTATAGCTGGGAAAACAAATGGGTTCATGCCTTCCACATGGGAATAAGTGCAAAGTGAATGTAATATGAACTTCGACTGCCACTTCCATTTCCTGTTCCAGTAACCATTGCACCATGATTGGATAAGTAGATTTTTTATGAATATATTTCATAAAGCTATAATATCTCTCCAATACATTCTGATATTGGATATCAGTATGACTGTGATATAATGTACTTGTGATGTATGTTCAGTGATATATATATATTGTTTTGTTTTTTTTTTTCCAGGTGGAGATATTAATCCTAAGAATGTGTGGCTTGCAGAACAAATGTTGGATTTGTTTTCAGAAAATAGGTAAGTTTATAAAAGTATCTGCTGTAAGTATTGCACTCAAAACCTTTTGTATAAATTGAGGCTTCAAGTTAACTTTAATTAAATACTTTTAAAATTGTCTTGGTTGTAAACTGGAAAAATTTAAAACTTACCTTTTGTTGTGCAGTGATCACTGAAACAGACTGTATTCTAAAAAATGAGTATGAATGACGCCTGACATCATGTAAGTGAGCAAACATAAACTTACATTGCCAACTGCACCCCCCCATACACACACACACACACTAAAATCCTGGGGATAAGGGGATTTTTAAAAAAGCAAAAATGTTTTGTTTCTTGTCTAGTTATAATCAAGAGTAAATATTTAAATTTTCAGCCGTTTACCTCTATTCGTACAGCTTGTATGCGTCATACATACATAATCAGCCAGACCAATTCGAAAACTAAAGAAACCTATGTCAACAGTTTTGGTTGATATTTACTAATGAAAAAAAAACGTTTCCCTTCTATTTCAGTTTGCTATAAAAATAATTGGCAAATGTCATTGTCTTTGTTTTTAGTATAATGTGATTCTTTGACTTAATCTGGGAATTGTGTAGTTTCTTTGAAATTCCATTGGGAAACCATGAATTCTGGCACCAATCACAGTGACCCATTGGTAAAATACTCACTTCCAGTTTGGTAGGCCACGGATTAATCCACCACCTAGTCATCTCCAAATCTTCTAAAATGGCACTCAATGCCTTTCTGTTAAGCACTCAGCACAAGTACTAGATTTGAGGAACCTCCTCCTGAGACTAAGAAGATTCATAGTCTATTGAGACATTCCAATCCAAGCATTATGCTCTTTAATAGGTTAGTTTTGAAAGGGTTAATTGAAAGAATTACAGTTGCTTATGTTGGAGTATTGACTGATTCAGCAAATATTGGACCAAGCTTGAATTAACACCTTAGTATTGGGTGTCAGTTGACATATATGGTAGTTCAGAATGAATAATTGTAGCAGTTACTTTTCTTTTCATTGTATTTCATTCTTTGATTTTTTTTTTTTTTTTTTTCTTTTGTTTCAGGCTCTGGTTGGAAAGATTCCCCACGTTGATGGCAGCTGGAGTCTATACTTATTTACGCATCATCATTGATCATGGCAGCCCCGCCTTTACGAATCTCAGAAATCGTGAGGTGGAATTCTGTGTCAGTCTCCTCCGTGATAAGGTGAAAATTAATTTTGTTCGTTATATTCCCCCCCCCCTCTTTTTATTGGCCCAATACCAAATTGGATTGTGTATTCTTTCAATTTCCCCTTTCTAATGATTCCTTTCCTCTTTTATTATTTATTAAGGCATGAACCACAAAATAGAATCCACCATGCATGGTGAAATCATTTGTGTGATTATAGTCGAATGTGTTTCGTCTTTTTTGCTTCAAGATGCCACATGTCTTTCCAATGAAAATTGTTGTCTTGATGTAGATGCTCTTTGCTGATTAACAAAAAATTCAAGGGAACTAGTGAAATAGTTTCACAACTATGGCATTTAGAAAGTCAGGGTACTAAATTTGCATATTTTTCTGCTTTTTCTTAATTATGAGCAGAATATTCCTTGGGGTTCTTTGTGCCTGAATTATTAGATTAGTTTTTCTTTGTCACTCTTAGGATGTTAATCTGAAGATTTAAAATACGATTTCAGATATTCACACCAGTTTGTTTTTTTTCTTCCTCTCCCTCTCCTTCGCTTTTCTCTCTCTCTCTCTAACTTTTTTTTTTGACATGAAATTGTCAACTATAATCAATAACAAAGTTTTTTTTTTTTTTTTTTCATTTCAATATTTTTTGTCTTATTTTATTTGGAGGAACCTGATTGATTGTATGATCTGATGTAACTAATACATTGGCATATCAAATCAGGTTGGGTATATTTTGGTGCAGCTGTTTGGACACTGGCATTTTAACAATGGACACTTTGGCTCTAGTAATATTTCTTTTAATTTTGTTTATCTGTGTAGACAGTTTACGTACAACGAAATTTCATAATCCTAACCCAAACCAAGATTTAATGTTTTTTATTTTTCGAAGTTACACAAGTTTTAATGCTTTTTTAAGTTTCACCTTTGGAATGATGATGAATCGATCAACATTTTTTCCTAGTGTCCTTAAATCTGCTGTTTGAATGTCTGTGCCAAATTGTCTCATTCTGATTACATCATTCCTCTGTTTGGAGAAAGCATAAGATAAGTCTTATTTTTTGCATATTCATCAATAAAGAAATTAGAAACCAGTGCTCAGATAAAAATGTAGTTAATATTCATTTCTGCTAACTATGTGTATTTTGAAAATGTCTTTCAGTAAGCCCAAATGATTTAGCCTTTTACCTCTTCAATCTCAATATAAGTTTAATGTTTTAGAAAAATGTATTTCCCTTTTTTTTCTAAATTTTCTCTTTTTTATTTCACTTTTCAGTTTTTAGACTGTGTTAATATAATTGGCCGTGATTTAGCTAGGGTATTGCAGAATGTTGCACGAATACCAGATTTTGAGAAATTGTGGCGAGATATTATATATAATCCGACATCATTAAACCCTAATTTTACAGGTAAGCCACTCTTTGTTCTTTGATTGTACATGTCCTCATTAACTTACCTGTTTAAATCTCCATGGTTGTTACCCTGGATAGAATAGTGATATTACTGTATTTATTCAGGTATAATATACACTTGCATATAATGCTCACCACCAATTAAGGTCAATGAAATCTGGCTAAAAAACATCTCATCAATAATATTCACCTACTTTCCATTAGTATTGTTTCAGATGTTCAGATTGCAGTAGCATTAAATACATCATCATTACCATTGAAAAATGTAGCTTTTTTATAGAGACTTGAATTCTTTGTCAAACATCAGTTAGTGGATGATAGCTTACTTTCGGACAGGCCATTCTGAATATGGCCATATACTTGGCATTGGAAAAAGAGGTAACTTTTAGTTCTTGTCTATAATGCACAATATTAAGGTTTTAAGTTTGAAGAATTGTGGGGGGGTGCGTATCATACATATAAATGTGATTCTTTGTAAAGAAATAGCTTATACTCGATAAGATACTGACAAATGGCTTTTGTTCTTCGTATGCAAAACATTTTCATCCTAAGTCAAATTCGAGGTATTACTTAGACATCCTCCCCATAAATAATCCTAATGTTAGGATATGTAACTAAAACTCCATAACCACGACACAATAATGTGTTATAGTTTACTGTCTGTAAGAATTGCTTCAATAGAACTGCACAGTAACTACTTCTACTACTAGATCGAAAATGAATTTTAAAAATAAAAAGTTATGAATCGTTGACTTCTTTTAGGGAGAGGATAAAATTGAACCTTTTCTGGAAGTAATTTTTAGTTTGTTTTAATTTTTGAAACCTTCATTTTCATTCATTCTATCTTCACACTCTCATTGTCTTGTGACTGATTTTTTATTTTTTTTCTTTTATTGAAATGTTATGTATATGAAAGTGTTTGTATATATTCTGCAGGTATTGTCCAGCTTTTACAAGCAAGATCCTCTCGACGACTGTTAATGAGTCGCCTTACACCTGACATGGAGAATAAACTCATGTTCTTGACTACAAAAGTAAGTATATTTTGATTCTGTCCTTATTTGTTTTGTTTTGTTTTTTTTAAATTTTCATTTTAGTATATAGTTAACTTTTAGCACTCTGTAAATGACTTCATTTGCCGTGTAAAAAGTGTGTCCCACTACTGCAGGCAACTCTGATCATATGTATTTGAATTTTGTGGTTGTGATATGTCAGTTCCAGCCACGCATGAACAGGCACACAAGTTACAAGCTTTCAAAGTTCTTGAGTGCCCCAAATCTTGGTTCTCTTAAAAAAAACAACACAGATTGCTAATGGTTATAAGTATAACCCAAACTATTCTCTTCAATTAAGATGAAGAAGAAAGACTCAATTGTTTGATCTGTTATTTTTTTCACCTTTCTGCGATCACATTTGTATCCTGAGTGCCAACTTTTTAGATGATAATTCAATTGCTAAAATGGACATATATCATTGCAATAGAGGGCATAATGTGTATTAAAATCTGTTATGAATAAGCAGGTCTTCCTGCATCCCTTCTACATTCCTCGTATATCATTTCTTGTATTCAATGATATTACCTTATGTATACTAAAAATTAATTGCTTTTAAAAATCTTTTCAAGGTGAAGTTTGGAACTCAAAAGCGATATCAAGATTGGTTCCAAAGGCAGGTAAGTGACATCAAATTACTTTTAAAAGTAGATCAGGAAAAT
The DNA here is from genome assembly GCA_963457665.1 of Thysanoteuthis rhombus. Lineage (NCBI taxonomy): Eukaryota > Metazoa > Mollusca > Cephalopoda > Oegopsida > Thysanoteuthidae > Thysanoteuthis > Thysanoteuthis major. The sequence continues at coordinate 70,839,242 of OY735205.1, read as the reverse complement.
CATAGATCGAAGTGTATAGAATAAAAAAATTGAGATCAAAATTCAGCTAATGAAACCATGTCAGGCTGTGGATTTATTCATCCAAACTCATGTATTCCTATATAGAAGTGAGCTTCAATACTCTTCACAAATGAACCCTCAGTACTTACTTGTAGGCTCACATGATAGCAATTTTATTAAGTTTCAGTAATCTTTTTTTGTACACAATACCTTAGATGTAGTTCAGTGAAAGTATTGCTGTACAGATTAATGTAACTAAGTATAAGGTAAAGAGATAAAAAGATTAAATTATAATGAGCAGCACTGTTTTGATCAACACAGAATTTTGGAATGAATTAACCTCACTGATCAAGGTATTGCTGTTGACTTTATGTCCATCATATATTCCAATAAAATAACTTTTTATGAATGATTTTGTGAACAAATTCATGTCAAGCCAATCTGCTTGAATGATAGGGATCTCCTATTTGTAAAGCTCTATTAAATTTTGTAAGTTTTCTTCCTGCTATTCAAATTCCTATCATTGATAAATCATGCTTTGGTTTAACCCGATGGAACTATTTCTTATTTTGCGGTTGATTTGAAAGGAATAATCTAACATTTGTTTTAAAATTCCAGTATCTCTCAACTCCTGAAAGCCAGTCTTTGCGCTGTGATCTTATTCGCTATATTTGTGCAGTTTTTCATCCAACCAATGAACTTCTTTGTTCTGAAATCATTCCAAGGTGGGCTGTGATTGGTTGGTTACTTACTACATGCACTGTAAGTATATATATGAATGGTTTCATTTCACCTTGCCTAAAACGATACATTATTCTCTGAACTTCTATTCTACAGTTTGAATATGTAAGATTTGTTTTTTTGGTTATAATGATATAAAGTCTTGCACCCTTGGGAACTGCCCGTAAGCTATTTTGTAGTGGCAACCACTTCTGTTACAATTGTATCAGATGGAATTAATGATTTTATCTAGTCGAAAGGGAGGTAACTTGTTATTAACATGTAAATAGCCTTGTATGAAACTGAAAGTGTAGTAATAAAAGATAGGATTAATTCTGAAAATTAATGAATGAAAATATTTGTTAATGTAATTTCAGTCGAATATAGCAGCTTCTTTTGGCTCTATTACTGCAGAAAAAAATCATTACCTTTCAAAAAGTAGATAAAAATGTCTTTCTCTTGATACTACTCTTACACTGCTACAATATTTGCTTATCTGATTTCAGTCAAACGTAGCAGCCTCAAATGCTAAACTGAGTTTATTTTATGACTGGTTATTATTTGATCCTGAAAAAGACAGCATAATGAATATTGGTAAGTTGTTTTTTCTGTACATAATTTGAAATTTCTTTTCAATTGTATATTTTTGTGTCAAAAGTGATTTCTGAAGGGTTTTTGTCTTTGATTATCTTTTTCTTTTTTATATAAACTTTGTACTGTGGCCAAAAGTTCATAAATTTTGAGTACATAATTGTTGCAATAAGCATTGCATAATTTCTCTTTAATTCAAATTTTAACTCACTGATATTTGTCTCTACCCCCACTCCACATCTCTTATATAAGAAGCTCTGAAATTATTATGAAATGTTTAAATATTATTTCGCATATGACATCCTTTCACTGAGGCCACCTTCTGCCCAGTGTGCATTTAAGGTGACTTGATCCAGTTGAAAATGCATCTTTGAATGTTAAAAGAAAAAAAAATCTTGAACATGGGATTAATAAGCAGCATTCCATGAAAAATATTGATTGTCAGTGATAGAAATTGGGAACTAGGTAGACAGTAGGGGTATAACTAGGATTTATGTTCAGAGATCTCAGGAGTCCATTGAAAATGAGCCAAGTGAACCTGTCCAGCTGGGGGTTCTAAGGAATTAAGCCCCATTGAGCCAATTTCATTGCTCTTTTCTGATATATAGGATAAAACCCTGGAAATTGAGAACTAGGTATACACCTTATTCCCACGTACCCCACTCCACCATTAACACCACTGCTTTTTGTTATCAAATTACTAAATATTTTATATTTTAATTATTTTCCCTACTTAATAATCATACTGTCTTGCTGTTAAGTTCATATATTTAAATGTAGTTATATTTTTTTTGTCATCTTTTTGAAATTGAGAAAATGTTAATGTGATTAAATCTCTTTGAATTTTTATTAGTACATTCTCAATATTCGTTTCTCTTTTTCTTTTTTCTTTTTTTTCAGAGCCGGCTATTTTAGTAATGTACCATTCCATGCGGCCACACCCAGCCATCACTGCTACACTCTTAGATTTCATGTGCAGGGTAATGTAGTTTCCATTTTATCACACATTGCAAATATAACGTCACATTTTCTATGTTTGTTTATATCCATGATTTTTGTATTTTTGAAAACTTACTATGAATATACATGGTTTTAATTGTGTATATATGATGTAAGTAATATCATTTTTCTAAATTATAGTGAGATGAAGATTTATCCTTTCCAGAGATGAATTATTTTTAAATTTTACCAGTTATGAATTAATTCAAATTCAATTCATAAGCTATCTACACAAGTCAACCCATTTATAACATATATATTCTGGTAGGATGATGCACAAGCTTTTTGGCAGAGGCATTTTTACACTCTTGAATGTCAGGTTTGGGTCATTTCTATGGAAACTGAATACATCAAAATTGCCGAAAAGAAAATAGAAAATATGTTGTTAATATAACTGTACGAAGGATGAAGTTGTTATTAATAAATTGTAATGATTATTTTATCTGAATATCTGAATCAGTAATTTTAATGAAACAATAATTTGCCTCCCCTCAAACTTGTCATCAGAGCCCAGAATAGTCTTCAATGCCTCCCGGGTGTTGATAAGTCTATCTCTGGTTATCATGGAATTGAAATTCGATCATACTGCTAATTTGGAAGCATACCACCATTACATGGAAGTGGCCATGTTGCTCAGACAGATTCGATAGAGTTAACTCTTTTACAGGCTATTGATCGTAAATTAACACGTGATCTGGTTGGTCCATCTAGAAACGGGTTGACAATGAACTATTCAAAATTGAAAAAAATGCCCGATTTGATAAACCTCCATCAGGTGTGTTCTATACTCTGGTCATATCAGTGGAAAAATTTGTCCTTTGAAATTAATTTCTATAAAGGTGTGAAAGACGTTTTTTTTTTGTTTTTTTTTTTTTTTGTTTTTTTTTTTTTTTTTTTTTCTTTTTTTAATCCATGGCAAAACTATATGTAAGGTTCAATGTTGGGAATGAAAAATATGGCATGTAGATAATGTAAAACACTATTTTCATATCTATTACTTGAAATTTTCTTTTGTTGTTAAATCACTATCTTCCATTCTGAATGTTTCATCAAGAATTTTCAATTTCTTCTTCACTCACAGATTATGCCAAATTTTTGTCCCTTCCTCTCAGCCCAGGTACGACAAGGAATTTACACATCTCTTCGATGTATACTTGAGAAACGAGTACTTCAGTAAGTTATCTTTCATATATTTCAGATTATTGCATTTTTTTTTTTTTCAATTTTTTTTTTTAATCTCTGAAATTTTGCTCCTGATATATTGATCAACCGTGGCCACCCGAGGTAGCAAACTTTTTTTTCAAATGTTTTTGTTTGTTCTAGCTCTCCTGGCAGACTTGAAAATTGGTATCAATTCTCCTCTAGACTCCTGAAAATATTATTTTTTTTTTTTTTTTTTTTTTTATAGATATTTTGGGGGCTTCATTTTGAGGGGTAAATTTATTGATAACATGTAGATTCTCCAGAATATATAGTTGCTACTTTTAACTTTATTTTAGATGTTTTTCACTGGAAAACGATAGTGATGTCGTAGAATATGGTCAGAATAAATTCTATCTTTCATGGAATCATTTTTACATGACTCCAAATTTTGACGCTGCGGTTGTTCAATTATTGACTGTGATGGCAAGTCTTGTCTTCCTTTTCATTTTTTCCCAACCACCCCCTAAAAAAAAAATGGATTCATCCTTGGAATTTCTCTGTTTTGTCTGTATGTTTATGAGCATCACTTTAAGATCTAATTGTCATGAAAGATTGGAAAAACAAGGAGTAAATTAGTCTGAAAGAAAACTTACATCTAAAATGTATAATACATATCCACATAGACTCTGACACAAGCTCTTTAAGCTCTGCCTTTACAGAATTAGAATGGAAATTTAATTGTTTTAAATCTTTATCAACTAGCTGAAGACCCGCTCTCCTGTCAGGATTTTCTGCCACTTCCTGTGGGAGGCTTACATTGGGCCTTTGGCCACAATAACATATCAAAACTATCATATTAGTGGTACCTTAATTCAATACATCTGGTTGCAATGCATTGACTACATAGAGGCCACATACAGGAAAACAGAATCAAATTTTTATTATGGACATAGATGGAAATCATTATCAAATGAGACCCCACACTAATATATTTTGAACTTTCTAAAACCTATTTGCTATAACTACGCTTGGTGGTCCCATTATTTCTTGAGGAAATGTTGTGCAGTTCCTGAGTTATGCAGCCATGAACGGACAGACTTTTGATGAATTACCGTAGGATATTATGGCAAGCCTTTGGCAGAGCAAGCTCAACATTCAAGAACAAGAAAATCCCATTCATTCTAAAAAAAAAAAGTAAATAACCAATGCATCCTCCTGATAGTCACCTATGGAGCTGAATCATGAAACCTGATCCAGAGACTGACCAGCAAACTGAGAACTATGCCACCTGCAATGAGAACAGAATTTCAGGAGAAAAACAGTTGTCTGAAATATCAGAATCCATTAAGGAACTCAAATGAAAATGAGCTGGCCATGTTGCAAGAATAGCAGACATCCAATGGACATCACAACTCACAACATGGATCTCCTGAGATCGAATGCTGAACTGAAGCGAGCAGAATATGAGATGGCAAGACCAACTGGACAGGGTCAGTAAATATTGGTTCTGTGGTGCCCATGACAGAGGTATTGCAAATCCTGGGGAAGGTCTATGCCCAACAACTGGTGATAATAGACTGATGATGATGATAACACCTCTTTGTTTTTATTTGAACATTATATTGAATGTTATGAGTTTTCAGTGAAAAACTACTTATTTTGTCTCCAATAATGATGATACAACAGTACTCTAATCAGGTATCAAATTGACTAATAAAAAAATTTTGTTCCAGCAATTAGGTTCTAAATAATGAATGATAAAGTAGTTTCATCTACTACCATCAAGATTAAATATTTTTGTTCTTTCCGTTCCAAATATTCTGTATTTCCCCAGCTAGTAAGATGCTATCAAATATTTTTCAGGAAGAGTTCATGTCCAAAATGTGATTTTTAGTTTTGACAAAAAAAAAAGATGGCATTGTAGAGTCAGCAACTTGAACTTATTGGGTGTAGCATCTTATCAGCCGGGAAATACAGTATATTTTTTACAATTGAGAATTTGTGGCCGAGATGTTTAGAAACAAAGGCTTTCATATGATTGTCTTTTCTGATTTTAATCTTGATTTCTTGTTTATTTTGCAGGTCCTTATCTCCTGTCTTTGATAATCCAAAGTTAGATAAAGAATTACGGGCTTTGATCAGGGAAAGTTTTACAGAATTTTGTTCACCAGACAGTAAGTAATAGGGCTGGTGTGCCATTATTTTCTCTCCTTATTTTGATTTTGAAACAAGCAATGTATGTACTTAATTTTGTGTAAATTGTTTGTTTTAATTTTTGATTTCTTTCATATCTGTTCTGCTGCTCAATATGAAGTCTGTTGAAGACAAATGCACATCTAATAATGTTTTTAGATTTGTCCACACATATCTATAAGACACTTTTCAATCAGTATGTTAGTCCCTTGGTACTTGGTCCAAGCCTTCAGATGGACCTCCCTCATCCTAACACAACCAGTAATGCTGCTACTACTACCACTTGATTGAGAATCTCATATAAACATGATGGTGGTGGACACATCATTGAACTTATGGTTCTTGTTTCTTTTATAAATATTTTGTAATTTTTTTTTTTTTTCTCATTTGTATTTTTCCACTTTTCTATTTGACTTTTTCTTGGGTTGCTGGTGATAGTTATCCTCGTCCTTTCCCATCTTTCTTTTGTTGTTACACATTCTATTTTGTTGTTGTTGTTTTCCTGCTGGATAATTCATTTCTTTTTCTCTTTATTTTCTCTCTCTTCAGTTGTCAAAGAGGAAGTATCTGTTAATAAAGACCTTCCATCTGATGTGGGTGAATCTGGTAATCATGTTGGGGAGTCAAGCAGTTTGTCCGATGGTGTCTTCAGTGATGAAGAAGATGATATCCCATTAGGTAAAAATGCTGTTGCTGCCTCTACTTCTTCTTCTGTTCATTTTTGTCAAATCTTGATGTATGCTGCTTGTAAATCCTTATTTCTCATCTTTTCTTCATTTTCATAAGAACTGACATTATGTGATTTCCAGGTATTCTTGTGTGTAGTGTTGTCAGTTTGGGCTGCCAATCCAAACTGCATCTCTGAGACTTATCAAATGAAGGCATTTTGGAAATCGAGCAAGTCTGGAGACAGAGGTTAAAAAAATCAGACTCTTGAGCAAGTGTGGAAGTAGAATTTCAATGCCAGACCCGCTAGATTCCCAAACTAGAAATTATTACCATGCTCGTATTGTGCAAGTCAGAGATTATCTCCCCTTCGGGCTAAATCTGGCAACCCTGCCTTGTGAAGCTGAAAATATTTCTAAAAGATATATTCATTTTTAATGTCATCATTTTGACCAAATGCTTTTTCATGTTGGTTTTGTAAAGCTTTCAGTGATGAAAAGCCATTTCTAATGTTAACATTTTCCAGTTAAATCCAGTGTAAGTTTGTTACGCATTTGTTTTCTATTTGTAAATCTAATTTTCTGAAACTCATCGATTGTTTTTTCTTCTTGTAGGAAAATTAGTAGTTGGTGAACCCAAAATAAAGCGATTGAAAAATAATTCCCGATTTCAGCAAATTGATATCACAGAGCACATACAGCAACTCCCTAAAGAGCTTCAGGAATTGACAGTTGACTTACAAAATGAAAGGTAATTGCTCCTTCGTTTATTAACTAAACTTTTTAGATCTTTCTGTTTAAAATGAAAACTGCTGATTTAATTAACTCTTAAATCTATGGACTGCTGGAAACCGCTCCTATTGACAATGGAACTCTTCTGTGAATAGAATGAAAAAAGTAATATAACTCTATGAACACAGTTGGAAACAGTTTTTTAAAAATTACCTACGAATCAAAGGGGGTAACTTATTTCCCTGGAAATTCGAAATTTTATATAAATTTAAGTGATGTACATAAATGCTGAAAATAGCTTAAAAATGTATGTTCTCTCATTCATGTGTACTTCACTAAATGAGTCAAAAATTTGCAATCACTGTATTCTTAAATAGATGTGAATTAACATCAAAATTAGCCACTTTCATTCACTTATTTACTGAGCTGAATATGATCTGAGGCAACATGTTGTGCACTGAGGATTGAAATCCCTGGAGTAGTAATGGTCCTCAGTGTAATCTAAACATTGCTTCACTACTAGGCGTGGCTTTGTATAGTACAAGACAAAATTAGGGACCTGTGATTGGCAAAATGATGTTAATCTTTATTTGAAAGAAACCTTCAAAATCTTGACTCTTGGTGCCAGTGTGAATTATGAAGCAATCGGAGCCCCATGCACACGTTTCTTGTTTTTTAATCCAGTCATTAACCTATTGATTGCCAACAAGTGATTTTTGCATTTTTTTGGTTTCTGTTTCAACAAGTTTTTATTTGAATAGTTATTTCTTCTAAGTTTTCCTTCTGCAGTTAGTCCCTGCAGAAGGTCCTAATGGGGTCTTTGCCCCCAATAAGAGATCAAAACTTTTTTTTTTAAGGGTACCTTGATTCTAAACCTCTGGCTACAAAGCACAATTTCAGCTACCAAGCAGTCATATTTTTGAAAAGCAGACCCCATACTCAATATTTTTTTTTTTTTTTTAAATTTTCAAAAACATGCCCTTTTATGCCACTAGTAACCAGAGAATATTTGATAGCTATAGCTCTAGCTGTCCTTTAGTCATGCTAACACCAAAGGACTCATTTGGTGAATTGAAATGATTATAAATTTCTAGGTACACAGAAGATTTCATGGGGATATGTTGCATGGTTAGTCACACTGTCAGGGCATTTGGAGGATTATAGTAGAACTAGTGTAAAAACCCATAAAAAAAAAACAAGCTTCATCATTATATAATAAATGATTAAGATTAAATATCAATTAATATATATTAAATATAAAATTAATGAAATGGAATATCACGTGAATAAATATTTAGTATTTGTACCCATTGTATTGTTTTCAATCCATCCATTCCTTGTTTCACCTAGTCAAAGTTATCTTCGATTTTCAATGACATAAAATGAAAAATTGTTTCTATTTGAATTTTCAGCTGAATCGAGCTATATCATGAATAGTTTTACTCTTCAACAAAATAACTTTTTTCTATCTTTTATGTTGGGTGGGTCAGGGGTTGTCATGCTGGTGGAGGCAGGGAGATGCACTTTCTGCTTCTCAGTCAGCTTGCCTTTGCTCTGCTGCTTTAAATATTATCGCCACTGACTGACAATTTGACAAAATTAATTACAACAGCAATTATACAATTAGATGCTGATGGTAGGCGTGTGGAGAAGCTATTTGAAATGCATGTAAACCACTATTCTTTTATTTTTATTAATTTATTTTTGTACTTCCAGTGACCAAGAATCACAGTGTGAACTTATGGATAAAATTGTTCAGTATATTCTCAGAGATGTAAGTAATTTTCTCTTTTTGTTAGAACTCGACCCCTTCGTGTCTAGCATTTCAGCTGCTATCAGTAAGGATTGAACTTGCTACCCACAAAGCCAGAATGCCAAGCACCACATTATGATCAGTTGCTCTTTTGTTAGTCAAAAAAACTGAATAAAAAAAAAATTGATTGAAAAAAAAAACCCTAAGAAAAAACCCTTTTCTCATTGGAGGTTATCCTTGTAATAACACAATATCAAATAGGTGCTATCTTGCTTTATTTGCCTGCATCGGAAATGTTAACTCTGAAATTAAACTAGAAAGCATTCGGAGAGCGCACACCTCTGCCAACACCATACATTAGCTGAAAACTGAATGAAAATGTACTAAAAATAGTGCAAATGAACTCAATTTTCACATTTAGCACAAATATTGAGATCATCATCACCAGTCATTTATTGTCCATTGTTGGACATAGACCTTAACCAGGAGTCAAAATACCTCTTTATCATTAGCATCGCAGAGCCAATACTTTTGGAATTCGTGTAGTTCGTCTCTCCATCTTGTATTCTACCAGCCTCAGTTGCGCATGTGATCTCTGGGAATCCATTTTGTGATATCCATCAGTTGTCTATCATTCTTGCAATATAGTCAGCCCATTGCCATTTGAGTTTTTTTAATGGATTCTATGTCGTGTCGGACTCCTATTCTCTCCCTTATACCAGTACCTTGTATCTAGTGGTCTCTCCATGTGAGGTTGAGCATAATTCTTGCGTGTGCATGTTGAATGGCTCTCAGTTTGTGGGTCTGTCTCTTGGTTGGGTTCCATGTTTCAGTTCCATAAGTGACTATCTGCCGGATGCATTGGTTGTATGACCTTCTTTTTAGAATTAATGTGATATCCTTGTTTTTGAAAGTTGAGCTTTCTCTGCCAAAGGCTTGCCATCCTAGAGTGATTATTCGTTCGATTTCTTCTTTTGCTGATTGCATGGAGATTTGTTGTTGGAAGTTGTGTAGGTTTTCTGCGAAAAGGGCGATGTTGTCTGCAAGTCTCAAGTTGCTCAGATATTCGCCATCTTATTTGATTCTTCTATTCTCTTAGTCTACATTTCTGAAGATCATCTTGAGGCAGACTGTGAAGAGTTAGAGTGACCAGGTATCACCTTGTCTTACCCCTTTTTAGAACTGGAAGGGAATTGGTAGAATTCTTAGGCGCGTTCGACAATTTTGTCTCTGTCTGTTGTTAGGTCCCCTCTTTTTTCGAGTATGTTAGTTATTTGTTTCTGTCCAATACTGAGTGCTGTATTTATAGTTTTGAAGCCTAAACATTTTTCAAAAGTTGTTTCAATGAAACTATCAAAGGACCCAACATCAGATGGCACAACTCTATATAACATGACATACCATGGCATAAGATGATCCAACACGGCAAAAACAAAAGGTGTTATCTGCGATAAAAATGTTCCCTGCGGTTTTTGTTCCTGGATAGTGTTATTTTTTAATTGTTTATGTCGAGGCAGTTGTACCAAGTTTCCAAACTATTTTTGCCTTTGGGACAATCTTCAAGTATGTAAGCTATTTGAGGCATAATAGGTAAATTACAAAATATCAATGTTCTGATCACAAAAGCAAAGTTTGAAGTGAATGATAATCATTTTCCTCACTCTTTAGACGCGATCAATCAGAAAATAACACTATTATTCTGCCATATGACATAGAAAAAAAAAAAGGAATTCAAATTTGTCGTATTTTTTTCTTACAGCTTCAACTGATTCTCTTCCATAACTTGTATTTTATTTTATTCTAGGAGGACTTCGATCAAGATATGGCTGCAACGTTAGCAACATGCTTTTGTCAGATCCTGAACAATTTATGTATAAACAATTTATTCCCTCAAGAAGTTGACGAAGAGTAAGTACAGAAAAACTAAAAATGGATTTCCTTTTTAACACAACTTATAATTTCAACAACTTTTAAATGGTAGCTTTGTCACTTTTCTTCTTCATTTTTTTTTAATGATTATTTGAATATGTTGTATTTTGATAATATATAACATTGTATAAGTATTTTCTCTTGCTTAATTATAGGTCACATTGTATGATAAATTATCTTTATTTGGTTTTTATTTACTTCCTTTAATTTATAAGCAACAAGAAAAAACAAAATATTTGGAAAGTTGTGAAAATTTGTAGAATGACTTCAAATACATAAAAACTCAACTTGATCATATTAAGAGCACAGTGCTACCACCAGTGCCCAGTTTTCACTTATAATCTTTATACTACTCTTTCGAAGCTCAAGTATGGAGAAATAATTGTAACAAATGGAATATTAATTGGAATCTCAATTCTTAACATTTAACTTTATATATTTGATGTATGAATGTAAGTTTTAAAAAATTTCTGTTCACAAATATAGATACTTGTAAGAATTCAAGGGAATTGTTCTTTCTACCAGTTCATTTAAGTACATTTGTATATTTATATATGCATAAAAACTCTTCTTCCCATCTTTGATTTTGACAACATTTCAGCCAATTTATTCTATGGCCTTCTTCTGGCATATGTAGTATCTATGATAATACATTCTAAGTTCTATATGTATTTTTCAAAATGCTGTCTAACCCTTTTGAAACTGCTTGAACATATATATATCCTGAGATTTCTATGACCTGCTAATTCTATGTTTTCATCTCTCCTTGGATGTCTAATGGGACAAATGTATCCCATCATGATTTGGGTTTTTCAAAATATGGAAAATTTTAGATTTAATGGAAGAAAAGTTTTTTTTTAAGCATCAAATAAGAATTAGCCCATTTTTGTTTTTTTTTTTTTCTTTTTTTGTTTTTTATACCCTTCTAAAAGTTCAGGCATTAAGTAACACTATAAGATTAATCTCAAATGGGTTATCATTGTCAATTGAAGACATTGTTTTCTGATAATTCTTAAAAGTCAAATATTGTAAGATCTGCAACTAATTTTGTCTATTTGTCAGCTGAAATAGGATCTCTTGATGCTTTTGAGTAGGATTTCTCTGTTCCTTGCATCTTTTTAATTGATTTCAAAATAGAGCAAGAAGGAACCAAGTTTACAGTTACTAATAGGTTTTCTTGTTCTCCTAGAATTTTACTAATCTTTTCTTTTTGCTCTTCGTGTGTTTCTATACATTTTCTCTGATAACGCTGTGTAACAATTCTTTTCTTCTGTTCCTGGGTATTGAGTGTTATTTCCTAATTGATCAAGTCTAAAAAGTATAGAAAATGTCAATTATTCCTTGTGACCTTCGCAGTGATATTCATATGTAATTGTTTTTCTCACTTTGGCCTGTTGCCCAGTTGAAAGTAGATTTCAAATTAATCACTGTCCTGGTCCCAAAAGCAAAGTTTGGGGCTAATAAGGGCTGTGTTCTTTTTTTTTTCCTTTTTCTTATCCTTTTTTTTTTTCCTTTTTTTTTTTTCCTTTTTTTTTTTTCCTTTTTTTTTTATCCTTTTTTTTTTATCCTTTTTTTTTCCTTTTTTTTTTTTCCTTTTTTTTTTTTTTTTATTCTATATGCACTAGCTATTAGGAAATAACATTTGCTAACCGGGAACAAAAATCATAATGTACAGTGTAATCAATTCATATTTTTTTCTATGATGTTGTTTGAACAAGGCTGTCAAATATTTTTACCATAATTTTTTTTGCCATATTAACCATGTTTTGGTATTAGATCTAAGGAAAAGTTTTTTCAAGTTTTATATATTAACATGATTTTTCATGATGAATTTTTGATTCTATAATGTTTAGAAATCCATTGAAATAAACATGATTTATCAAAAAGCCTAATTGAAAAAAATGTCTAGATAAACAGATTGAATATAGGGTCAAGATTTTCTATCTCTGTTCCATAATAGTTGCTACATTTGCACATAGATTTATATATAAATGTAATAATTGTTATAGGATGGTGTTGTAATAATAATTGATTTTGGTTAAGGCACTAAAAATATGGACTTGTTAAGGTAGACAATAGTTCTTGGATTTTATAGCATATTTTCTCCTGGCTCTTTTAGTTTTTCTCAAGTATTGAATTTATTTGTTTGTGCAGATATTGCATCAAAATCTACATCTGTAATCTTGATCTAACTTTCTACAATTTTGAAGTTTTGTTCTTAGAATTTCATTTTTTATGATAGACCCCCATTAATATTCTTTACATTGACAATAGAATTTGTTTAGGAGATAATTGATTAAATATTTGTTGTTAAAATTACTCAACATTGTATTGCTGGTAATTTTTTATGTGTATATGATGTATAAAAAATATCAAATGGAATGAAACAGTAATTTTAGAAATTTTCCTGACATACCCGTGTTCTGCCTTTTATTTGAAGCTGTATAATAATTTCATTTTGATTTGACTAAAAGCTGATAGAATACAATTTGTTCACTCATGAAAATCATTGGTTATCTCCCTTGAGATATTTAAAAGTGAAAGTAAAAGTTGACTACATCTAGAGTAGTTTGTCAAATTTCAATTACAAAATAAAATACTTTCATTGATTACATTGATACAATCTTTTTTAATGGAAAATGAATTATTGACTATTGCAGCAATCTTTTCAATATCAATTTTTCTTGAGTTGCAAAGTGACATTAGTCTATCACCATTTAATGTCTGTCATTTGACATAAACCTTCCCCAAGATTGAAGAAACCTCCTGATCATAGTTATTGTGGTGCCAATGTCTTCTGAACTGGGCATTAGTCTAAATGGTTACCTATTAAGATTTGTTTCTTGGATACCAGTGAGATAGTGTAACTAACAATGAATGTATTCTAATTATCTCTAATATCACTGGATTGATATGAAATTAGATTTCTTTTGCTAGTGCTAGACTTTTAGATCTGTTGGCATGAAACGGCTATTACAAACTTTCTATCAGAAAATGAAGGAAACACTTGTGTATTTATTTCAGTGGCAGAAAACAAAGGGTTTTAGTGGAAAGGATGTCTAAACCACTGCCTAGGTTCAGAAAAGAAATTGCAGAGATTTTAGAAGAAATTCCATTTGATTGCAAAAGACATTAATACAGCTATTATCTTTATTTATTCAAAGTTTTATGAATCATTAATTTTGATGACTTTTAAAATTGAAAAATTAAGATGAAGGTAGATAGTAGTCATGAAAATTGATAATAATGGCATTGATTTTAATCAAACTTTGAATGTGGATGATGTGAACATTGCGCAGTTATAAAATGTTTGAAAAATTAAGTAATTTGCCTTTAGAATATTGGTTTGGAGAAACCACAGAAAATGATAGTAAAAAAAAAAGTCTACAGTGAAGTTAGAGACAGCAACGGCCCTTACAAGAAGCTGATTCTACAGAGTGCTCCACTTATGAATACTTGAAGAAAGAAATGAGAATAATTTTGCTGGTGTAGAAACAGATTTGTGATTGAAGGCTGTAAAGGCATTTGTATAGGAAAATATAGCATAAACTGACAAAAATTTCTTTTAAAATATTGTCTCAAACCATTGTCTATTACTAAGAATGTTATCAAAAGATGAGAATGATTATTTACATAAAGTGAATAATTTATCTATTATTATAAGGAAGTATATTACAGAAATATTCGAAATGCATTCTAAACCATTATTGTCTTGGTACATCATTATTTTTTGGTTAAAAAAAAACAAAACTGTCACTCTCTCATCTATTCTAAGAGTGGGTGATTTGTCTGTTTGTTGCCTTTTATGGATGTTGTTGCCATTCTGCATGCTTCTCCTTTGTGGAATTCAGCTGAAATCCTATCGTATGTTGTGGCTTTCTTCAGAGACTTCTATAGCTGAGCAGTGATAATAAACTCTGGATACAATTCTTTGAACCATTAATATTTGTTTTTATAACAAACATTTTTCTTAATTACTAAATTTTCACAATTTTTTGCAGTCAAGTAGAGATTGTTTATTTAGGATATGAAGAAAACAAAATTTTCCATAAATGAGAAATTAACTCCCAATGTCATAAACCATTTGATAATGCCTCTAATTGATGGTTGAACTCTTCTGTATTGGAAATAAAATCTGTTTAAAATATCATCATAGATCGAATGAAAAATTTGGGAAGTTATGTTGAGATAGAAATGAGGTAACTTTAATCAGTTGTCTTTCTCTTGATTTTAGCATTCAAATCAGTTATATGAATTTAAGTGTAAAAAAAGGTAGTTTCAAATAATCATTCTATTTCAGATTATATCAAGATTGACAATGCAGGGAATAGTTGTATTCTCTAACAAATGAATCCCCTTCAAATATTCATCATTTTTATACATTTGATTTCTAAGCCCAGTGTAGAAATCTTTCAGATGGTGATCTATTTTCACCTAAAGTTTCAGAGGTCAGTTATCTGATAGTTAAAGTGTCCTAATTCTACCGTTTCCTACACTTTTCTTGTTAACAAATTTTAGAATATATTTAACATTTAGTTGAGATATAATAGGACTGATTTATATTTGACTTGAGATGTTCACAAACAATTTCATTGTTGTGCTTCCTATAGATTGTAATATAAATAATCACTGGATCAAATAGAGAACGTGCACCCCAGAATTGATTAAAGTCAAAAGCGCAAGTTTTGAAATAACACCATAATCAAAATTTAATCAAAACAAAGATAAAATGTAAAGTTCAGATCCTTTTTAATTACATGAAAAAACTGTGAAGAGATTCTATCACAGAAGTTGATAAACTTGTATACGTCTTTCATGACTCTGTGTAATCTGGAAATCTGCACTTCTGTCTCGAATCTGTTTTGAAACCTGGGTTTTACATTTGATCTCTATCACTCACTTCCATACTTGAATTTTTTGTTTTCAATTTGACTAAAATTTTAATTTTTCAACTTTTCTACAAATCTTTATAGATTTAGTGCCTTTTTTTTCTTTTTTTTTCTTTTTCAGAACTGACAATGTTATTTTAAACAATCTTTTGAATACTGTAGTTTTTTTTGTTTTTTTAATTTAATTTTTTTCTTTTCAAGTATCCACCTTTTAAAAACCTCCATTCTTGTTGGTATTTTAGCCTAGTTGAGTACAAAGCCACTAGTATGGGACCCACAATAAGGATCAAACTCACCACTGGAGTAATGGTCCAGAAGATTATCTTACCAACAACTTCTACTCAATGGAGCAACACTGTCTTCATTCTTATTAATCAAACTGAACTTCTGCAACTGATAGATTTTATGCATTAGTTGCTCCATTTAAAAGCATAATTTACTAATGGGATGGATATCTCGCCTCAAGAGTTATCGCCTTCCTTTTTGGCGGAGGGAAGCATGTTAATATAAAAAGAAAAAACTATTTAAGACTCTTCAGTGGAAGAGTTCATTATTTCAAATGGTGGGTAAGAGATATTTTTATCTGCAAAATTGTTACTTTATGGTGGAAGACCGTATGGTTACAAAGAACCAAGAAAATCCCACTATTTATCATATTAGTCAATTAATACATATGCTGACAAATACGGTACTTGTAATTACTAAGTGTCAATTTGAATTAGCACGCCATTGCGATTGTATGAAATGTTTATTAAGAACTTATTTTGACAGTTCATTCCTCGTATTTTGTCTCCCTTTCTCGAAAGATACATAGGGGCTAGCTTAACCCCCCCCCCCAAGAGAGACTGCTTCACAGGGCTAAAGGGCTCTAACTGTCCTGCTATTCACACATTGCTTGGGGGGATGTGGAGTCATCCATTTCCCAAGGACATTAATGCAAAGAGAAAATGAGTTGTTGTTTGAACCCTGCTGGCCAATTCCATTCTCCATGCAGTCAACTAATAGGCCAAGTGTACCTCCATTCATTCTATTGGTTTATGGTATTTTTTTCAAGTTTGTTTTCATAATCTCATGTTCCCGTTATTTGGTTGTCACTTGACCTCACTAAATAAGTGATCAGTTCTGCTGTAACGGTCCATTCACCAGAAGCATCAAAGGAGGTGAATTATGTGGTAGTTTTATCAATGGTACATCAAAATTGAGTCATGAATTCATGAACTGCTTGTAAATGATGGTGGAATTCTTCAATGAAGAGAATTTAAAACAATGTGAATAGAATAAAAGAAAATTTATATTCACCCCATGGTCAAATGGAGATTATTTTAATCAGAAGTTTTTTCCCTTGAAATTAATGTTCAATTTTTCTAGATTTTTTATTTTTTTGTGCATCTGATCTTTGGCCATGGCCATAGTTTTGAAGGCTTTTGACAGCACGGAACTTTGGAAGGTCAAAAATCTTTAAAATGGAATCAACATTGGAAAATACTTTTTAATTCAAAAACCTTGGAAGTTTTTCATTGATGAAAATGAATGGATAAAAAGTTAATTGTATTCATAATTTTTATATAGCTAGATTATTATCTTATAAACTATTGGTTCAGGAAAATTCTCTTGAAAATTATGACAGGAAAAGAACTTTTTAAAATTTGTATATTTTTTTGACTCTATTTTTGTGATTTTTATTTTTATAGAATTTAAGATTAGAATTTGTTAATACAATCATATTATTTGATATTAGTTATCATCTTGAAAGAAATTTTTTTTCCTCTTCTCTAACAATTTTTGGTAAGTTAATCTGCTTTATACCTACCTGAATGTTACTTGAGAATAATCAGATCCTTTTTTCACTTTGTTTGCCTTATAAATTAACCCTCTCATGTTTTCAAATACATTTTTTTTCTTTCTCCTTCTCTGTCTTTACTTTCTTCTATTTTTTTCTTTCTTCAATTTTTTCTTTGTGATTACCAGTTTTTTTCATTTCTTTTTTATATATATATATTTCTCTTTCTATATTTCTCTTTCTATATTCTGGCTGTGCTTGTGACTGAGAGGGTGTACTAGCAAGCCGTGAATTTTGAACATTTTATTTTTGGTCAGTCTTCGTACTGTTGTCTAAGTAGATTTTTCAGAAAAAAAAAGAGAACTACTAAATAAAATAAATGGACCGTGCCGCAGTCTGACCAAATGCTGTCACAAAGTAAAAACTTGGAATCACTCTCGAAGTTATATACTGTTCACTGTTTCATTCAGGGACTGTTGCAAATCAGGAGATCCTGGAAATTTTTCACTACTTCACATGGAAAGGAGGGATCTGGTAGGATTGGTGAGGTCAGAAGGAAGGTATGGTCAGCAAACTTGGCTGGCAACCACCAGTCTTATATATATATATATAAATATATGTACATATAAATGTATATATATCTGTCTGTCTATCTATCTATCTCTATATCTATCTATAAAATATATATATATGTATATATTATATATTTATTTATTGGTTTAGAAAACTCCAACAATTTCATTTATCTATCAGGGATATTTGATTAGAATTTAAATTCAGTCATTTTTTGTTATTTAACATATGAATAAAATTGATGTTTAATTTACATTTTAAATCTCAATTGGCATTTTATTTTATTTTTTTTCATTAATTTAAAAAAAATTTTTTTATAAAAGAAGTTGCAAATAATGATGCTGCTGCTAAGGCGAGATTATCAGAGTTTAATCTGATACTTACCCAACCACAACAGCTATTCCAATGTCTGTGTTGGGTGTGATAAAGCTCAGATTATCTCCCCATCTGGCCAAATCTAGCAACCCTGATGCTGCTCCTATGTGCAATTTCTGTTTCGTGTAAATCTTTTAATATTATATAATAAATTAATTCAAGCAGGAATATTCTTACCCCTTCTGGCCAACATTTGAAATTGTAGACAATATTGAGACTTTATAGAAATATATTTGAGGAATCATTGACATGACAGAATTTCAAGTTTAGTTTTCTATGAAAAAGTTTCAGCTTAATCTCAGAGGAAGACATGAAATAAATAAAATAAGTATATTTTGGTTTACCTCTCTTTTTTTTCCCCTTGATTGGACAATTTATTTCATCCATGCTTATAACTCATTAAATGCAGCAATTATGATATCCTAAAGCTGATCTTTAAGTTGGAAGTTACAATTACGCCAAGCAAAGCTCAGTACTATGGTAATACGTGGATCTAGGCATTCACAAAAAAATCTGTGTTAATATGCATAAAGGACCAAGAGTTATCCCACTTGTAAATCATTTTTTTCTTATTTTGAACATGATTATTTTCATGATCTTGTTTTTCATTATTTATGAATTTCTAAAGCATCAAAAGTGTGGTTTTTAGCATTCCAGTTTTTCTGAAGAGTTTTATATAATTTCTAAGAATTTTTTTGTGCATATGTGTTCACCTTTTTTTTTTTTTTTAATAAATCTTATTGGTCAAAATTCAATGAAAAATATTAACATTAATCAAATTTAAAAGTCTTTTTTTCCTTGAAAAGAACCATTATGAATTATTACTCTTCAGATGTGCGTATACTTCAATTTATGCTTTCAATGATTTAGAAATTCATGAATGGAATAAATTCTCATAAAATAGAATTGAAAATTTTCCATATAAATCTTGCAAGGGGAATAACTCTTTGAGGTATGTTGACACTTTTTTTTCGTGTATGTCTGCACCCCCATATTACCGTAGTACGCAATGCTTATAAATTGATAGACCAGAATCTTGTTCTCCTCAAAACACCCCCAACCAGGTTTGTTGCTAGCTCAAAACATTTTTTTTTTTTTACAACTTCAGAATTATAAATAGAAGTCAAGGTATATGTCAGGTAGATAGCTCAGCAAATTTTATGTGTTGCAACTGATGCATAAAATGTCCAAGCTGGAAAATTTGGAGTTGGAAAAATACAAACAAATATATAAATATATATGTATGTATACATGAATGTATAAATATCTCTTTCGACACCAGGCTTGCCATTAATATAATTGAAAAAAAAAAAACAAAAAAAAACTTTAACAAATTGAAGGACCTTGTTTGGCCCTTCATATATTGTGAAGGATAGAGCGGAATTGAAAGGCCTTTAGAAATCTCTCTCTTTATGCCTGCTTTAGATGCCAACTAACCACACAGTATCCCAGCAGTCATTTCGATATGCATCAGACATCTTTTTCTCTCTTTCTTTTTTTTTTTTTTTCCTTCTCTTTTCCCTCCCCACAAAAATTGACTTCAGTGTCTCTGTTATCACTTAGCTGTGACTAGAAATTGGATCGAGAATCCGATCAAATAATATATCATATGAAAATTTAGAAAACTGTTTTTTACACATTTCCACCTTTCAGCTTTTTCAGAATTACAAATACAATTTGAAATTTGAACTACAAAATAGTATTTAACCCTTTGTTTTAGTTAGCCATTATCTGTATGGCAGTTTATTCTGCTAGAATCTATAGTATTTTTATCCATCAATATCTTCTGTTTTAAATTATTTTTCCAAGAATTGATGATGTATTGCAAATTAGTAATTTACCAACAATATTACAATAAATCTTCAATTTTAGAGAGAATATTATCCAAACATATATTTATCTAAATCTCGAAGACCCATGTAAAATAATTTGTAATGGCTCAGGGCAAAACAAACATTAAATGCTATTTTGTAGCCTCTTTTTGAAATTGTATGCTGGAAGGTGAAACATGTTAGAATAATTTGTTTTCCAAATTGACATATGATATATTAGTAGTGACTGCATTGGAATTTGTGCAACTTTGGTTTATAACATGCAACAACTTTTTGTTCATGTTGACTATAAATGTACTTTGGTAATGTATGATATGTTTGTGTAGGTATGTCTGTACTAAGTGTGATGAGGCCCCACTACCACACATTCTTTCTTGAAATCTGAAGGCACCAGAAATTATCCCGAATTTGTTTCTGGCCAAAGTGGTTGAGTACATTTGGTATTAACGTTCGACTGCCAATTTCTCTATTGGATCCTGCGGACCAAATTGCAGGACAATGTATCTAATGCAGAAGTTTTGCGGCCATCTCCATTCAGTGTTATTGTCACCAGAAGAAAACAGATGGCTAGGACATATTCTACAGATGTTGCCTGAAAGGCTTCCTCATATGACTTCTGAGCAAGCCAGAGCCGTCATAGTGGAGACTGAGACATTCCTGTGATAACTTTGAAGAAGTGCCACAAGGACCACCACCCCCTTGCTGTGCTTAGCTGCAGTGCCCTGAGTTGTCGGGGTGTGAAAGAATAGAACCCATCTACTCGGCTGACAACACTATCAGATGTGGCAGTAAACAGGACACAATGGAAACCATGTATCAATACCATTCTTGATGGTCGACTGCATCGTCCATGCTGATTGCAACTGACAAAAGATCAAATGGAATATCTAATTGAATGTAGAGATTCTTAACTTCTGTAATCTCAATGAAGACAGCTTTTCCAGTAGGAATTTTCGCATCAGAACTCCTTATAATTCTGACAGCCTTTGGCTAGATAAATGGTATTTGCATGCGGTAGTTCAGTCTTATAGATTCTTAAATGCATGCCATGTCTTGTGTATTAAATTAAGCAAAAGTAAAATTGGTATACTAAAACTAGATTTGGTGTGTGAAGAAAATTACAAGTATTGAGTGTACCTTGTGTGTCCTCCAATTATCCTCACCCCCAAATTATTTTGATTGAGTGTTGGTCTGTGGGAATATGATGTGGAATAGAATGAAACATTTTAATTATTTGGCATGACTTGTAGTAAATGGTTTTGACTGTGGTATGAAAACTCTGTAGATATTGTGATTTTGGGGGATTTCTTTTTTGTCTGGCACGATTGTGATTTGGTCGCTTGTTTATGGTTATCAGGTTAGTGTATAATTGTTGTTGTGATGATATTGATACTGTATATGCTGGCATATAAGTCAACTTTTTAAGCTTCTAGTATTTTCCCTAGAGGACCATATTAGTCTGTCTTGACCCTATGAGCATGACAGTTTGAGGGACACAATGTTACCTTACATTGGTGGGAGAGTGGACATCCAAAAAAATATAGAAGTAAACTTGAATTTATGCCTTAGTTTTTCGTTTGACTTGTAGCCCAGCATATACAATGGTAATGGCTGCTATATGACTTGGGTGTGATTCTGATTCTAGTGTTCGCTCTTGCGCTACCGTTGTGATGGGGAAGCAGCATTTCATATTGTATTGACTGTGCTGGTGATGGCAACAATGTGTGAGTGTTTGATGGTTGGCCTACATTTTGCTCTACTTGGTAGAATCCTAGTTTACGTGTGTAAAGTGGAGATAACTCCTGTTAACCTTAAAATGAAATAAGACTTAAACAATTATCTCCCTGTTTTAATTTGTGTGTGTGTATATATATATATATATATATATGTATATATATAAATATAATTTTCAGTTACAGATAAAAAATAACTTTATTTTCGCACAATCCTTCAATGTCGCACATGCTAGCCCACTTGATGTTAAAGACTGCACACAAAGGAAAACAATTTGACAATGAAGTTCATTAAAAGCACAAATTATTCATTAGCTTTTCTTTCTATGGGGAGATAATTCTGTAAGGCCAAGTTCATTTTGAGGCTAACTGGAGTTATCTGCATTTTACACATGTAAAGTAGGATTCTACTGCTCTACTCCTTTTCATTTGTTTTCTTTTCTCATGTAATGTTTCTCTCTACATGCAAATACCTCTTTGATTTTTTTTGTTTTTCAATTTTTATTTATTTTTTTCTTGCTTATTCCATGTTTTTTTGAATTCATTTAATTCAGCTTTTGTTATGAAGATGGACCACGCTTTCATTGAATCATTTTTATCCAAAAGTTAAAAAATATTTTAATTTAATCAACTCTTAATTTCATGAACGACTTGAAATTGCTAATACAGTGAATTATGTGAAGAGAATATGAAAAAGAATTTACCTAAAGGTACGAGGAGGTGACTTTAATCCGTAGTTATTGCTTTTATTATAAGATTTAAATTTGTTTCTTTTTGAATTTAAGAGTTGATTGAGTTTTTCCCAACCATTTTTTCTTTTTTTCTTTTCTTTATTATTCCTTTTTTTTTTTTTTTTTTTTTTTTTTCCAATTTTGTTTGATTTAAAGTATATGAATAAAAAAAAAAGAAAGGTGAGGTTAAGTTATGAAATGATTGGTCCTTGAAGCTTTGAAAATTGTTTCTGGAATTATTGGAACTCTTCTGTGGACAGGATAGTAAAATGTTTAGTGTAAAAAAATTATCTCAATGTTGGAGGGAAGTAATGTTTATAAGTAGTTATCCCACTTTATAATAAATTTTCTCAAATTAATTCAAGATTTGAACTTCTATAAACCAGAGTTAGTGAAGAAAAATATTGTAGATTTAAAAAAATTTTTTCCATCAATTCATTTCTAACTTTGATTTCAAATTCATTGAAGACCAACTATTGGTACCTAAACTTTGTATTTTTGATGAAAACTTTTGCATACACCTAATGCGTAACAAATGCTAAAATGTACAATGTATCTATATCTGTATACTAAGGAGTGATAAAATTATTCTATGGTATTTATAGATTGATGAAAAATTCCCTAATGAAATATGAAAATTTCATCTCTGACATTTATCAGGCAATAAGGATGTTATGTAGTTGCTTCGTAGAAGGGAGATGTTCAGAGCCTTATTTCAGAGACTAACCCAACGCAGACATTGAAACAGCGACAAAATTTTAAAATCGAGCTTCAAGAGGCTGGTATTGAACACCTGCTTCCAGATTAGCTCGATTTCCAAATTCAACACTATTCCAATGCCTGTGTTGGGTAAGTCTGAAGTATCTCCCCCCCCCCACTTCTAGCAACCATGCTTTGTAGTTGGTTAGATATTGCACATGCATGCATATATATATATATATACACATACACACACTAGCACTCATGCACAAACTTTTGAATTTGCAAATATTGAAATTTTTCTTTTTCTTTTTGTAATAATTTCAGAATTATTTTATTTTTAGAAAAATTATTTAAGTCCCATTTTCTTTATCCCCATACTAGTTGGGATATATATATATATTTTTTCACTTAAAATTCAGCAGCTCATTTCGTCCCCTTACATACTTATTACTGATATAGGCTTCACCCTAGAACTGGTATGCACTGGAATATTCGATGAAAAAGCATGTATACACATGATGATATCTACTCACATACTTACACCTTCATCTGCATACGCAGTAAACTGCTTATTGTGATCACTCTATGACTCAGTCTTTTATATAACAGCTGATAACATTAAACAATAGGGTAGCCAGGGAAATACTTGCATGAAAATCCCAACAAAAATGCTCACAATGATGAAAAAAGTCTCCATGAAAAACAATATAAATTTGGATAGGAATTCCAGAAACCAAAAGCTCTGTTTGTAAAACCATTATTTTTCTTTTCATAATTTTTGTTAAAAAGTATAATTGAACATGATATTTATTAGAAATTAATGCAATAATGAAATTAAACGCTCATCTCTTGTTGTGTATCAGATTGCACACCATGAATTTATTTCGGTTCTTGTTCAAAATATCGTAAATGGACAAATTCAGAGTAAAGAACAAAAGACAGATGTTTAATTTCATTGGGTAATTCATCATGAATATTTTGTCTAATTTTACCTTTTTATAAAAAACGTTTACTTTTTGGAGCTTTTGTATATATTTCCAATTTCTAAATCTTTTATCTACAGATCTTTCATGCCTGAAAACAACATTTTATAGGCGCTTTCTGGCACATATCCAGTTTATAGAATCCTCCTGCATGGAGAGATAAAAACTTTGAACATGCTAAATAGGGCATCTTAGGCAATGAAGTTAACTTTAGTGAAGAGTCTGATTACCCTGATCAGGTATCAAGAGACATTTAATGGAGATAGCTTTAAATTTTCATTACCTCTCCAGAAAAATTGAAAAATGGTTTGACATATTTGCTCGGATACCTACGTGAAAAATGGTTTTATAAACAGCATTTGGTTTCTGAAAAATCTATCTGGATTTATTGAGACCCTATCTGAACGCAACAAATTATTTTGGCTTTTTCCTGTGCATATTCATGACGGAGCTTATTTCTGTGGGGAATATTTGCATAGGTTTTCAGCATGTGAGCATTTTTCATTCAATAATATGAATATTTGATTCATTTTAGATAAAGTGTTTGGGAGCAAATCATTTTTCTAATAACTTTTGATAACATTATCTGATCATAATAAATGGCTTCCACTGTATATACAAAGATAAATCCAAATGCCTGCACTTATCAACACATTTTCATATGTGTAATTGAAAACTAATCCGTGTATAATTGTATTTAAACAAAGACATATTCAACTACATTTACAAATAGTCTAGACAAAAATACAAGTAAGTACTTTGATTTCCTTTGATTAATTTTGTTGGAGGTTTGTTTAGTTTGCATATAACCCTTGTAATGACCTGAATGAATGGGTGAGAGATGTTGAGTGTAAACAGCAATCCATATTAACTTCTGTTGTGGGACCCAAAAGTTATGTGGTATAATATGATCACCAAATGATGTTAGACAAACTGAATGAAGAAAGTTGGTCTCCACATGAAATTCAGTGAAGCCAATGTTAATAATATTAAGGATAAAGACACAACAATCAGAATTTGAAAATCCATAGCTGAAAAATTAAACCTCAGAGCATCTACCTGGGACAATAAATCTCCATGAAATCCGCAGAAGTAGAAAAAAAATCGAGTGAAGAATCACTATTGGTTGGCAATCCCTCGTTGGTGCAAGCTCAACCTTGATGAACCAAAAAAATCCCATTAGTTTTGAAAAAAAACTGAAGTGTCCTCACTATAGTCCGCTCCAAAACTGAAAGATGGAACCTAACAAGAAGATTGACTCAAGTTGAGAACCATGCAACATGCAAAGGAGAGGATCATGAAACAGCATAACCTATTACAAAACCAGCAGGGGTCAGAGAACCTGTAGAAAACTTGAATGACTATCAGTATGTCATGTTGTAAATACATCGGACAACTACTGGACATCACAACTCATAAGGTTGATCCCCAGAGATCAAATGCAAAATTGTGGTTGATGGAAAATAAAATGGCATGACAATTTGAGACAAGTTTAGGTTGATTTCTATGATTTTATAGACAAACTGTTCTCATATATATATATATATATATATATATATATATATATGTATATGTGTGTGTGTGTGTGTAGTACTCCAGTATTTCTTTCTTCTTGATGGTTACTTCTCAAAATGTCCTTGTTCATAGAGATTGTGTTCATTATTGTTTATCATATTCTCATTGCTACTTAAAGAAAAGTAAAACCTCTCTAGCTATCTCTATTTACCTTATTGCAAACTCTTTCTTTTTTTTATAGAGTAATTAGTTTTTTCTTGTATCATGTTGCATGACTTCACCAGTGTATTTACTCCTGATATTGTAATTACTTTAGAACTAAACTAATACCTAAAAGAAAGTGTTGATTTGTATGATTGCTTACAGAGTTGATATATTCAGTCTTTTTATCTTAGTATTTGTTAAAGAAGAGTGAATCATTTTAATTTGATTATTGAATAACATATACAAGTAGATGCAATGGGTTATGAAAATTTACTTCTTTGAAATTTTTCTTTGAGGGAATTTTTTAAATTTTGACTTTTAGGGTTTAATAACAAATAGGGGCGGGGAGCCATGTCAAAATGATAATTTCTCTCCTGTATATGCCTGAGTAAAACACATGATTTACTACCCTTCCAAGCTCTATAACTATCCGTATGGAGTATTTGTTTTTTTGTTTTTTTTGTAAATTAAATGACTATCTTTTATGCGAGCATTTACTGTGTTTTGTCTTTCATCTTATTTTGGTAAAGTTCTTTTAAAAAAATATATATATGACAGGTTCTCGTAGATAGAGGATGCAAGTACTAATCTAGTCAGTCTGATTTGTTTACAATTCATGCTGCTTGTTTAACAGTTACAGAAGGTGAAGATGAATTTTGCAACAAAAAAGATATGAAAGGAAAAAAGTAAAAAAATTGGAAATGACTGATTCATTTTTTTTTTTTTTTTTTTTTAATCTTTTGTTCATTCATATTGAAAATCCAGCAAGTAAGATTTTGGAACAAATATTTGGAGCGGATGGGTGTAGGGTCTAATCAGGGGTGGTTTTTTTTTCTTGAGAACCACGTTCTAACCCACCCCCCCTTTCACTGCGAAAAAAAACATTGCTGACAATTTTTTTTCTTGTGCGCTTGCTTTTCTTTTATATTTGATAAACAGGGAGTCTCAAAAGCAACACCCAATTTGTACCAAAAGTAATACAACTTCTAAGGAAAGTAACTTTTTGATATAATCGGTACACCAGTATGCTAAAAAATTAATTGCCAAAACTCTTGGTTATCAATGGGATAATCTGTCCAATCAGTTGTCAAGTCTTCATTTTCACAAGTAATATTTAGCTTACTGGTGTGCAGAACATTACATTAAATAGTTACTTCCCTTAGAACTGACATTACTGTTGGGATAAATCAGGCGTTACTTTTGAGACAATTTTATTTAGGTAATTTCTATGACTTCCCTTTGTATTGAGACTCCATCATGCAGCAACCATCTTGCAATCTGTCTACAAACACAATGGCTTAGAGAGTACTATCTCAAGAACGCTGATCTCCTAAAATCTAAACAATGGCTTCTTCCAATCTACAGATATTACAGAAAAAAAAACAATTACACGTTTCAACTTGTTAAAGTTAGTTCAGTTTGAGTACTCCTTTTCCAAAACTCTAAAAACCATATTGTTCCAAAATCCAAAACCTTTTTTTAAAAGTGAACATGCCACAAGTGAAAAAAATCAACACCATACTTAGTTGTATGATTTAGAAATGTGACTGATTTCCAAGGTATTCAACTCATTCTGATTATGATAAAACATTGGTTATCTTTAGTTAACTCTTTAAAAACATAAACTTTATTTACATCACAGTGGAAGACAAACCAAGACTTGAAAAAAAATTGTCATCACAAGACCATCATATTCATTTATGTAGACATTTCTATTTATTTGTTTATTTTTCAATCATCCATTCCTATACTTTCATCTTCTTTTCTCTAATTTAGTTGAAGCATGTTTACCTTTTGTGTAGGAATATAATCGATGACGATGAAATAAAACAGATATCTGAAGGATGTCTGAAACAAAATTTGTTTTAAACACTACAAAAAATCCAAATAAAAGGGGAAATAACAAGCCCCAGATTGCTTCCCTTTACATTACAGGGCCCTCTCTCAAACATATATCATTGTGTCTGGCTAAATTTATTCCCAAATCTGAAAAGCATCTTATCCCAAGCATGTCAGATTAGAGATGCTTGTCCTGTAGTTATATTAATGATTTTTTTTCTTTTTAAATAATGTTCACAATCTGCTTTTCTTTTTAATATTCTTCCATGAAATCAAACATGGTATTAAAGATAATCAGTTAGTTCTTAACCCAGCTTCATTACTAATGGTGTTTTTTTTTATGATAAAGTCATCTGACCACCAGAGTTATGAAGATGAGGCTGAAATATCTCTAGAGATGGACTTGAAAAAAATTCTTTCCAATTCAAATGCCTCAGTTCAAAAAGAGATCAACTTTTTGTTGAATTCTCTTTTGGTTCTGTTGAATTTAACTTTCCTGATTTAATTTTTAACATTATCAACCCTGATCTATCCCTGTAGAATTTACTCTATGGATTAATCTTTGAAACAAAAGACATGGAAAGAATTTTGAATTTTTTTTTTTTTTCCAAGAAAAAAAAAACTTGTCTTAATCACTGGTTTTTGAATTTGTTTTTGTGGCACAATCAGTTTACACACTCTACACCAAATTTTTTAATTTTTCATACCTAAGAAGCATTACTAATATTAAAATGGTTTTTAGGGTTGATAAAATGTTTCTTTCACTTGTTCTCTTCCCACCTAACACCACTTTTTCTTCTCCTACATCCTGTTGGAAAGCTCTTATTTCATTGATTGAAGCTAGTTTTGTATGCTACAAATGGATTGCATTGTTAATTTGTTCGTTTGGGTAACCTTATCTCCAGTTTATGAAGATTAAACCAATGTATATTTGAGGACAAATCAGATGTAGCTGACTATGTAACTCTTAATTTCATGAACCGTTTGATAATGCTCCGAAATACCGTGGAACTCTTTTGTTAATAGAATTTTTAAAAATCTTTTTAATTACCAAAAGGTTCAAGGGAAGTATTTTATCAGAATTTATCGTTATGGGAGGGGGTGGAGGTTTTCTTAACAGGTAAATGGCTCTCTACTATTTGGATTTATGTCTAAAATTTTTAACATTTTTTTCAAATTAATTGAAGTATACATATTTTCATTTAATGACATAATTGTCAAATGATAATAAAATTTTGAATCTCAACAAATAACATAAATGATGAAGAGAGGTTAAGTTTTGGGGGGGTTGGGGGGTTTAAATTGGTATCAGATTGTTTACCACCTACTGAAATATATAATGTTAAGATTTTAAATCAACTTGAAAGCAGAGTTACTAAAACATTTGTTCATGTGATAAAATGTCTCATCATTAGGCTCCTTACTTTTTCTTGTGTTATTTAATGTAAGCAGATTGAAATATAAGTCGTCTAGATTGTAGCATGTCAGTAACCCCAAAATCTCATTTGAATTGTAAAATTGAGCAGTAGTTCGTGGCAATTTATTAAATGGATGATTGTCTATATTTTTCAAATGTCATCATCCTCGTTTCAAACACAATTTCTGTTTGTTTTTTTTTTTTCTAGCTCTTCTGAGATGAATGTAGAGGAATGAGGTCAAAATAATACTTTGTCAAAAAATGAATGCATGAGGAAAGCAAGTGTAGATTTGAACATGATTAGTGCATTGACAAATTGCTATCCTTTCCATATGAAGAGTCAACATGAGACTCAAGATTATCAGTGATAACACTTGAAACTGATGATCTTAGTGCAATGCAAGAGTCAACTGGGGAACTTTGTTGATACCAATAATACAAGACCTTGAAATCAGTCCCTGGATTCTGTTGGACTTAGATGTCTGTATCAGTTGGAAAGAGAAGGATGAAAAGAAAAATATGAAGTGAATTCTAAATACTGAATTCAACATGCCATATATGCTGATGTATGAGTTGATTGCAAAACAGAGGTCTTAATTCAAATTTAGTTCCATATTTGCCAGGTATGTCGACACTCCAACACAGGACATCATAATGTTGAGTCCGTTGGATCTAAACAGACCGTTAGGGAAAATACTTGGTTGAAATGTCAACTTATATGCCAGCATATATAGTACGTTTTCTGGTCTTTCTCAGTTATATTAGCTATGTGATGTGAAGAAGTCGGTCTGAAAAAATATCTGGAATAATGGAACTACTTGATTTCAGTACTTTAGGAATGGTTAATTGGTTAGTTTGGGAAAAAGAGGACGATTCAATGAAGAAGCAATGTCAATAGCATTTCTTAATACTTAGTATCTGTTACTATTTGCATATATGGTATTTGGTCATTTTTTTTCTTTCTCTTTCTTTGCAAATGACTTATTCAAAACTTTTGATGGCAGTACTATTTCAAGATTTTGAAAAAAAACTTAAAATTATTTTGAAAACCACAGTAGATGGCAAAACACACCATCTATTCAATAAAATGTATATGCACACAATTGTAGGTTGATTTTTTATTTTGATCCTTTTTTTCTTAAATTTTTTTTATCTGTAATAATGCTGTCAAAATTTTTAAATAAGTATGTTAACATTGTTACTTAAAAATGCACTTTCTTTCCTGAATGCAAAGTTCAGATATGCTTTAGTCTACATGATACACTCTCTCACTTTTAAAAAGCCTGTGACAAAAATTTGGTTAAATGAAACTTTAATACAGTTGGGGATTAATTTGTATAATCAAATGTATACAAACAAAAATGAAAAATATTCGTCTGTTTACTGATTGAATGGGTAAAGTTAGATATGTATTTTCATTGCTTTAGAATTATTAATACTATTAATATTTCTTAATATCATCATTGTTCTTTCTGGTTCATTTCTGATGGCATGCATTTTAATTTATTTTCCCAGCTAATAAACATAATTAAATAACTTTGCAACAATGCCTGCCAATAAAAACCTTTCATTGAAATGAATAATAATGAAAATGTTATGTGAAATAATCTTTGCTTTCAATTGGTCAATTAGAATAATATCAGAATCCTCCACATCTGATTGGCTGTTTGAATCCATATCATCAAGTCTAGGCTTTATGGTCAAGATTGCTATAGTCTTAGTGATCAAAAAGTTTGTGCAAGTTCAATGTAGAGTAGGTTTTTTAGACATTTTCTCTATTGCTAATGAAAACTGAATAAAATTGCTAGTATATCTCAAAATAATTTGTACAACAAAGCTTTAGCATTTCTTCAAAAACTCTAATCTTTCACTTCTTGCTTGAAGCTAAAAGATTTTGAAAAACTGTTCATGAAAACCTCTTGTTCAGAACAATTGAAGAGGAATAAGCGAAAATATTCTCTAAATCTAAATATCTCTTACAGTTTAGACTCTGTTTAGTGGTTCTTAATTTCTTCTAAGGAATTTGCCTTAACATGAAATTAGCTTTCTTTTTCAAAAACTCGATACAGTCGCTAGGATAAATTATTAGTGTATCAGGTATATTAGTATACATTATCTCCCAACAATACTCGAATAAAACATGGGTTATTCTACCATATTTTACTTTTAGCCGAAAACTCTTTTTAGCTAATGAGTTTCTGAATCTATTTTCAGTAATGAGTTACAGAACTGAATGTTTTGTTTTCCCCTTTGTCTCTTTCAGAACGATTGAAGATTCGATAGGGACGCCACTTTTTGTGATATTCAGGTTGGTAGTTTCAAAATTTGTGAACATCTGCCCAATGTATGGAACTAATTTGCTCTGAATGCTTCGAATCATTTTCATGAAATTTTATATTTTCTCATGTACAATCCAAAGTTTTTTTAAAATGTTTGGAAGTTTAGTTGGATTTGTTTTCATTTTCTTTTTTAAATTTTCAGCTAACTCCATCGCTGAAAATGTTGAGAATGCTTGTAAATCAAACAAAGGATCCAAAAACTATATTTACACAACGTATTGATCAGGAATTAGCAAAATGAAAATATATTAAGCGTATAATTAATATGGTCTTTAAATATTATATCTATTGAAATGAGATTTGAACATTAATTAATTATTAGAGCCTTTTTATGATTTTCAGATGCATTTATTGAGATAGAATTTAAATATCTATTAAAAGTGTTCTCGACATTTTGGGGGCCTTTTGATTTTTAGAGGTTGCTCCACACTTATAGCTATGAAGTTGGCGGGAATTGATCCGTGAACAGATTTAGCCACTTTCTGCCATTTTTAGCCACATATATCTTTCTTTAAAATATTACATAAGTCTTTTTAGTGCCTGATTTACAAAGAAAGCCCTTTTTATTTTTGACCATTTTTGTGTCCCCTTTCTTCACTTGGTTCATGCATATAACTTCTCACAACATGACATTTATTTAATGAACTGAAGTTTTCCATTTTGTACTTTTTCTAGAAACTTCTGCTCAACTGCTGAAGAAGATCCTATTAGGCAGCCATTATTATTCTTAATGGATGAAATGTACCAAAAACAACCACACATTGGTTACCATATGCTCTACTTTCTTAAAGTCAGGTAAGATTTCTACCAATAACATCTCAACTCATTTAGTCTTTTGCTTTTATAAGCTTTTATTATTAACCCTTGATGTTTGGACAAAACAGCATTTCATCAAAATGGAAACTGATTGTGCCATTCTTTCTCGTGTTTTCTAGAAATTTATTATTCAACCATTTTTTTCTTTTAATTCAGATTCGGTTAAGTAAACCCAAGTAAATTTTCACGGAAATGATCCCCCCCCCATTGAACTTGATCTGATGTGACTGAATATATTAATTTTTTTCCTGAAAATTTCTCTTAAAATCTCAAACTGTTTGATACCACTCCTAATTGTTAGTGGAACTCTTCTGTGAATGGGAGTTTACCATTAGAAACCATCAACCAAAACTCATCAGTTTTTAAGTTGGTCTGGCTGGCTGGCTAGCAATATATATCATGTGCACAGGCCGTACCAATGGAGCTAGAAGGCTGAAAATTTCAACATTTACTCCTAATGTCTAGAAAAAAAAAAAAGCTATCTGTTGTTTTTTTTTTGTTGTTTTTTTTTTTTTACTCCTCAAGTAGGTTTCTAGTGTTGGGATCAATTTCAAGTTCATCTTTTTTTTTTTTTAGTGATTAGCGCCCAACAAAAGGCGAGAGTTACTTATTCATCGATCACCCAATGTTTTAATTGATCATCTCCAACACAGCATGCTGCCAAATCAAGTTGTTTGTGTAACTGTGTTCACTGTTCGTTTGTTAGTCTTGGATAGAAACCACTGTATATCATTTAAATTTGGTTTCGATTTTAAGAAAGAGTGTTTCCACCTTATAAGTTGTTAATTGATGAAATTAGATTTGTATTTTTTTTCCCCCTCCAGTAAGGTGAACGATGACAAGATGTCCAGTTACAGAGATTTTTGTAAAAGCTTGGATGGTAAAGATATTGAAACTTGCCTCATGAATGACTTAAGAGTAAGTACGTCTTGATGCTCTGACTGTTTTCTCATCATTGTTTCTGTGACTGCATTTTCAAGTATGTTTTACTAAATAATTAAGAAACTGAATCACTCTTGCCACAATCATTGTTCCAACCAAACAACAAAAAGCATTGGCTAAAGATATTATCCCCTTTTCACTAGTCAGCCCAGCTCTCAATTTCAGTCCTTCTTGCCACATTTTTCGGCTGAAAACCTTGAAAATTTGTAGGAGTCACCTTGTAAAAATAGATTCATCTTTTTTTCACTTGTTGTCTGAGGGTGTTTAATATACAATAATAATCTTTTATGAAATGGATACAATTTTTTGTCAATGCCGTAATTCAGTATTTTGACATCGTTGGTGTTTGTGGAAAAAGTTAGAACGAGGGAGTTTCTCATTAAATTTTAATTCTTTTTTTTCAAATTGCATCCTTTTTTTTGTCTTACCTGTTGTGTTACAACCATTCCTTTGAAACTTACAAAGCTAGTCTGTCGATGCTTTTGATTTTGTCAATTCTATGTAACCTTTGTATCATTGTCTCAAGAGGAATAGATGGGTTAGGAAGTTATGGGTATCCTAAAGATGAGAACTTACAAAGAGCGATTGTGAGAGAAATGAAGATTAACTTTGCTACAGTGAGTCATTGTTATGTTGGCTATATTACATAATTTTTTTCTTTGCTTAATGATTTATTCTAATTTTTTCTGTAGTTATGCCAAGAAGATGATGTTCGACTCTTCACGTATTTGTTACCTGATGTTTACACTCATGTAAGTAGTTTTTAATCATTGCTACCTACAACAGGTTGGTTTAAACACAGTTGCTAGGTTCAGGTTATTCATGTTCTGACATATGTATCTGGACTTCATCCAGCCCTGACCGTTCAAAGTGGATACTTTAAATTTTGCACACACACACCCTCAATTAGCATTAATGTATGTAAAATGTAAATTGAGCCCAATTCTTCTTTCAACTTGAAAATAGGATTGTTCAGTTGATATCTAAATCAATGTTATTCGAACTTTTTTTTTATGACACTTTTTATTTTCATGTTGGATTAGAAGACCTCATGATTTCGATTCTGTCATTATTTCAAGTAAAATCTTCATCGACTGAGAAATTTGTTTTAAATTTACAACATTCTCATGAAAGTAATATGTTGAATTTGTCATTGTTTGAATTGTTAAAGTAAGTTACCTTTTCTTTTCGCTTTTTTTTTTTTCAAATTCTATTTTCAGTTTCCGAACATTGCAGTTGGAAATATCGAATTATTACATTTGATTGTATCCTCTATCGATGGTACACAAGTGAGTGATCTTTACTGCTTTTTTTTTTTTTTTTATGTCTTGAAAGCCATTTTTACCTATAGGTAAATGGGGATCTTCAGTTCAAAATTAAACACAATAATTTACTGAATTGCATAACTAATGAAGTGGTTTTTCTGAAAATCATTCATTTTCAAATTTAAGAGATATAAATATCTTTTATACTTGAGATTAGAATTTCTTGACTGCATTTTTTTATCCATTTTGAAGTGATGAATTTAACCAAACCAATATTTTACTGGAAATATTGTATAAGGCAGTCTGACTATAAAATGAATTTTGTAAAAATCACAATATTTGAAGATTATTTACTCCAGATTGTATTTTTCTAATTCTGTACTCCAGCCACCCATAATCCAGTATGTTTTAAATCTGCCACCATTTGTTTGTGGATCTGGAGGAATTCTATTCAGTTTCAAATTGAACCACACTTTGAAACCAAATCAAACACCAACCTTTTCTGATGTTTATTTCAGTATAAAATTATACAAGTGTTCATTGATTTTTTTTCTGAATCTCTTGTATTGTTTTTAAAACAACCAATTAAAAAGCCCTAAGCAAACACAAATAACTTTCATTCATGTTTATGTTATATAAACTGCTAAAATTTATCATGTGATAGTATCTAAATAGATTGAAATCTGTTTTCTGTTGTCTGGAAATGGCCAAGTCTCAAAGTTGCTGGATTAAAGAGTTACATCTTTATTATAAGTGATTTAAAATGAGTGAATGTGGGATGGGAAAATGCTACAGTGTGTATGTGTAAAAGAAATTATCTTCTACTTGTCTATAAGTGATTTCATTTTGTTATATACATTTGAATTGGATATAGCAATGAATTTTTTTTTTTCTTTCTCTTTTCAGTTGCAGGATTTAATATGTCAGATTCTTCAGGGTCATTTAGTCATGTTCCGAAAAGATTCTTTCCTTTCAGTCCTCAGTAAGTAAAGACGCTTATTTATAATTTTGTTTTGTTTTTATTTTGATCATTTAAATATTTTTCGTGGCTGATTCCAAAATACAAATTTACATGCTTATTTTCTTTGTCATCTTTTCAGATGCCAGTTTAGAATGGGAAACGTTAGAACAATATTTTCTATGGCAGTTAATTACATCACACAGCATCCCTGTTGATTACATCATGCCTATTCTGCCCAAACTGGAATTTTCTAGTAAGTTGAACCAGATTTTTTAAAATTCCTGTAAGAAATTAGAATATGTCTCGTGAATTCTGTCTTAGTCATGGATCATTTACATTCAAAGAGTTCAATCGTCCCAAAATAAAAATGAAAACTCTTTTAATGTCTCTTCAATGTTCGATTTGTTGCTTCTCTGTCTTAATCCATTCAAGACATCTCGATGTTTTGGTTATTTCAAATGCCCAGTATTGGGTCAGTTAGAAAAGAAAACCTTCTTAATATCATTTCCTGTGCCTGAAATGTAGACAACTCCCGTTAGTCTTGAAATGAACTAAAGATTATCTCCCCCTATCAAAGAAAATAGTATATGCATAAATTATCTCATTAGGTTGAACAACTGGGGTGTAGCAAAAGGAGGCAGTCCTCACCAGGGGCTGGGATTTTAATTGATAATTATGCCTTCTTCCTGGGCACTGTTTTTCTCCTCTTTAAGTGTTGAGAACCCTTGCTCCGCCTCTGTTGATCAGTACATTAGAATGAATTAACAATTTGAAGTATTCAAAACAATAGAAATATAATTTATGTATCTGTTTTTTTCTTTAATAGGGGAGATAATCCTTAGTTTCATTTTGAGGCTGATGGATGTTATCTTGACTCACAGAACCTAGAAATTACCCAAAAGAAATGATGGCATCATGTTTGTCCAATTCTTTTAATCCTGTTGTTCAAATTGCAATATTTCTTGATAAGTTCCATTAGCCTGAAAATTAACTAAGGTTTTCAGGATTATCTCCTCTATGTAATTAAGTGATGTATACTTCTTCAAAAGCAGCCAAAAAAACCACTTAATTTCCATATAAACTTCAACATTTCACTCAGTATTAAAAACTGCACAAATAAATACAATTTATTCAAAGCCATATCAATATCATTTATATATTTACTTCTGCTTTTCTTTCATTTGATAAATAATCCTGTAAGCTGTTGTCTATTTTAAGGATATCAGGAGTTATCTCCATTTTATGCTCACAAATTAGGATTCTACCATAACTTGGTTGTTGTCTATTTCAAGTAACTTTGAAGTGAATGCCATTTTCTTTGTTTCTCTCTTTACTTTACATCGTATTTCTTGAGCTGAGAATTGTTTCTGGTGTCTCTTTACAGCCCATTCTGAAGCAATGACTTCTGTTATGGTACTGCTGAAGCAAGAATGGTAAGTTTTCTCTTACATTTTTTAATGACCTTTCAAGGCTTAAAACACTGAATCAAAGATCATCGCTCAGGCTTTGGTTTAATCATCTTGCTGGAGAAATTGATTCAAGTTTTTAACTCTTAAATTGTGGAATCAAATGGTAATTGAAGAGAATTCTTTTAAACACAACAAAAAAAGACTAATTAATTGGAAAATATAATTAAAATGGAGATGATAAACACAAGATTGTTCCTCTTACAGTACAGACTTCATCGTCTCTATATATCATTATATACAAGTAGATATTCTAAATTCTGCAATACATCTAATCACAGGCTTTTCAAGTGAGGAGTATTCAACCTATACTGAACAGCTTGGTTTATTGTTTTGTCCTTGTAAAATGGAGTTTCCCTGGTATGACCTATCCACCAGGACATGTTTGAAAACACTTGAATTCATGAACTGATTGATGGTGCTACCTAGGGGAATAGAATTTTAAAAAATAAACAAACACATTTACGTTGAAGTC
Organism: Thysanoteuthis rhombus; assembly: GCA_963457665.1. Lineage (NCBI taxonomy): Eukaryota > Metazoa > Mollusca > Cephalopoda > Oegopsida > Thysanoteuthidae > Thysanoteuthis > Thysanoteuthis major. The sequence goes on along the minus strand of OY735205.1, from coordinate 70,801,680 downwards.
ATAGCCTTTTGAATTAGCCAAATATCTTTATTATGAATTTTGTGAGTTATTATTGCGATTTCTCAGTTGCAGTGGATTTTTTATTTAGTCTTCAGCTTGTGACAAAAAGAATGACCTTTTTTTAATCTTTTGCTTCAGTCCAACCGCAGATTTGTTACGGCCTCTCATGTGTCGGGAGTACAAAAAACAAGATATGTTTACAGTATCTGTGTTGAAATTTTGGGCCCAAGAGTATGAGGATCGTTTGGCAGAACTGATCTACAACCAACTTGCAAAAGCCAACAATACACCCAAGAAACGACAAAGGTGAGGCGGACTTTTAATGATCTAGTGATCTGTGGATCCATGACGATTTTGAATGAATGGATGAGTGGAGAATTGTCCAATTTTTCTCATTTTCTCTCCATCTGTCAAGTTTTAAATGCCTCAGCTCATTTGACTTTCTTATTTGTTGAACTTCTTCATCTAGATAATAAAAATAATAAAAAAATAAAAAAATTTAGATTTTCCTTGGCCAGAGAAGGGGGTATCCCATACCCCCTCTTTCCACCCAGGAACTACACTTGAGACTTCTAACATCATTGGATGTGAAAGTTTTTGTGGAATTCAATGTTAACCAGGATAGAAATACAATTTTACAATTTGATTCGATTGACAGTGGGCAGAATGATTTTGTATGTCGGGGCTTAAGTTGGTGTTACTTTGCAGATTCATTTTGTAGAATTAGTTTTATGCAGAATTTGTCTTGCAGAGATGATCAAATTGAATAAATTTCTAATTGGAACCGTCTGCTAAAACTGCTAACACTAGGTTTCTCTGGTTTCCAGGGATTCTGCCTGCCTAGCTATCTATGTATACATGTACAAGTCACACTAATAGAGAAGGAATTTAAACATCTACACCTTATGTCTAGAGAGAATGTTTTTTGAATATCCCTCCCCAATAAAGCTTTTGCAGCGTTCATGCTTGTTTTGTGGAAATCCATACTTTTTAGTGATGCAGTAAAAGGCGGAAGAGGTAACCTATTCATTGATCACCCCTCTCTCAAGTTTCTTAATTGATCATGAGTAACTAGACATGTATCATTGATTTTTATTCCAGGAATAATTCTGCCAAACGTGACAACAGCCCAACACCTGACCAGGTGCTATCTCATCTAGACCATATGAGAATGGTTTGCCGAAATGTATCTTGTAAGTATAAAACATAATTTTACTTTGCTTCCTCCAAAATATTTGTCATTTACATGCAGATTTTGTGAGGTGAATCTTCAAGATTAACATGCTTTGTTCTGACAATTGAACTCTTTTGTGTTGTTGATTTGACCTATCCATTCTACAGCCCTCTTCAGGTGTCTATTTTGTAAGGAAAAGGAGCTGTTGATCTGTTTAGAGAAAGCTTGGAATGTTAATGACTCTTCTGAAAATAATCAACGATATCTTTAACCTTTTTTTCAATATGTACAGAAGAATATTGGTTATCTAAACACCAATTTTCTGAATTCTGGAGTGTACAAACAAGATTCTAAGATCCCTCTGAATATTTAATTTTAGGACTTGGTACAGAGCATCTCTTTTACAAATGAAGTTTATTGCTGTCCACTTGATCTCAGTGTTGAAATAATATTGGCACTATATTTTTATATGAACCCGTAACGTGATTTTATTTGTGAAATATCTCAAATTTTTAAGCAATATTCTGTGTTTGTACACATTCTATCAATTGAATGAAATCAGACCCTTTAAATCTGCATTTTTTATGTACATATATTCATTATGGCTTCATGTTTCTATGATTTGATCAGTTGACTGGATGATAAATCATCACAATAAAATAGTCCCACCTTGATTGAACAGTCGATGTTTCTTTCTATATTTATTAGTTTCTCATTCATTCTTCTACGTCTCTGATGTGTCTTGTGTGTGCTACAATGTAACATGGTTACCAAATGTTTTTGTTGATTGATGAACATAGAATGACTTTCTTGTAATTGGATTGTTAATGTCATAAACCAATGGGAACCGTTCCTGGCAGTTCTTGAGCTCTACTGTAGTGGAAACTACGTTTATTTCATTTGTCTGATATAATCAAAAACTTCACCCTCTAGTTGAAAGGGAGGTAACTTCAATCAGTAGTTATTCCCATTGTTATCAACTCCAAAATTTTCTTGAAATTACGAGTTAATTAGTCACATTGTCTTTTTTCAGTTCTGAATCATGAAAGTATACAACACGCTTTGCAGCAAGTACAGATGTCTGCCTCGGAGGTGCAAAAGACAAAGTACGTTGGTTTTTTTCTTAATCATTTCTCTGTACTTGGATGTCCCGATTCAAGGGGAGGTAATCCAGATGCTATTCCAATTACTGCGTTCGGTTGATCTCTTGAATAAAGTTTCGGCTACAAGGAAAGATAATCTTATGTGGTAACCCTGTGTGTGTATGTGTTCAGTAGATCCTCCTATCTTTCCTGAGATGATTGCATTTTAGCTTATCAAATTATCCAGCCTCATAATGAAAAAGTGCCATAAATATTTATTGTTCAAGACTTGGAAAAAATTTAAAAAAAAAAACAAACGCTGTCAACTTTACAGAAAAACAATATAATTACATTTTGGTAACACCATTCAAATGATACATACACAAATCTTTAAAGATCATATTATATACTTATAAGAAATAGATTCCTACATTCCGTATGTAAAATGGAGAAGACTTAACTTTAAAATAAAGTAAAGCTTACAAGATTACCTCCCCTGTTAAAAAAAAAAAGAAAGTTAAATACTGTGGTAGCCCTTTTAGCGGAGACAATCTATTTTACAAAATGTCTCATCAAATGAAAATTGGTCAGGTGAATAATTAAACCAATGGGATTTTAATGATTTGTCCCAAATATAAATATCGGACCTCTAAAACCTTAAAAAATAACCTTGTAAACTATAATGTATTAAATATTTTCTAAATAATACAATAAATTGATATTTAATCTTATGATTCACTAAATATGAGTCTAAAAATAAGTGTGTATGTACTAGATATAGATCTTGATAATTGTAAATGAAATCTAGATGATTTTAGATAATTTCATGAAGTATCATAATTATATTCCACTAAGAAATATTCTTTTTAGCGATTGGGACCTCTCAATGAAATATTTTGTTATAAGTGTCCTTTGCTATGAGAGTCACCATTGAATGTACACTTTGTTATTGCTCTGAATAAATTTAAAATGTTTTTATTTGTGCACCGTTTTTAACATCGAATGTGTGAAACATTGAAGGCTTGTATGGAAATAAAGTTTGTTTTTTTTATTTTTGTTGAAGTGATATATTGCTTAGAAAATGATCTGCTTTTATTTCCTCTATTTCTCCCTGAAATACCTGTTTATGAACTATCAACTATTATTAGAGTACTTTACCTTTTCAAGTATTCTATGAGAAACTAAATTATACTTTCCTTTTCTAAACTAAGGCAACTTGTGTCTTGAAGCAAATCCAATATCTGAATGATTACATAGAGTTGCTGAATGTCATTCTCCTGTTTTTAATGATCTTTTTTTTTTTTTTGTTTATGTTTGTATATTCAAACTTTTTCTATTGTTTTTTTTTTTTTCTGCATACAGATACAGTGATCTCTTGGCCCTTGCTGAAGATTTTGATGACATGAAGAACACTAGGGTTCTTCGGGGTCGAAGAACACGAGACACGTCCTCAGTGAAAGCAAGTAAACCTAAAAAGGAAGAAACAGAAAGTGAAGCTAGCAGCAGTGAGGTTAGTAAAGGCTGAAACACGAGTCTCTTTCTGCCACACTGGGCACTTGTCTAGGGACCCCATGATTTTTGGGGCCCCTTGAAAAATAAATATTGAGATTCATATTATTCAAAAGCAGACATAGAGAATCCTCTCACATTTATTTTTAAATCAATTCTTGACTCCTTATTGGATCTATATATTGAATCAGGTTTGACACTATGGTCCAAGGACCTTATGCCCAGAGGCTTCAAATATTCTCAAGACAGCCCTGTGTTCACTTGAAAGGCTGTAGGTCAAAATTCATCTCTGTTGGATTTACGAGGGTGGATCAATGTCTTCAGTTTGACAAAAATATTAGATGTATTTTGATCTGAGATTTTCACTGTATATTGTTAGATAGAGAAGCATTGTGTACAAGCACAGATTATGTTGAAATATATTTGTGTGAAATTGATGCTTTCTCCATTAGGTTATGAATCTATTGATTTCTATGTATATATAAAGTAAAAGATTAAATTTATGAGTGTGGAATATATGACCATAGTTATCAGACTGCCCTTCTATCCATGAACTGTGAAATTTATCCAGATTATGGATTATTTATCCCTCTTACTTTCAATATCTTTTCATCACAACTACTCGAGCCATCAGTTTATGGTCATCAATTAAAAGGGCAGATTGTTTGTAAAAGACTCAAAATCTCATCCCTTTTACTTTGGAAAGTCTGTCCTAAAGCTGCTGTGATTTCATGGTTGGCAGAAGATTTATATTTTTCTTGGTTCTTTGTTTTTTATGTACACAAGTTGTATAGTAGAAATTTTTTTTTTTTTCTTTTTCTGAACTTTATTAGAAGTATTATCAACAATTACCAATTCTTAACTCGCACTTTTTTTATCTTAATTTATTTTTGCTTTTCATTGCAACTACTCAGAAAAAAAAAGAAATGTCAGAACGAAGTATGAATACATTGATTATTTTTTTTTTTTTGTGTTTTTTATGGTGAAATATTTCAAAAGATTAATCCGTTACTGATGTCAATTCAATGTAATTTACACTTCTTTTTCCTATAAACTTATTCTGGTAGAAAACTAGTTTAATTCCTGTAAGAAACAATTTTGAATTGAGGGAGTTTGTGGCAAATATTCTTTTTTTCTCATTTCCTATTAAACTACAGTCTGAATTAAGAATTGGAGAAGCCAGACGTATAATCAGGGAGGCAACTTTTCACTGATTGCTTTTTTTTTGTTATTTCATATTTTGTTTTGTTTCATCATTTGTTCTATTGTTTCCAATGTTTCTTATTTGAATATATATTTCACTCCGTCTCTTCTTTCAGGAGGAAGATATTAAGCCGAAACCAAAGAAGAGGAAGAAAATTGTCATTGCTGTGGAAGATGATAGTGACTGACTTGAGTTGACAAGATTTTTCTGACTTTATTCTTGGATGGGAGTCTGTTTCTCACTACAGGCACAAGTGGACATCTCTCTGCCATTTTGATGATGATAATCAGCCAATAGGTTAACTTCATAACATCAGCAGTTTCATTGTGTGTGTGTGTGTGTGTGTTTGCATGCACGCGCTTGTGTGTGTGTGTGTGTGTGTTGTCTGCTAGGTGGCTCATGTAGTTGGCATTGAACAAAAAAACAAATAAGATGAGGAATAAATTAGGGAAATACAAAGAGAACCCCCCCCCTCTCCCCATTCTTTAAATCCTGAAGTGGTCAACTGGGGGGTGGGGCTGGGCTGAAAATATATTTTGATAAAAAAAACAAATCGTAAAACAAAAGAAAAAAATGCCAATTGACATCTACTGGATAAGATGAAAGTAAAATCCAAATTGATTATTATTTAAAGGTTTTATATTGTGAAATGTCCATTTTTATGATTATTTGTCTTAGCATTCTCTTTTAGTTATAGAACAGGCACAGTTCAAAGTTTATTTCATGGATACTAAACAGTTTTGCCCCATTTGAGTGGAGTTATGGCCTCGATCAGTCTCGTAAGACTATGAATCCATGCCCTGAAAGTCTTGCTTTCATCCTCTACGATGACTGTAGTAATACTGATATCAGTTGTCACACTTATAATTTCAATCAATATATCGGTTCTATATAAGAACCCCCCACACACAATTTTTTTTTTTCTTTAATGCAATATAGTAACTTTTGAATGCCCAGTAATTAGAGTATTAATAACTAAGAGAAAACTTCTCAGAAGGGAAAAAAAAAGGATATTTTTACATTTATGAAAAAGGAAAAGGACAATTTCAAGTGTTAGATATATTCTTGAACATTTCTGAAAAGAGTTTCTCCAAGATATACTTACTACAAATCATTGTGATCCAAAGAAAGGGAAACATGAAATAAAACAGTTCAGTAATCTAATTCTGAATATTGAGTCACCAATTCATATACCACCTGTAATTGACAGTGGCACTCATTGGATAGCTTATTTCAAACTCTTTTGTGGATGAATTGAATAATCAAATTATTTCCCTTGATATTGACATTCAATTTTTCCTATATGCATTTAAGAGTTAATCAATTATCTTTTCCTATTTACATTGAAATACTCCTTGGATATTGTGGATTAAGTTGAGTTGTAAGACTGCGATTGATTAATTTTATTTTTATACCTATTTTTTTAGATTTGCAAACAGTTGTCTTTTAAGAGTATTCAGCATTTCAACTCTCTCTTTTTTAGGTTCTCTTAAACTGAAATTTTTTTTTTTTTTTTTTTTTTCCCCCTTCTCACGTTTGTTTGGAAATATCCCAAAATATTGGGACTCATTAACTTCAGCAAAGGGTTTCCAGATTTGTCCAGATGGATTAAGAGATAATCCAACTTTTTCTTAAAGATTTACGCAGCACACTAGGTATAAAACTAGAAAAGTGTTTAATCTGGAAATTGAGCTATGCTAGGCGGGTTTTGAACTCCTGCCTCCAAATCACTCAATTTCTCTAAAATCAATGCTATTCAAATTCCTGTGTTGGGTAAGTCTATGATGAAGCTTGGATTTTGTACTTTTTTAGGCCAAATCCACGACCCCATTTTGGAACAAACACTTTTGTCAAGACATAATGAGTCTTGTATAAATAATGTGTGTGTTTGTGTGTGTGTTATGTACAATCCTTGATTTCTTTACTTTTTATTCTAAACATGAATACAGACTATCACAGGAGTAATATCTTATTTGTCCCAAAATTAATGCCAGTTCTATCTAAGAAAAGTAACTATTTGATAGTGGCTTTAAATAGTAATTTCCTAGTAATTCTATAATTGCTTCTCTTACAACTGGCATTAATTTTGGGACGAATAGGGGTGTTACTTTTGTGACACTCTGTACAACAGTCTTTCAGGATTAGGTTCTCCTCCTGTATTCATTAAGGAATCCCTCCCCCTCCAATTTTCTTCTCTCACTCTTCCTCTCTCTCTGTATGTCTTCTGTCACTCTCTCTTTCATATCATAAGTAAATATCATAGACAACATTCTCATCAAAGAAAATCCTACTTTCTCCACAGTTCACTCATTCTTCTCTTGTCTCATTTAGTAACATGGGCTGTAACATTATCATTTAGGGAATGGACAATGGGTTAGACAGAGCTTCACTCTCTCTGCCTGTGTGGGTGAGACAGAGCTTCACTCTCTCTCTCTCTAAAGTTGTGAGTGCTTCTGATACGAAAATGTCTTTTCAGTCAGACAAGATACGAAAGACTGCCGACACACTGAAAGACACAAAATGGTGTTGCTGCTTCTGTGATGCCGTCGATAACGCCAACAACATGAACGTTTTATGGATTACACATTTCAAAAGAGTGAAGGTAAAACTAATTGGCGAGAGATTAAAAAAACAAAAAAAAACTTGTCTCATGACAAAGTGTGGGGGGGGGTCAAACTCAAAATGCCTCAGTAAATTTTTACCTTTTTTAATATTAAGACAAAAGAACAATAAGAGAAATTTCAAATTTTTAAATTTTTTCCTTGTTTCTGGACATGTCTGTACGTAATTGTGGATTTTTAAATCAGAGAAACAAAACAGAGAAACTATTCAGTCATGAAAAGCAAATAAAGAACTGTCTTGTTTGCTAAAACAAAAACAGAAAAAAAATCTATTCAGAAAACGAACTTTTGAAATTGTATTGACTCATGTGTCATCATCATCATCATCCTCATCATCATAATGACCAACGTTGAGATCATCATTAACCATTTCTTCCTCTCTGCAGAATTGTAGAAACGATGGACAGAGGTCTGGGGGAGAAAACTCCCTGCAAATCCTTCTTTTCAGAACTCCTCCTGACCCTCCTTAAAAGAGAAAAAAATTGGTAGACTGGGGGTGGGAACACTCTAAATTTTTCCTCCTGAATTGCGTTTCTTTTTGGGTTGCTGCTTTTCTTTTCTTCTCTCCCCCCTTCCCCCCTTTTTTTTCTTTCTAACAAATCCACTTTTCCATCTCCACCATCTTTATTTTTTTTTTTTATAATTTCCAAAAAAACTAGGACAAATGTTGTAAAGCAGCAACCAAAAAGAAAAAAAACAGATTTGAAAAAAAAAAAGTGAATTTTGAAGAAATACAAATAAAAAAAAAATACTGTTTTATTTTGCCTTTTTTTCCTCTTTGTTCTTTCTCATAATTTGAAATAAAATCTCTGTATTGATGTGGGCAGCAATATTCCCTTCCTGCCATTCCTGAGAAGCAACCAAAAGACACACTCGTTAATCGTCCACACGCTGTCAATGGAAAAAAAAAAAAGTAAAGAATTTTTGTCCGATGCAGAAGTTGATTTACAGAAAGAAAATCTTCATATCAAATATTTTCTTCCCCCTTTTTTCTTTTTTTTTTTTTTTTTTGTTATCACTCCTAAATCTGGCCTTTTTCAATAATTCTTTGACAGATCGCAAAGTATCCCAATTTTTATGCAAATATTTGGTCATCCTAAGTTAGCAGGAAATCAAAATACATGTGCTTTTAATTGAGCTCTGTAGACAAGGTATTATGAAATGGAATGAAAATCAGCATCATGTGCAATAAAAACAATGAACACACAGACAATGATCTAACAATTCAGAGCCAACAAGTTTGACCACATTTACCCAGAACGAATCTCCATGAAATCTGCAATTTTTCTGTAGAGCAAGCTCATCCTTCAAGAATAAAAGAATCCCATAAGTTCCAAAGATAGGAGTCTAGATTCCATATTTCAGCTCCTTTGGTAACTAACAAAAAGATAGCAAGGTTCTTAGTTTGAGAAACAATGAGCCCAAGTGGGGATCAAGCTTAATATCACATGGAGGGATAACAAGCACAGACAAGGGTCATGGATAAAATTGTTGATCTTGGCAAAGAATCCTGAATGAATTTCTTGTTTGAAAGACCAAAAAGAACACTCAGTGAGAATTCAAATGATTTTTCCCTGAATTGCATCTCTGTATATTTTATTCAGATACACTGACTTGTACTCTCTGTATATCAGCCAATCAGCTGACTGTAAATTCAAGGCAGGAAACTCCAAAACTTAGTTACTTTCCTTTCAAGTGTTGATTTTTTTTTTTTCTCTCTCTCTCTCTTTAATTTCTGCAGGCGAGCTGTAGTGTTAGTTTCAACATGTGAACAATTAAAAGTGAAAACCCCAATGTATCCTCAAGGATAATGTCTGTTATAATTTGAGACTTAGAAGTGGTTTGATATTTATTGATAGGTATGATAGAAATCAAAATTATTTTAGGGGTTTTTTGTTAATTTATAGCTTTTTGACATTTTTTGAAGTGATTAACTAATGGTAAAAACTTTTAATATGTATATAAAAAGGTTTGAACTCAACTTTTGGTTTGCCAAATTCTCTCAGTACTGTTTTATTGGCCTTCGAGGAAAAAATGTATTCTAAGAATGAATTGGTATTATGGCTGGAATATTGAGCCCTGAAGACTTGCGTGGTTACTTAGATACTAAAAATTTGATTAACTTAACAGACTCTGAGTAAATACTTACCTACTCAAAGAACTATTGAATTGTAATCTTACTATCCAGTATGAAATGAAATCAGTAGTAGTAGTATCTATCACAGAAAAGCTTGTTTTTTTGTTTTTCTACTGATGATGATGATGGTAGTAGTCTGTTAAGGGAAAGAAAGGTTCAATTCTATGGGAGAGAGAAAAATTATGCCCTTTATTTCCCTCAGCTGTAGGCACAAAAAATAGGAAGGAAGCTGATGTCAAATCAAAATAGTAAATGCAAGTGGTAACGCATTGTGAAGAATGCATATAAAATGAGCATGAAATAAAATCAAGAAGAAAGATTTAAAATGACAAATGTATTTATTGAAATGCGTATGATATATAATGATTCGATTGTATTTGGAGAAGTAAATAGAACGTGCTTTTGAAGTTGTTTTATTACTCATTAGAATGTTATTAGTTCAATGTAGAGATATAAGTATATAATATTCGCATGTAGTAAAGACGAATTATTTGCTGCGTGCTAGAGTATTAGTGTGTGGATGAATGCGTGTACGTACGTATGTGAAATGGTCGTGCAAAATTGTTGGAACAGCCTACATTCTCCTAAGTGTGGAATGAGAACTAGACGGGGAATGAGATGTATACGCCTATTTTATAGAAGAGGTAAAAGGTAGGGGTGTGAGATGCCAAATTATTATTTTTTTTTTTTTTTTTTTTTGAGGGGATGGTCTATATCAAAATCTCAACACTAATTATCTCTGGAAAAAAAAGTTACCCTTTTCCAGACTGGTTGTCTCTGATGAGGCTATTCATGGCACAAATACCAAAATGTACTTGTTGCTGTTGAGAAAGGGTTTGGGGAAAATCTAACCTCCAGCAAAATGTGTCGTCTTCGTAATGAAGCATTTTCTTACCAGGCTGAATTCCTTTGGTATTGTAGCTGACAGTATATTGATGTGTTCTGATAAACTGCTTAGGAATAAAATTGGGGAAGGGAAACGTATAATTGTTTTAAATGACCGGGGATATCGATCCGTTACACTCAATCCGATCCATAGAACTCAGCTGGGGCAAGCAGTATAACAAAAATGCCCTTATGAAAGTCTTTAGTATTTCTAATACACCCTGCAATGCTCCTTCCCAAGTTGGAAAAGGTCGGACTTAATGGTGTGTGGAGCAGCCTGCAATAATTGTCATGCAAAATAATTTTGAATGAAATACTCGTCTATAACAATTATCAATAATTAGCAGTACATCACAATCGATGCAAAATATATTCAAAAGAGTCAGTCAAGGGGAATAATTCATAGTAACAATGAAAAAACCGATGTTGTTGCCTGTGGTGATTCATATAATTCGGCACTTTTCTGACTTCTTCCAAGGGGACAGGTCGGAGTCCTGTTCCCCAAATAGGTTGAGCGCTCGAAGGGGCCGAGCATCCCTGTGTTTTCGTTCAATATCCAACATGTAGCAAGCGTTACAGAGAAATATATGTTCTTATTAGATTTCTTGAGAACCACTGATCCAAACAACTTCAAACCTGACACTACCCTGCCTTGTGTTCTGACAAATATATGTAGCAAATGTCAACTTCGTCCAATGTGCATACTCAGATACTTAAGAGTTGAATTAAGAGTTGGATGCAGACTTATAAGAGTTGAATTACCAAAAAAATAAGCTGAAGCGTATATCTATTATCTAAGTTTATTTAAATTTGATATCCGACAAGAGCTTGATGGTTACATCTCTTGAAATGTAAAGATTGCCTTCCTCAATGTCCGATATACCACGTCAAATCCAAACAAAAGGTAAAAAACTATTGAAGTAGCCTGGGAGACAACCATAATGAGTAGGGGAAGTAACTCTACACGAACAGACGATTAATTTATAATCGATGCTACACTTAATAACACGTTGATCATTTTATTTATAGAACTATTTAATACCCGTGATAAAAATAAATAAATAAATAAAAATCGGATATACAGGTTTGCCCTGATACCCGGAAGCCTTTCATAAGCCGGATGGTGTAAAGCGAGGTAGCTATTACTATTTATATGGGAAAAACTTTTCAATGTTCCCTTACCATTAAAATAGTCAGGATGGTATAATGACTCTCTGCAAAAAAAAAAAATAAATAAAGGTGAATGCTATTTTCGTGTCTCGCCTTTTTACGAAAAAGGAATGGGAAACGAACTTTCTAAAAGCGGGATTATCTTTTATTTGAATTCTCTTGGATAAAAAAAAAAAAAAAAAAAAAAAAAAAAAAAAAAAAAGTGAATGCTATTTTCGTGTCTCGCCTTTTTACGAAAAAGGAATGGAAAACGAACTTTCTAAAAGCGGGATTATCTTTTATTTGAATTCTCTTGGATAAAAAAAAACTAGAGGAGTCGATTGTTTAAAATGGTGGATAGGAAATATTAATAATCTTCCGAAACCTGAACTGGGAGAATAGAGGAATCAGAATAGACGGCGAATATCTTAGCAACCTCAGATTTGCTGACGATATAGTCCTTTTCGCAGAGAACCAACACGACCTCCAACAAATGCCAGATGAACTAAACGAAGAAAGCGAAAAAGGTCGGCCTACATATGAACTTTAGTAAAACGAAAATCAGGTGCAACGATCACATTGAGAATGAGAACATAACTGTCAAGATCGAAGATGCAAAACTGGTGAAAGTAGACCAATGCATCTACTTAGGACAACGAATCTCCACGGAACCCTCAAAAGAGGAAGAAATCAAGCGAAGAATCACTCTGGGATGGCAAGCTTACAGTAGAGCAAGCTCAACTTTCAAGAACCAGACGATCCCAATAATCCTAAAAAGAAGAGAATATAACCAATGCATCCTCCTGATAGTCACTTATGGAGCTGAAACATGGAACCTAACCAAGAGACAGGCCTACAAACTGAGAAGTATGCAACGTGCAGGAGAGAATTATGCTCAACCTTTTGAGAACACAATACAGCACAGTATATAAGGAAGAAAACAGGAGTCAGAGACATCATAGAATCTATAAGAAAACTTAAATGGCAAAGGGCAGGCCATGTTGCAAGAATGACAGACAACTGATGGACATCGCGACTCACAACATGGATTCCTAGAGATCACACGCGAAACCGAGGCCGACAGAATACAAGATGGAGAGATGAACTAGACAAATGTAGAAAATACTGGCTCTGCAACGCCCATGATAAAAAAAATTTGGCTAATCCTCGGGAAAGTTTATGTTTAACGAGGGACCTTAAAAGACATGATGATGATGATGATGATGATGATGATGATGATGATGATGATGATGATGTCCATGGGTAGGAATAAAACTAAGAAAAACATTATATGTTCATTATATCAGTAGATTATCATTTAGGAAGTAATCTTTCTCAACTCATAAATGAATGTTTCATTGAGATTGGGAGATGTGATTTCGTGAAATAGCTAAGAATTTTGTCAATTCCCGAAAACTTCATGAAATTTCTAGTCTCGCAATCAGTGTTGTAATGGTTAACAAGTTCGTGCTGCTGATCATCAGTATAACGAGTTCTATCCTCACTGGATGTTCTACCAAAGTGATCTTGTGTCAAAATGAGCTAAACTTTGAAAATATATCCCGAAGCCGAATATATTCGATATTCACCAAGTTCAGCTAAAAAAAATGGTCAGCACCACAAGCTTGTTAACCATTACTGCACTCTGTGAACTAAGTGAAGAACAAAGTTTAATCAGAGGAGTAGGAATCTACTTGACTTTGCATGTGTGTGTGGGGGGGGGCTGATTGATCAAACAGTCTCCTGGCTGATCACTTCTTTGGTTGATTTATCTCGGTCGTTGATGAAGTTTGGTACATGATGAATTCATGCTGTCTTATTCAATGAAGAGTTAAGCGTTGCCTTCAACTGGATTCGAAACTGAAACACAGAAATAAGGAAACAAAATAACCAAAGAAACCTTTTTTTCTCTCTTATTTTCTTTAATGTTCACAATACAAATAGTTTTCTCTCAAGGACAAAAAAGAAATGGAGAGAAAACGCCATTCTTCATTCAGGTCAGGTGATTGAAAGATTTTTCAGCTTTGGTATCGGTAACCTAATCTGAGACACGTGATCGGTAGTTCGGTACTTGACCTCTCATCTTGAGCTATCAAACATCCGATCAGAGGCTTTTGATCCTCGCTTTTCCTTTAAACTACTGATATCTTTTATCCTCAGAATACAGAGCGTCTTTATCGCTTTCTTTCTTTCTTCCTCTCCTTGTATTCACACCATTTTCTTTTTCCTTTTCGATCCATTCGGAGTTTTTTTTCTTGTACTTGCGTTTGTTTTTTTTTTAAATCTGTGATCGAAAAATAAAATACTTATAGGGAATCTTTTCTTTTTTTTTTTTTTTTCGTCATAACAGTGTAGCTTTCTTCTTTTTCCTTTTTCTATATAAGGGAGATATATTCGCATCTTTTCTTTCTTGTTTCCTACTTCTTATTTCAATACAAAGAGATCTTTCTCTCTGATGCATCGATTTCTTAAATTGTTTTTTTAACATCTTCACACCAAGGCAACGTAATCGCTCTTCTCAAATCAGTTGCACTTCTAGTGTGACCACACGCCGAAGGGCTGATTGCCTGAGCACCGGGAACTGAAACTCCAACTGAACGAGCGTTTTCCTATTCATTGAAAATTTAGACAAACTACATATTCAAACACTGCATATGTATCACATTTATACCACACTTTCATTAATTACTGTTTTTGAAGTAATCAGTCCAATTAAAGGTGATAATTGGCTAAAATTGATAAAAAGATTAAATCGTTCAAAAGTTGAAGCCAGTAAAGTACTATGCTACTATAGTGCAGAATCCCTGAATTAGAATTCAGAGCTTGTAAGCATTTTGTGTAGAGCCTTAAACATGTGGGGCCTATATTTTACATACACTACGTAGTTGATTTGGCTCCGGTTTTTGGATAGTTCTAGATTATTTTGCGGTAACGAATTCTTTTTAGCAATAATAGATTTTGAATTGAAGTTTCTGCGAACCCAATGAAGATAAGGTTTCGTTCCATTCCAGACCTTAATCAAGAGTCATAATTATCGGTGTGCAGTAAGAAAGAAATATTTCGGAATTCAGTTAGTGACGACTTTCTAGAGACGCGCATGTAACCATCTTGCAAATTGGTTCCCACATCTACTTTGGTGCTGACATTTCATTCAAATTTCTATGCATACCTAACTTGATTTATACACGGTGTGTATTGGTTGAATTGCCCGGCTGTCGTGCAAGGGAAATAACTCATATTTTCACGTAAGAGTTACTTCCCTTCTATTATTTGTAAGCGAGAGACGAATGGATACGGCTCGTAAGACGCATCTTTCCCCTGAAGATATTTGATAATAGGCCCAAAATGTGATAATTAGCTATGTCAGAAAAATCAACACCATTGAGTCATTGGCGAGTGTAATTTGTTTGTATGGTAAATATACCTACCTAATTACAGGGTGCGTTTTATCACTTGTTGCATCTTATCAGCTGCGAGATACGATAAGAGCCTCATCAATTACCAACATCCCATTAAATACCCATTGGCTGTCAAATATTCAAAACAAGTTATTTGACACAACTTCTTCAATAAATTGGAGCTAGTCTTTAATAAATTAATTCAATAAACCCAGCAAGTCAGAAATTTATTATATGTATCTATTCACCGGAGAATGTGATATATTATCAGCACCGAAGACAAACGCGTACCTAATGGTTTTTATCGAGGGGGCCCAGCATCAGCCTCTGATTTGCCGGCAAAGTGGGCGTGCTAACTAAGTAGGGGAAGAAATTTGCAAATAGGACATAGGGGTGTTGCACCAATCTCTAATTCGCCCCTGGACACTGAAGATAATGCCAAATGTGACTAAGTGATATGCTGGGGTTTAAGTAAAAGACTTAAGAATAGTACAAACATGTAAGTTGGTCAGCAAAGTAAGTTTTAGAAAATCCCTAGAAACCTGGGTCAGAAGAGATTTATGCGGTGATTGGCTGCGAAGAAGCAAAGGAAAGTTTTGAATTTTAGGTGGCCAAATAAGGATTGTGAGTCAGTCTGTCAGTTAGTCTCTGATCGGGGTGTAGCGAAGGTCATCACCCCGATGCCTGAGAGTCAGGGGCTGCAATCTATTTGTAGCGACGAAACAAGAGGAGGGAAGATGAAGAAAGACTACAAGAGATAAGAATGAACAAAGATTGAAGGTAGTTGAAAGTAATTTTGTTGTCTTGGCAGTTCAATCGGGCAGCTTGGAAAAAAAATAAAGCAAATTATTATACGCCTATTTTTCACATTGCATCGCTATATTTCGACGTGACTAACTTTTCCGGAACTTCAAGCGGTGACTTAAAGATCTGGCAGACCCATGAGAGAACGAAAGATCAACGATAACACGGTGGACCGTATCTTCTACAAAAGCATTTTGGAGGCACACTATACGGGTGCCTCGTTACACAAAGTGATAAACGAAGAGAGAGACCTGTAAATCGACCTTAATTAATTGCAATTAGTTTCAAGGGACAGTTGAGAGGTTTCCACGCACGGTCTGATCTCTTCATAAAAGTTTTAAACTGATAGAAATTAACAGACTTGAATATAGTAGAGTACACATCAATTCATGGGTTGCGACAACCACATAAAGGGGCCGTGTATAAGTGTTCAGGAAGTTACATATTTCAGCAACAAAAAATAAATTGCAACCGTTACAATTCAATCATGTCTACAAGAAAAAATTGATAATGCTGTGTTTGAATAAAATTAAGAGGTCGAGTGTAGAATGTCGACCCCAAAATTGATTCTTGTAAAAAGTATAAATGTTCAGATTACAACGAAATTAAAATTTACTGAGGGATACTTGAAATCTTTGTATAATTTGCAGCCTGTGTAACTTTAAAAATTGTGCTTTTGACTTGAATTAATTTTGGAGTCCAGATTCTACATTTGATCCGAATTAAGACACGACTACAAATGTTTTGTAATCAATGCAGTTCTTTTCCCCAATTTATTTAGTTATTATTGAAGTTATTTTCGATTTTTAACCTCTGATTCAAGGAGCAATTCTGAAGAAGCGTTCAAAATTAAAACGAGTATCTCAAAATCTAAATAATACTGTATATTTACCATTTTATTTTTCCAAGGATACACCAGTCCAACAGATGATAGGCATGTATGTGAAATAGTTTACTTTTGCCCCCTTCTTTCTAACTACAATTTCAAACTATTTCTCCCATAAAAGTTTTTCAGGTTTACATAAGGAACCAGCTTCCTGTATAGAATGTAATCGTACAAAGGATAACCATTCACTTGCGTTGGCATGGCGACCATATGATTTCGAAAGTAACTTGCCAATAAGCGATGTTTCTTCTCAATCTTTTTTTTATTCTTGGCTTCGCTTTTCTTGATGACACTCATGATCCAATCTTTGTAGGACGATACCCGGGTAAAGACGGCAGGAGCTTCCTCGATTGTAAAAGATATGATGCCTGATAAAATCCATTGTTGATTTTTACGACAAACCAAGGGGCCGCCACTGTCACCCTGCATATGAAAATAAGATGAACAGGGGTTTTAATTTTTGTAAATGAATTAAAGAAGGCAGGCTGGAAAGTTCATACTCGCGTAAAGAGTAATGGAAAGGGCAATGTTGGGAATAAATCTAGGTGATAGAAAATGTAAAGTATACAATGAATGCATAATACCAGCTATGACTTGAAACATGGGAATTACCTAAACGAACTGAGAACCAACTTGGAAATACACAGAGATCTATTGAAAGAGTAATACTAGGGATAACCCTGAGAGATAGAAAAAGATCAACATGGATCAGCGGGAAACTAGAGTGGAGGATATTATACAAATACTCAAGCAACAAAAATAGAGATGGGCTGGACAATTAGAATGAATGGCAACAGATGGAGCAAAAGCATAATCGATTGGTGCCCAATGGAGAGTAAAAGCAGTGGAAAAAGACCAGACACAAGATGGAGGGATGAGATAGAAAAGGTTGCTTGATAAGACATGACATGTTAGCGCAATCAAGGTCGTCCTGGAACGGAATTGAGGAAAACTTTTATCCAACAGTGGCCTTATAGTAGCTGCTACTGATATAGATGGAAAAGACCGGGGCTAGCTGGTCCCTTTTTGCACTCAAAGCAATTTGGAGAATATCTTGATCAGGGTTACAGGAACAATCCATGGTTATAATTAAGCGTCAATATATGGCAAACCTATTACAATATAACTCACAGTTTTCAATAAACGATTCATAAGAATGTTGAGCAGCGCAGTTTCGGTATCTGGCAATGTTCCACCAATAAAATCAAATCAAGAAAATAAGAAACACTCAGGTTTGTGGAAGTTCAATTTCTGAAAACCTGATCTGAACAAATCTTCAATAAGTCTACTTGATAGAAATCAGTTTTGTAACACCCCATCCCACCTGTCTGCAACATGCATGCGCCAGATTTCTGGTGCAAGAAGGCTGGTGATCACGTGACTTAGCCATGAGACTAAAATGACAGCTTTGGCTTCAAATGAAAACCTGCAATCCATCTTATCCCAGGGATCCAACTAGTCTCGGTATTCCAAGAACAGTACAAATTATATATATATATATATATATATATATATATATATATATATATATATATATATATATATATATATATTGATAAAATCAATTAAACGCTGTAATTCCATATATTATCCAGACTAATGTCTTCGTCTTTGTTGTTATCAATGCATTGTTCAACCGATGGTTTCTTTGGCATTCTTCAAATCTATCTGGAATCTGCTCTTTAGAATTCGCTGACGGGGTTTGATCCGGTTAAAAAAAACTGGAAAGGAGAAAGAAAAGAAAATATGCTAGGCTAATTTTAATGACAAGATATAGTCTCAACCCGAGGAAGGTTGAAGGAGATTCGGCCGAAATGACGGATGAATAAGGGCAAATATGAAGACACACGTTTGAATAATAGATGAAGTAACGGAAACTCTTTATCACAGAAATTCAGAAAACAAGCCTCGTTTATTGATTGTTAATTTCATATTGTTTACCTACAAGAGAGCTTTCTTGGTAAAGAGTTACTTAACACACAACCAACACTATACATCGGCACCCACGACGTCAGAACAGACTCTTTCTTTGTCTCCTTTGTCTCTGTGTGTCTTCCCCCCCCTCTCTCTCTCTCTCTCTCTCTCTCTCTCTCTCTCTCTCTCTCCACTCACGCAGACAAGCACATGAAGAATTACTAGGCTTGTGCGTGAACCAGCGTACTGCGTCCTTTGTGGATGTTTTGTGTGATCCAGAAAAAGGGCGTGGCTAATTGTCTGTCAATGAAATTTAAAAAAAACAAGCAAAAAGCATCTGCTTCCAGGAATAGAATAAACCAATAATTAAGACGATCTCTACTTTTGATCTGAGGATGTTTTCGATACTTTGAATTTGTTGGAACCGCTCACCAAACAGGATGGGCCAAACTCCAATCCTACTTCAATTCTGACAGAGGATGATTACTTCAATCTTTCTATTGTGTATTCTGAAGATGATAAATGATTATTTTTGATAGCTGTACGATGAATGATGATCTCAGCCACGAGATTCACCAGAATGTCAAGTTCAGAGCGAACACAGCCATGGACTCCTGCATATCATTTTTCAAAACCCCAGGGGTCCACGGATCCCAATTTCGAAACCACTGCCTTAGAGAGTCTCAGAACAGAGAGGGATTGAGAGAAACGTTTGTCAAGTCAATCGTGCGCCATTATGTTTGGTCAAACTAATTGTTTAAATGATACAGAAACAGGTCTGTAAGTCCAGTGGTTCCCAACCTTTTCAACGTCACATTTACTTGTTTCCTCCAAACTTTCATTCAAGTAACAAAGAATTATTTCAAATAATTGTTTTATTTTGCGTATAATTACACCGTTATAACAAAAATCAGTTTTGATTTGTATAGTTGCTACTGTATCATCATCATCATCATCAGTCTTTTATCGTCCGTCGTTGGATATAGACCTTCCCCAGGATTTGCCACACTTCTCTATCATGGGCGTCACGGAGCCAGTACTTCCTGAACTTGTCTAGCTCGTCTCTCGATCTAACATTTTGCCGGCCTCGGTTGCGCATGTGGTCTCTAATTTCCCGCTGATTGTCTGCCATTCTTGCAACATGGCCAGCCCACCGCCATTTGAGATTTTTGATGGATTCTATGATGTCTCTAACTCTTGTCTTTTCCCGGATGTACTGTGTTGTCTTGTGATCTCTCCATGTGAGGCCCAGCATTATTCTTTCATGTGCACGTTGCATGATTCTCAGCTTACGGGTCTGTCTCTTGGTTAAGTTCCATGTTTCAGCTCCATAAGTGACTATTGGGAGGATGTATTGGTTATACATCCTTCTCTTTAGGATTAATGGGATCTTATTATTTTTGAAGGTTGGTCTTGCTCTGTCAAAGGCTTGCCATCCTACTGTATATTTGTCACTAAAAAAAATTGAGCCCAAAACATTCACTACAACTTTTATTTCCACCTAGTAACCTCATTTCCCCCTTTAATTCCCCCACCTCTAAAGCTTTGAATTCCTCTCCGGCTGGGAACCACTGGCTTGGTTACTCAATAGAAACCGTCACGTGACCAACGTCTGCTGACAGCATGCCATGTTAGGGATGATCAGTTAATGAACAAATTCAGAAAAAATAAATCTCGCCTTTTATTGGGCAGTAATCACAGTAAAGAGTTCCGATCAATCCAACAAAAATTTACGTTGCAAATTGAATCCCCACAAATAACAAATTTAGGGGATGGAAATGAAAAAATTTCTAGACTTAAAGGAGTAAATATAATAAATTCGCAGCCCTCTAGCTCCATTGATATGGCCTGTACATGTGATACATAGCCAGCCAGTCAACCAGCCGGCTAACCAGCCAGACCAACTTGAAAACTGAAACAGATATGTTGAATGTTTTTGTAACAGTTTCATTCAACGGTTTTTTATGAATCCAGGTCAACTTGCCCAGGAAATTTCAATCACCCTGTTAAAATAATCGATAAATTCATTGAATTCTGATCATCAGTTATATTTCGGTAGAATTTAAAAATCTGGTTGAGCCTGACCGCAATTTGAGGCTAACTTAATTCTAACGCAAATTATTACATTTCACCAGTTTGCTCAAGGTAAACAGCGTCTCAAATTCAAAGGATAAAAAAAAAAATCCAAATTGGCAACACTTGGATCAGCTACTTACAGAGCAAATTCCAATCGTCCTGTTGAAATAACCGGCACATATTTTGGTTTTCGAATCACCGTTTATCAATTCCCGAAACTTTTTGGAACATTTCTCCATCGGAAGTACCGGAAGGACTACGTGAAATAATCGGCTGGTCGTCACAGGCGTTTTACCTAATAAAAAAGGAATAAATGAACAGGTCAAGAAGAAATGCTGGCGTCGAGTATTACGCTATCAGGGTCAGCTCTAGGATTCCAGTAGCCCCGGTCAATCAGAAGTTCGGCCAACTTCACAAGGGTGTCACGTTGTCCGATTGCTTGTTTGTTTGAAATCTTAACGTGAACATGAGAGTAGAATAAATTCACATGGCCTATTTTTATATAATTCCCCTATTATGAGATCACAAATTGCTTTCAAGTACACATCTGACCGGCACACTATCAACTCACACAATATTTGAAGTAGTGAATGAGTTTGACACTCCAGCAAAAGATGATATGATCTTATTTGTTTATAATGTCTTACAATGACAAAAATCGATTTATAAGAATAAACATAGATATATATCAGTAATACACTGATTGATACTAAAAATAAATGATCGATATTACAATGCTTTTGTTGTCGTTCATGCTGAATTCCTTCGTCAACTGTTTCTCTTAGTTTCAGCGTTTTTGCGTCCATCGTTGGACATAGCCCTATTCCAAGATTCTCTAGAACTCTCTATCATGGGCATCAATACTTTCTGAAGTTTGTCTCGTCATACACAGTCACAGTTTCGCATGTGATCTCTGGGGATCCACGTTGTAAGTTGTGATATCCAGCCGTTGTTTGACATTCTTGCAATATGACCAGCCCGTTGCTATTTGAGTTTTCTAAAGGATTCTATGATATCTCAGACTTGTTTCCTTGAAGCGCCCATCCTCGATTACGAGAGATCATTCCAATGTAATATAACGCATTTATGATTATTTCTGTCGGATTATACATCCATTTCTTGATTTAAAAAAAATGAAGAAAAAGGGGCTGCAAAAGGAATCGAAACTGCCGTCAATAGGTAGCCGCTCTGACGTATTGTTTTTCTTTCCATTAAGCTAAACAGCCACCGGTGATGCAAAGGCCCAAATAACTTCTTTAACCCCAAATTCCCATTTGTTCATTCACTGTCTATATCTGCTCTATTTGTTTCTCAATGCAGACAGTTATATCCTCAAGAAATGGATATATAATCCGACAAAAATCAACATAAATGCGTTATGTTATTTAGAAACTCTATTTGAAATTCATCTTCCATTATTACACGGTGATTGTATCATTTGGTCTGGACAACGTAAATTGAATAGAAAATTAGAGAATGGAGCTTCAGCAGGAATCAAACCTACGTTGAAGCGGCTACCTATCAGTCGGAGGTTCGAAAGAAAATAGTCGATTGCAATAATAATAATAATAATAATAATAATAATAATAATTGTTTTATAATCAAAATGTCTAAAAATTTAGATATGGCCAAACCAAAAAGTTCATGATCAATCGTTTTTTAAAAATGCCAGATTTGCCGAATTTGTTCATACTTTCTACATAATTATTTTTTTAGATAAGATAATAAAGTGATATTTTTAATAAAATGAGTTTTTACCAAACAGCTTGAGTTAAGTTGAGACTTTAAATAAGAATAAAAAAAGAAAAAAGAGAAAGAATACTCGATTTATCAAAAATAAAATATCAAAATATCAAATCAGCTTTTGTCTAATACGAGAAAAATTAGCTTTATGCTTATTTTTTGCCGATCGATACATGAATGACATTTTTGTCGGTCAAATGAAGGTACAATATAAGATCCACTTGATTCCATTTTGTTAACACCAAATCATAAATCATCATGAATACGACACTTTGGTGCAAATTTTGCAGACGAATAAAAAGAAATAGATTAATTCTGTTTTGTTGCGTTCTTTTATTTATCACCCTTAGTTTTTAAGATGTTCAAAAAATATGGATAAAATAAACTCTTACTTAATGAGTTAATTTATGGTTTCTGCTTATGATACGAACCTAATCAGAATAACACAAAAATGAGAATAAGATGCTGATATTCATGTTTAAATCAATTCTAGACTCTTTATTGGATTTAAGTATTAAATCAAAGTCTGTTGATAAGATCTAGTACCTCGTTTTACCCGAGGGGTGGGGGGCTGCAAATATTTTTGATATGACCCAGCCTCCCAGGTGTGAAGAAGCGAACACATAAACAAACGATACTAACTAGATGGAGGAGGCCCCGTTCTGTCTTTACAGACAGTGGAACGTCCCCCAAAGGGCGTATGCTTGGTTAAAGCGGAGATCCTGAGAGGCCCAGTCGTTGGAATCCCTCTCTTGACCTTGCTGATGTAATCCAGAGTAAAACAGCTTGACTACCGGAAGAACGTCATTGCAGGCGTCAAAGCCCCTTAAAGTGAATCTAAAGTAGTTCTGATCCGGGTTTCAATTCGGGTTACCAATTCCATCAGCTGAGCCGTTACTGACAACATCAATCGCATCAATTGATGTTTGCAGCACCCAGTATTCTCAACTGGTCACCCATCAAAGAACTGAACAGGTTTGCCGTTGCTCAACTTTGATGATCAGACAAGAACTAATGTCTTCAGCGTAATATGGCCGTGAGCTAAAAATTATCCTGTACGATAACCAGTGTGGAGCTTGAACTCACGACATTTGCGTTATTATTATACAACATTATTAGCAGGACGCTCAGACCAAGTGAGTTAACCCAGCGATGGATCCGATACGATATCATTGCATGTGCATTTCACTAATTGAAGTAAATAATTTTGTTAAAGTAATTTTTAACTCATAGATTGTTAATGAAACGGATGTATCAGTTAATGTTATTGTTTGTTGTTTCTATATTTTTCTATCGATGTTTCGTATAGTCTACAACTACTATAAGATTTTTTAAGCTTCAGACTTCTGAGAGAGGAGTGATATATGAATGACAGTATTAGTGAAGGTTGAGTCTCTCTTTCTGCAACTACATGGGTTCACTTCGCTCATCCCTGATAGAGGCTCTGTGATTCACGAGCATAAATCTGAGATACAACCTTACCGTATACCAAGTCCCCCAAACCAATTTCCCTCTCATACATCAAGTAAATGAAAACTCGACTAAAAAACCTGCGGTTACATAACCTGAAATCGTTATTTAATGGTCATAATTGAGAAAAATGAAAAAGATCTTACTGTTGTGATCACAGCCCCAGCCCATGGCAATACACCTGTCTCCATCTTGAGGTATGCTCTTTTCGCCCCCAAGACTGATTGTGTGGGCGTGAGATCGAGGCACTGGATACAACAGCTTTATCAGCGCGATGTCATTGTTCTTCTTCTCGATAGCTGAAAACACACAAACAGATATAGAATCAGCGCACGTCTGCTTTGTTGGGGAGATTTTGAAGATGCAGGCGATCGTACTATCCGGAGTAAATGTTCTAACGGAGGTTCTTTGCTCAAAGTAGAGGACAGCTGTACTATCCCTATTCTACTCCAAAGTGACGGTAGAACTCTATAGCAAGCTCGGCATCTAATTACTGCAGATTGTTCGTGTCCCGTGGGAAAGGGGCGTCAGACCTCAATAGCTAGTTCGCATCTGACAGGAGGACACTCCTGTCAAACCTGCTCCTATCCGTGCTACCTCGGTAGACAATAGGATGCAAACCTTGGTTTAAAGGGCATGGTTGGTCGTGGGCAAGCTGACTTCATCATAAAACTCCACTGCATAGGCTGTAGGTTTCTTCCGCACACAGGCCCCACCGTCTATGGTCCTACTGCTGTGGGAATACCTCCCAACAATCTTCACTCGAGAAGCCATATATATATATATATATATATATATATATATATATATTGAATCAAGATAGCCCAGATGTGCTAACGTAGAGAATACGTTGAAAAGTCAACGTGCAATCGGTCATATGTTCCCACCCTTCCTTCTTTTTTGTAACCGGTCACATTCATTTTTTTTATCCGTTGATTGTTAGTCCTTTTTCTTGTTCTATCAAGGTTATTTGATTTTATTTCCAGGACTTTTCACACGCTTTAATGTTTTGAATCAGATGGGGACTCATGGAAAACAACATGATAATTGGCGAGTAAAAATAATGCAAATATTTATATTTGTATTTCGTGTCTTTTCTCGAGTTTTCCTACTTTTCAGGTGTCAGGGATTTGTCGTATTCATTCTTGAAATTGTTTATTGTTATCCTTATTAGTCTGGTTTGATCGAGCTGTACTTGTGAGTTCCAGCTCTTTATTATTCTTTGGGAGGGGAAGATTTTTCCTAGGGTTTCTTTTTGTTTTTGTTTTTTGTAGCGTCATTTATAAATTTTGTTGTTGTTCATTTTGTTCATTGCAAAGGACTTCTTTTTTGCTAAGATGTTATCAACGCCTTTCATTATCTTGAATGTATTGAATTTCCTCTGATTTTCTTTTTCCGAATAGTTATTTTCAATTTGTTGTCTTCGTATGGGAAATTTTAGGTCATTTTCATTGTCTTTTGTATGTTTTGTAGTTCTGTGATATCTTTCTTAAAGTGTCAATTCCATGCTAGGATCACATATACTAAATGTAGTCTGATATATGTTATGTATACTATCTAAAGCGTTTCTATGTTTAAGCTGTCAAATCTGAATCTTATTTTTAGCTGTTATTTGATCTGTCTTTTTATAGTTATTTTTATACGTGATTGTGTATTTGGAAATTAGACGATATGATGATACCTATGTCTCTTTCATTTCCCGTCTTTTTTTCAGATTTTCTTTGTTCGTGTTTTGAAATGTTTTATATCAATCAGATACTCCTTCTGTCTATTCTAGTTTAGAGTCTTTATTTCATCATTATTCTTGAAGCTCCTTTCTTCCATTTCCCACCCTTCTCTGTCGCTCTCATAATATACACACTAGTGTTCTTAACTTCATTGTTGTTTTTGGATCCAGAATCAAGTAAAAACTAATCTAAAGATATCTAAATTCCCTAGAAAATTATCTAAAAATGATCTGAAATTACAGTCATCAGCATCAGTATTTTAATGTCCGTCGTTGGACATAGACCTTCCCCAGGATTCGCCACACTTCTCTATCATGGGCATCGCAGAGCCAGTACTTTTTGAATTTGTCTAGCTCGTCTCCATCTAATATTCTGCCAGCCTCAGTTGTGCATGTGATCTTTGGGGATCCATGTCATGAGTCGCGATGTCCATCAGTTGTCCGCCATTCTTGCAACATGGCCAGCCCACTGCCATACGCAGACCCCACATCTTTTTTCCGAAAGTGGAAACTATTTGTGAATTTTGAAGACATATACAAGTTATTTGGGGCCTACTGGAACTGTTTTAGGCGCTTGATAAAGTTAAATGTTGAAAAGTGGAAATGGTTCAATCGAAAATCGACCACTGTGAAACAATATGATTGATTATATTTGATATTGGCATATTAATTTCATCATAACTAAATTATACAGGCCTGGTTAGTCACTCAATTGAAATCTCCTTTGACAGCATGCCATGTTGGGGGTGATCAATTGAAAAATTGGATAAAAAGGGTGATCAATGAAAAGTTATAACTTCCTTTGCCTTTCGTCTGATCCCCAAATGTCTGAATTTTCAAAAATCAAGCGTGAACGTTGCTGCGTGCACGCACGTGCGCGCGCGCGCACACGCACACACACACACACACACACACACACACACATGGCCAATTCAACATAATCTTACATCGCAAATTGAATCCCTCCACCCTAAAACCTATGTAGGGGAGAATTTTTTTATAAAAAGTCTCTCTCATGGGCGTTGCGGAGCCAGTACTTTCTGAACTTGTCTCTACATCTTGTAATCTGCCAGCCTCAGTTTCGCACGTGATCTCAGAGGATCCATGTTGTAAGTCGTATTGTCCACCGGTTGTCTGCCATTCTTGTAACGTGTCCAGCCCATTATATACAGTGTGTCAAATATCACAGCTCAGATATTGTACTTACCTTGCATGATAAATTTGGGATTTTTTATATAATATGCAATCTTGGTTTGAAATCCCTCGTGTCTCCCATTCTAAAAAAACAAAATAAAAACAAACAGTAGCCCCTCATGAATGCCAAACAAAATGATTTATCTGCATATCTTCATTTTCAGCTTTTTCTTAATATTTTGACCTAACAAGTGAAATACTGTAGCCTTGTCAATCGTAGATTAACATTTACTCTTTAGTACTCATAGGTCAACAGAAGTACTCGACATTTCCCGGATCTATGAATATCCAAAATAAATACAATCACATGAGTTAACAATTCTTTGTATCACTTGCTTTAACAAAAATGTCGACTATGTTCACTTGATCCGGGAATATTGATTCTATCAGAATTTGTTCTTCCAAGCAATTCAGAAAAAAGTTCTAGTTTATCGTCATAAAAGTTCGTAAAAACGGAAACATAAAGAAGCAAATATAAAACCTAACATGAAATTCTTGCTTTGGAGAAAAATCCCCCTTTTTTTTAAATATTGTATTAACGTAATTACTGTACATCAATTCTTTTTAATCAAGAACTATTTTTCGATAATAATTGCATCATTTTGCCTATGCTTAGAAAAGAAAGTTAATAAGAACTTTGCATATCTTATTTGTAATGAAAAAAAGTTTCCTCTCTAAAGAAACTGACGAATTCTAATCTTCATCGAGTTCAGGCGACAAAAGAAAAGTCTGAAAGTGTAAGGTCATGGCTGTTGGCTGGATGAGGCGATGTTTTCCAACGAGATTCTGGCAGGACAGTCCCTCCCGAAGAATAAGTGCGTTATCACAATGAGTAATAATTCCTCAGCGGTGTTTACCTGGTCATTTTCTCACCAATACAGTTTTCAATTTTCACAAAACTCCTTCTTGATTAGCCCCCTGTGTTATTCGAGAAAGTCTACCAAAAGCACCCCTCTTGAATCCCTCACCTAGAAGTTACCGTCACATTCTAAGCTGACATCTCAGCCTTTGATTTGATTTGCCTCGATCTCGGGAGCCACTAATGACTTGACCTTGCTCCTGGGTCGTTTTGGTAGATCCTAGATTCGTTTCCCGCGGAACACTTTTGGCATCCACCGAATCACAAGCTTGCTGAGATCAAGACGTTCATTTGAAAGTAGAGATACTGAATCATGTGGGATCACTACTTCTATGTGTAACATCATCTCCATAAACCTGTTGCAAGATGATTTCCACTCGAGTATTCTTACAAATTAGATGTCAGCCATGACCTCAAAATCAAGTATTCTTTTTATTAATGCATCCTAACGCGACAAATACAAGTGCACCGATGAGATGACTTGTCTGCATCAACCCACCTATCCCAGGTAAATGTTTAAACTAATTTTGTTTGGAATATACTCGCCCACGTATAAACTGGAACACATGTAGAAATACATCTTGACTTACTCTCATATGTTCATTTATATACATACATATATAGAGAGAGACGTAGCCCATATGTCTTTAATTATAGTTATTATCTGTATTAAGAAGTAATCCATTGGCCAGTTGGACTCTATAAATATTCAATGACTTTAATATACCTTAATGTATTGTTACCGGGGGTTGATTGATCGGACTGGATTCAATTTGCAGGTTTAATAATCTGGGCCCACTCCTCGCTGCATATTTTCAACATTGAATCTCTTGTTTTTCACTGGCGTTGAATATAACAGTTGTAACAGTTACAAAAGGTAAATGTTGTTGATTTTCTACTCGTATATCAGATAACACGGCGCAATTTTTAAAAACCTTTTTTGTTCTTGTGTAATGAGTATCATTTTTCGTACTAATCATATCTAGAGAGTGTAAAAAAAAATATCAATTATTCCCTTCAAAACTTAACTTTTGCGACCAGGACAGAAATAATTTGAAAGCTACTTATTTCCATTTGAATAGCAGGAAAATTTGTACATTTCTTATCACATAAAGTGAGAAAAACAATCAAAAATGAATATCAGTGTCCTGACTACGAAAGCTAAGTTTGAAGGTGACAAAAGCCATTTTCTATACTTTTAACATAAGCAATCAGAAAATAACACTTACTCCCCAGGAACAAAATCGCGTTGCACAGTGTAATGGATAAGATTTAACACTTTTTTTTTAAAGTGAAACTATCACACACGAGGATGAAAAGCATAGTAGATATCAACTTGAAAAATTGAAGAGACGAAACGTTTTCAAATTCTGTTTTTGTTTTTTATTTTCGTTTCACTCGAGAGAAAGGTATGAATACAGTTTTCTTTGTCTTGTTTTGTCGTTAAGCCTTGTAATATAAGTTTTCTGATAGGAGTGTCATGATTGAATTATTCGCGCCACCAACGTGCTTATAGTATGAATTTATACTGACCAAGTGTGAGTTATCAGCAGACATAAACTCCACTCTGTGTCACATTTCACCTACAGTGTGTGTGTAAGGGGGGGTATAAGTACCCAGACAAAAAAAAAAAAAAAAAGAAATGAGAAATAGAAATTGTTTACGAAGATAAACATTCTCGAATTAGAAAAAAATCCTAACTTATTTCCAGCTTGATATGAGGTACTTTGAAGAGGCTACAATCGCTATTCTGAGGTCAGGACGAATTCGAAATCGAAAAAAATACCCTGACAAAATATTTCGCTGGTCTTATTTTCTGCTTTTCATTTATTTTTTCCCCAAAATTTCTGGAAAATCAACATGAATCGGATATTGTACTCTGAAAAAGAAGCCCAGACACCAGATAAATTCTACTTAGTTAGTATCCTCCAGTGTCTATTTTGGCAAAGCAGCCGGGTACAATCGTTCACCCAGCAACTGAAATACTTTCACCGTTGTCATTACAATGATCATACATCATCATCACCATTTGGATGCATCGCCATTTAACAATGGTTAGCAAGCTATTCTTACTTTTTGTGGGTTTCATCATAAATCGAAATTGAAATTTTTAAAAACAACTTACTTCAATGTCGACAGCTCCGACTAAAATTCGGAAGGCTTCCTTTGGTAACAAGCTGCCTCTGAGATTGAGATCAAATCAAATTCAACAATCGATTATTCATAATACAGATCGTGTAAGATATTAATGAAAATGTTGAAAATCATTTATTGACACGTTTTGCCTCTCAGCTCCTCAGAATAATGGATACAATAAAAAATGAAGCTACAAAATGGGAGAGTCCGGGGCTAGTTGGTATATTTTTGATTTGGATTCGTGTAACTTTCTGTGGAATTGGTTCATTAAAATGCAAATTTGACCCAAAGTTACAATGGAAAAGAGAGTTCCACTGGATGGGTCGTTTAAATCTGAAACATTTGTCAAGTTTGTTACATCATTTAAACCTATCCCACCGGTCGGCATAGTTGGTTTAATCTAATTGAACAAGTTAGTGCTCTTGCCAGTAGCTACAGATGTGACTAATGTAGTGTTATAATTGAAAAGTATAAATTTTTATTTCAGACAAGAATGTATTTGAGTAGAAAATGTAAGACTTTTGGAATATTATGACCGCCTGGAAGAACGAATGAGTGAACCTAAATGATACATTTGTAGTTAAGTGGGAAATGGGGAAAAAACAATTCAGAAAAGAATGATGACATTAATAATTTGTTTGAAGTTTTGGGTTTTTTAGGGGGTGGGGTGGGGTGGGGGGTTTGAAGTCCTTTTACTTTTTCCTCCGTCTCAATTGCATACAATTATAGAGGACTGTGTAGCTTCAATTGCAATTTACCAACCAGCCCCAAACACATGGTTTTTCTTTACATTCTAACTTTTTTTTCAATTTTGTCACTCTATTTAAGATGTCTTCCACTGGAAAACGCCAGTGATGTCGTAAATACAATTTATTCGGACCATATATATTCTTTGACGGATTTTTTTTTTTCTACTGGATCTCAAATTTTGACGCTACGGCTGTTCAACTATTGACCGTAATGGCGAGTTCTGTTTCAATATTATTTTTGCAAGAATTATGGGTTTATTGTCAATGCAGAGCGTTGGTCAATTGTGGGGGGGGGGTGGTCGGAAATGAATGCAAATTAGATGCAATGCTGTCGGTTCTTTCTTTCTTTTTTCTTTTTTCTTTACTATTGTAGAATTTTTGAATGAAAGGAGAGCAAGCGGAGACTTGATTGAAATTTCCAAGATATTAAACAGTTTTACAAATCACTGAATTCCAATGGTTGATAAGTCAAATTGGACAGGGAATTTACTAGCTTGGTCTATTACAAAAATAGAGTTGCAAAAACGATTTTTTCTCCCAAAGAATTTTGAAATACTGGAATAATATACCATCTTATATGAAAAAAAATAGTTCAAGTAGGAATAATTTTAAGAATACCTTAGATGAATTTAGATCATGTAAAATAAGTTATCATGGCAATTTTGGGAATTATCAGCTGAAATATATAAAAGAATTAGAGAGAAAAATGAAATATATCTGGTTGATGTCCCGCTGTATGGCTGAGCATTTTTCATGTATTTCTATGACTTGAATCAACGCATGTTCCTCATGTAAACTATTTACGGGGACGCCCACAGAACAGTGGTTTCGAAACTTTCTAAACTCAAGGAACACTTCAATAAAAGGGATATTCTGGACGACGCATATTTTTAGCATTTAGTTTTTAGAATAATTAATGAACTACAATTAAAAGCGATTTTCGACCTTCGAAAATCCTGTTCATTTAAAATGGATGACACTAATTCGAATTCTCGTGTATGGCACAGATCAATGTTCAATAATAGCGCAAATTTTCAGAGAACACCGTAATCGAAATTCAATTTAATTTAATCAAAACGAGGCTGAAATGAAGAATTCTGACCTCTTCGACAACATAAAAGAATATTGGTTATTACGTATTTTGGGAACCTCACATCATAAGGGATATCTCAGAAAAAAACAAACAGATCATCTAACGCAAGGGAATTTGAACCCGAAAACACTACCCGGACCTACAAAAAAGGGACATGATGTGGCCAGTCCAATCGAGCATGCGCTCTAAGAAGTGTTCCCACATTCTACAACCAAAAACCTCCGACGAAGGCTGGAGGCTACACGGCTGAAACGTTGTGAATAAATGAACGCATAGACGAGGAAAATAGTCCGACCATTTGATAAATATTGATTAATACACTCCGTCTAATAAAATTCAGACATGAAAAAATATTGGTATTTGAATTCCACATTTCATCCCTGTTTTTATAAAATCAAATTTTGATTACAGTGTGATCTGAAAATTTGCGCTTTTGACTTGAATCAATTTTAGGATCCAGATTTTACATCTGATCCAAAGTAGGTGTCCTGTGAAGTTGAAAGAAATATCGATTACTTACAAATAATTACTGTAGAGACAATGTGCAGCTGTGAGGACCCATGATCGATGTATTAGGCTTCCACCACAATTGAAAGTCTGATCATTATGATGTACCTTTATGGAGACCATCCAGGGCCATTCACTTTTTCTGACAAGTTCTCCGTCGATTATCGCAGGGGCAGTTTCGATTTTACCTTTAAAGAGAAAAGAATACGTACCCACGTCTAACGCAGCGAGGAAAATTATTATACTGAAACTGGTGTGTTTATCGGCCATCTTAGCATGAAATCTACTTGTGACGATTCACGGATTTTTAGAGTCCCACCAAAAACCATGATTTTATAGATTAAAATCTAGACATAAAGTGAAAACAATTTTGGGGTGGTAGTACTGATTCTAATTCTGTGGATCCTTAATTTATAAAAGTGACCGATATTACATCTCTTTAAATGAGGGTTGTAATTCCTGTCAATCAGTTCCACAATATCGACCAGTAAAAGCGTTGGGAGTTTGAGGATTCGAAACATTTAACAGGATATATTTATTCAAGCTACTAGTCGAGGTGCCCTATCTAACGGGAGTATTGTGATGCTTATGGAGCTGGAACATGAAACCTAACCAAGAGACAGATCCACAAATTGAGAACTATGCAACGTGCAGATGAAAGAATTATGCTGAGCCTCACATGGAGAGACCAAAAGACAGCACAGTACATCCAGGAAAAGACAAGACATCATAGAATCCATTAAAAATCTCAAATGGCAGTGGGCTGGCCATGTTGCAAGAATGGCTGATAACCGATGGACATCGCGACTCACGACATGGATCCCCAGAGATCACATGCGCAACTGAGACCGGTAGAATATTAGATGGAGAGATGAGCTAGACAAATTCAGAAAGTACTGGCTCTGCGACGCCCATGATAGAGAAGTGTGGCGAATCCTGGGGAAGGTCTACGTCCAACGACGGACGTTGGAAGACTGATGATGTTTATGTTCACAACGTTTTACGGTGATCGCTTGCTTATTGTCACTCATCTAATCGCTACACGGTAACATTTCGCCTCTTTGAAAGGTAAGTGTTGCAGTATTACAAAGCGTGACTTCAAAAATTGAATTCATTGACTCAAACTGATTCCCATATACTTTATTTATGTCGATATTTCTTCTCTTTTTTTACCCCAATTCTAAAAATTACCTCAATTAAAAATTAACGAATATATTGAGTGCCGATATTACCTCTACTAAATCATGACGATATTAGGGTCACCCTATATATTTTTCAAAATTGATTCTATGAATTAGGGTAAAAGCTCTAAGAAAAAAATATCATCTAAAATACAGTACATGGTTTGTAGGTTGAGACAGTAAATTCAAGTTACGCTTTGTAATGCAGCCACCCTTACCTTTAAAGAGGGGAATAATCGTCGTTGAATGAATCTAAGCAAGCGATCGCTGTGAATACAGAGATCCGATTATTCCCATTAAATAAAACCCCCAGACTGACATCATGAATAAATTAATCTTATTTAATTTTTGAAAGTCTTCAAATTCCAGAAACTTGAGGTGGTTGGTAGTAGGATTACATAGATTGACAGGTGAATTTGGAGAAAATTACATATTAATTTCACCTATAAACTTAAGTGCCAGACAGCTACCTAAGAACGTGTAGCTCCCCACTTTGCATGGATGGTGGCTATGTGATGTGACATTGAGTCTACAGGGTGCTGGAGTCATTGCTTAGTAAATGAATACCACATTTGTACAAATATTGGTGTTCGGAAAGCAATAACGTATTTTCGTGTTTGGAAGGCATTTTCGACACACCGCACTGAAAAGGTTCGCCATCAGCTTTATCCACACTAAAACATTATAAGCTATTTAACGTGACGTCACTTTAGGCCGGTCAGAGGACACCTTACAAAAGATCAAACTAGGGAGCCTAGATGATAGATAATCCTTGACGAGAAACAAGGCCATAACGGGGGGGGGGGGCGAACAGTAAGAGACAAGCCCACTGGTAGCAGTTTCCAAGATTAGCTCGCTTATAATTGCTGCAAGGCAGGCCCCTGTCTCTAATCCAGGGTAGCTATAGCTCATTGATTGCAAATATATGACATGCGTGTCAGCAGTGACACGCCCCAGATGTTTAGGGGGTGCGCAATCGACTCATTTGAGTTTAGGTAACTTTTTTTGATTTCATTTAATTATCCTAGTTTTACACGTATATTTTGAAATTTCAACTTGTATTTAATTAAACTCATATTTATATACATGAATACATTCACATCCCCATATATATATATATATATGTATATATATATATATATATATATATATATATATATATAAGGAAAATAGGCCACTTATCTATAAGCATTTACCTGAAACTAATAAAAACATGTATACGCGTTTGTGACACTGTGATAACAGATTAGGATTTCAACAAATCACACAAGCAAGTATCACTGTTCCTGCAGACCAGAAGTGTTGGTGCTCTTTGTGTCCAGTGTATGTTCACTATGTCATTATCTTTTAAAACCAGGGGACATAATCAAAAACTCTGGGTACAGATATACACCGAACAGAATAATAATCTCTTTTACTCATGAGTGACTAAACCATTAAATGCTCTCAGTGAAGAGCCAATTTCTTCCAAAGCAATCGATATTTTCAAAAAACAACTCAATGAAGGATATTGGAAACACAAAGTTCTGCTATAGACTCCCAGACGATGAACCAAACTTTTTTCACAATAAAGAAATAGGGCAATTACTCTTTTATTGTGACAATTATTGATGAAATATTTGAAAATGGTACACAACAGTCCATGCAGTGTTTGCGCTTGGAGCAAGTTTTTGTATGGATCATCTTTTGCCTTGTTTTTCGTTAAGCTACCCGAAAGCTGTTTACAGTATACTGCACAATGTAGTTCACAGCTTCCCACAACTGGTCGGACTTTCCGAATTTTCTCACAACTAGTTTGGCCTTAATATGCGTCCAGGTGCTTGAATTCTTGATCTTTTGCCCAGGTGTGTACATTTTCGTTTAGCATAGTCCCTACCTGTCTGCTTGGTTGGGCATGATAATTTGGTGGTTTCATGGCGCTATTAAACAATCATTGAAACCTATTTGAAGATATTGTATGATATAATATGATAAAAGCCCACCCAATGAGGATTGAACAGTCGAGTTTCAATATCTAGGAGAGACAAGGCATAAATGAAGTTAGCCTGGTCCAGGAGATTTCAACCCTAGTACACGTTGGGGCCCAACAGGTTCTGAGGATTCCAGCTCTTCTTCGTTACACTAAAAGCAGAGGATCATGTATCACCTTGTAGCCTTTGTGACGTTTACCACAAGGACTTTTTTCCCCACACATATGCGCAAGGGATCCCATATTGAACTGACCTTCAGTAGGATAGAGGTTCAATCCTCCGCTGAGTCAAAGCAATGACTTCAAAATGGTATTCAATGCCCGTGCACTTATCAAAAGACTAAGTATGAGGAACATGTTTTTTTTTCTGTTTCTACAATTATATTAACACATTGTGCAGGGACGAATTTCCTTACGACAATTGAACGTGGATTGGTTATAGATTTCTTGGGTCCCAAAAGACAAAACAGAAACATCTTATCCAAATAATATCCATATTCGAATCATGTTGAATGCACCAGTTGTAAGATCACCGAAGTTTAGCAACGACGAGCCTGGTTAGCACCTAGATGAGTGACCATTAGGGAATATCAGGCACCGTAAACAGAATGAAGCTTCGACAGGCCTTGTAATACAGAAGTGGGTCTTACTTACTTGCCCTTGTGTAACTAACCCCATTGCACCCTCGATTAGGATATGAAAAAAGAGCGATGGTACTTATAGAAAGCTATAAATTAGAATGGACTTACCGTGAGTTTTACAGTCGGTCGCCTGGACATTAGTTGATATTATCACCAACATGACAATCGTTTTGAATAAAACCATATTCAATAGGTCTCGGAATCTGTAACAACAATCATTTCATTCATTTCTTTTACATTCAATAATCCACCTTGATAAATGTATTTGAATGTTTACTTTTTGTGTAAAGGATATGAATTTGTGTATAGTTAGGTAGTTTGTCAATCAAATTGCTGAAAGTGTTAGTCTTCAGCCTTAGTTGCTATTGCAAGTAGTTTTTCAATTTCGTTTAGCATTTGCGTTTCCCGATCAGAGAAACAACTTTGTTTACAGAATGTTTCACCGTAAGATTTGTTTGGAGGGACACTAAGGAATCTATCAACTAATCCATGTATAGTATAGCTAGAAACTCCTTGAGTTATTGTTACATCATCAACGTTCATACTACTCATTGTCATATCACTGTTAAAACTTCCAATGCTCTGTCCAAAATACATATGATCTATTGAGTTTAATCAAAAACTAATTGTACCGAATTTTTCTCCTCTAGTGTTCCATACTAATGGCAGCAGAATTTTGACGGTAAAATTAATTTTTACGGAAGTTTTTTTTCCTCAGGTGTAGATTCCCCATAGAAAATCTTTGTATATAATCTGTATATGATCTTTGGGGACCCACGCCCAGCAGTTGTCTGCCATTCTTGCAACTTGACCAGCCCATTGCTATTAGAGTTTTCTAATGGAATCTATGATATCTCTGGCTCCTGTTTTTCCTTAATATACTGAGCAGTCTTGTGATCTCTCCATGTGATGTTGAGCATGATTATGTTATGTTTACATTACATAGTTTTCAGTGGGGGGAGGCAATCTTTTGGTAAAGTTCCAGATTTCAGCTCCATAGGTGACTACCGGGAGGATGCATCGGTTGCACAACCTTTTTAGAAAAAAAATGCTTCTATTCATTCAAAAGATCTGTCTGTTGGGAACTGTCGTCTAATACCGTCTTGATGGTTCACAGAGGTTTCTTCAGTTTTCAAGTGATTCTGCTGGACTGGCTGACTATGTGCTGCACGTATTATCCACACTAATGGAACTAGGGAGCTGAAAATTTACTCCTTAATATGCTTAGAAAAGAAACTTTTTTTTGTTTTTTGATAATGTTTTATGTGTGTGAGTGTGTGTGGGGGGGCTGAATTTACAATGTAAGTTGATACTTACTTGGTCTCTTAGGTTGTGTCACATAGCGTTCACGCTTTTAAAAAAAATAGGTCTTTTGGAGATTCAACAAAAGGCGAGTAAAGTAACTTATTCATTGATCACCTCTTTACAATTTTTTTTATTGATCAACCCCAACATGGCGTGCCGACAAAAGACGTTAGTCACGTGACGTTTCTCGTGAGTGACTAAGCGGACTTAATTTTCTTTTTTTAAAAAAATCATTTCTATTATTATCACAGGATAAATACACAGTAGAAATCGCCAGTTTTTCTCCAGTCAATGCAATCAGTCAACTGAAGAGAAGTCAATTTGATATTCAAACCAAGTTTCAAACATTTCTATTGGGAAAATCAATCAACTATTTGACATAGGAAGTCTTGGCATAATGCATTTGGATGAATATTTGGATATCATAGCGTCAAACGACCATCAGTGATTCTTTGCGTATCCAACGAACAAAGGTGATCAGATTATTAAAACTACTATTTTTCATCATGTTCGAATAATCTTTTTGAATCGCCCCCCCCCCAAAAAAAAAGAAGAAGAAGAAAGTGCTTATCCAGAGCCTGTAAGCACATGCTGTAGAGCAAGAACGACACAAATTCAGATCAGGTCTGGTTAATCACTCGATAGAAACCGTCATATGTCGCGTTACGGGTGATCAACTGAAATATTCTCTCGCCTTTTGTCGAACCATGTTCACTACAAACGTCAAAGTTGGAAAAAACAACAACAAAAAAATAAAAAATAAAAAAGCGTGAATAATGCAAGACACAAACTAAGGGATCAATCTACCGTAAACTTACATTGTAAATTGAACCCTCTTCTTATCAAAAACAGAACGTTATTTCTGCACATAATAAAAAATGAATGCTAAAAATTTCAGCCCTTTAGATCCATTGGTGTGGCCTGTACACGTGATACATGGAGCAAAAGCGATTTAAAAAAACCCAAGAGACCTATGTTGACAGTTCAGTGGCTGACGTTTTATATTACATCAAACATCAAACAGAGACGAATTCTTCTCATGATGATAAAATACTCAAATAAGTCACGTTTAGTGTTAC
Organism: Thysanoteuthis rhombus; assembly: GCA_963457665.1. Lineage (NCBI taxonomy): Eukaryota > Metazoa > Mollusca > Cephalopoda > Oegopsida > Thysanoteuthidae > Thysanoteuthis > Thysanoteuthis major. The sequence goes on along the minus strand of OY735205.1, from coordinate 70,763,189 downwards.
ATGATAACATAGAGGCCAAGGTTAATTTTGTCAATACATTCGAATAGATGGTAATTAAGAATTTAGTTTAGGTCTTTTCTCAGCGTCAATTTCCAAAACTGTAGGCCGAGGTGACTTACGAGGAAGAGGTCGATTGATTATTTACATAAAGAGAAAAAAAAATATATCCCTCGGTGTGTTTTCAAGCCATTTTCCCATGGAATCACACGTGGTGATTTGGCATTAAACCAACCGTCAACAATAGTCTGTACATTTATACAGGGGTTCTTTAAAGTATGGGCCCTGACACATTACCAGGTCGCAAGGTCCGGCTGGTTTGTAATAAATCAATGGATAAATAAAGAATATACAAGAAAAATATTAGTGACAATGAAATGATTAGGATCTGAAATATGAATTTATCTAATAATCTTCATAGTCATCAGTTATTTGTTCTTTGATCCCGATAAATCATAACAGTAATATTAACCTTTACATAGCTGAGAAATGACAATAGGGCTTCAATGTACATGTCAGCATTTCATGTATGCATATATATATATATATATATATATATATATATATATATATATATATATATATATATGTATATATATATATATATCACATTGGGATATGTTGCTCGAAATACCTGAATGACAAAGATGCACCAAAAACACTGTCAAACTCCTCTGCTAGAAAAAAAGGAAGGCTTACAAAACACACAAAAACAATAACAAAATTAACAACAAATATATAACCAGTCACATAATACTCCCGACAAATGCTACAACGATGAAACTTGCAAATGAATTTAAAAACATTGGAATCCAAATTATAAACACAACATCTAAAACTATTGAAAAGTTATCAACAAGAAAAAAAATCCAATTTTTCTTTTGGCGAGGCAAGCTCAACATTCAAAAACAAAAAAATTCTACTTGTGCAAAAAACAAGGGTATAAAACCAATGCATTTTTCTGATAGTCACCTATGGAGCTGAAACATGGAAAGTAACCAATAGACTGACCCTTAAACTGAGAACTAATACAACGTACGCATCATGCTCAACCTCATAGAGAGATCGCAAGACAGCACAGTGTATTACAGAAAGGACAGGAGTCTGAGATATTAAACCTATACGAAAACTTAAATGGCAATGGGCTGGTCATGTTGTAAGAATGTCAGACAAGCACTGGACATCACGACTCACAACGTGGATCCTCAGAGATCACATATGAAACAATGGCTGACAAAATATAAGATGGCGTGACGAGTTCAGAAAGTGATGAGTTCAGAAAGTACTGGCACCGTGACATCCACAATAGAGAGGTCTGGCGAATCTTGGGTAAGGTCTATAACCAACAGTAAAAGGCTGAAAATCATAAGTGAAGAAGGACAGTTACCGTAAAATAATGATTAGCAAGCTGGTGCTGCAAACCATATCAAATGAGTTTTCTCTTCATTCAAAGCTTTATTACTTTGACCTTGTGTCAAACTAAACTGTGTTTCATATCAACTAAGAAATCTTAAGGGGCAACTTGGATCACTCTGATTTGAATCTCACTGGAACTACAATCTTTGTAATTTTACCGTTTATAAATATCGGTAATTTTCGTATTCAAAAAAATATCTCCCTCGGAGTTTTGTCTTCTGTTCACCATTTCTGACGTAGGGATAAATGCATTTTCGGCTGGAGAGCATGTTGAGGTCAGGCCGGCCTTCGGGTTCTTAGTCCCCCGGAGAAGCTCAACTTCGGCGATCTTTGGAGCCTGACTGATCTTGTGGTCGCTCATTATAATTCTCTTAGACAATTGTTTTCCTTAGTTTCACCCCCATGGAAAAAAAATACTATCAGATATTCCTGAAAAATCTTATTTCCAATTGAAGAATTTTCTTTTTTTGAATATTTTTATTCTGTTTCTTTTATTCATCTTCCCATTTTTCCATTCGTATTGGTCTCAGACTCATGACAGGAAGCCCTTAGTACTTGGCGCCCCGGGTAACTGCCCGTGTTTCTGGTACTTAAGGCCAGCCTTGTTAGGTTACCATTGTCACCAACATTTTCTACAAAAATCTATCAAATCAACTCAAACTATATATTCGAATTTTTCTTACTGAAAATAAATGAATTTGTAGTTTTGATCCGACCAAGGGTTTGTTACTTCGGATCAACAATCAAAACTTTTCGTAAAAATCAAGTGAACTCAAACTAACCGAAGCTTAAACTTTGTTGTTAAATTCAAATGAATTAAGATCTACGTTCGTTTTTTTTCTAATATTTCGTTAATTACATATTTTCCTTTGCAGAAGACACAAAAATCAACCCATTTGATCCAAATATATATGAAGTCGCCTATTTGGCAGAAAAATACTTTTGTTTGGTCAATAAAAAGTTTGATCTCACTTGATTTTAAATCAACTTCTCATTGTTTTTTTAATTAAATACACTGTTGATCAAAACTACGCTTTTTTCCTGTACAAAAAGTAAAAACGTAGTTTAAGTTGATTTGACAGATTTTTGAGAAAAAACAATACAAATAAATACGTAATTTAATTACGTGTTTCTTTATTTTTGTATGAAATAATAAGTACGTAGTTTTAATTTGAAATAGATTATACGCTGAGAGAATGTCTGAAAACAATCATCTCTTAAAGGTAAAAAAGAGACCTAACGTAAAGAGTACGCAAGTTGTCCGCATCCCTTAGTAAGAAAGGTGGGATGCAAATGACCGGGAGGTTTTTGACCAGAATGTAGTTTCCCAAGGTACCATCGACTTGTCACTATTTTGTAACAATGAACGTAAATTTATTATAAGGAATGTAAATTGTGGCAATTTTCATACCTTTTCCTTAGCTTTTTGCCCTCACCTTTTTGAGTGGAGAAAATAACAGGTCTGGTTACTTACTCAACAGAGACCGTCTTTTGGCAGCATGTCATGTTGGGAATGATCAATTAGGCAAAAGGGGTGATCAATGAATAAATTACTCAACGAGCTTTTCATTTGGTGTGATAACTAAGAAAGTGTGAATTAAAAAATGATAATAATAAAGAAAAAAGTGAGAACGTTCGACAAAATGTAGCATAAAATTACATTGTAAAATGAAAAGCCCCACTATAAACCTACTTTGAGGAGGAATTTTAAAGAAACAAAAATATATTTTTTTAAATATGATAATGAGTAAATGCTCTAAATTCCAGCCCACTACCTCTTTCGACACGGCTAGCACACGCAATAATACACAGATAGCCACTTAGCCAGCCAGACTCACTTCAAAACTGAAGAAAACTATGTTGACGGTTTCTAACTGAAATACTTTCAACGAAATCTATTTATAGATGTTTTATTTACCTTCCTAAATTTCAAGTATCTTTACTTCCTTGAATCAAATTGCTAAAATTCATGGTTGAGCCAGAAGAGAGATAATATAGCCCAGCAGTTCAGTCGGCTGACGTCGCACCCCAAATCGAGGCTCGGTGGGTGTTTGAATGTTAAAATCTTTTACTCTTCGTCTTGCTTTCCTGACAGGCTAAACACGTTTCACTTTGCACAACCAACGGTGGAAGGGCTGGCTTTGAATAGCATTGATTGGGGAATCTAACTATTTAGGTTCACTGGACCTGGCTAAGAGAAGATTTTTTTTGTTCATTTTATCAGTTATAGAAGGATTGCTTATATCCACGGAATTGAAAATCCAAAAGACAAAATTTAATGACTAGTTAGACCCGAGAAAAGGCTGATGCAATCTGATACAATAACTATGTACAATTGAAATACTTGGTTAAGGATGATGCAATTATTGCAGTTTATATATATATATATATATATATATATATATATATATATATATATATATATATATATATATATATATAAATATATATATATATATGCATATATATGCATGAATAAATAATCATCGGTTGGATCGGTTATATCCGACATAATGGTGAATTTTTTTATTGACAATGAGGAAAACAGACATAGGGTGAATAGGTATTTATTCACAAATGTTTCGTAGAGTGATTTGGACTCAGCCCCTGCAAAACGTCCGTAAATAAATAATTATTCATTCAATATGTGTTTTCTTCTTCTTATATATATATGTATATTTATCTATATATATATGTATATGTATATATATATATATATATATATATATATATATATGTGTGTGTGTGTGTGTGTGTGTGTGTGTGTGTGTGTGTGTGTGAGTAGTGAGAGCAAAAAGGACATTTTCAAAAATTCATTTCAATATCCTTACATCGATAGATAATACAGATTTATTCATGTGCTTTTTAGAATTTCATTTTATCATTTGTCAAATTCAGATCCTGCTAAATCATTCAGAAAATTAGATCCTTGGAGAGTCAGGCTATCAAACCGAAACCAAATTTGCAGATTTAGTTCTTTTGGTGCTCGATGTAGCTCTTTATAGTGCATTTAACTCCTATAAGTCACTGACTGGCTGACATACCGAAACAACATTTTAAAGAAAAGGGGCTTTTGAAAGAGGGAGATTTTAAAAGAAAAGGCTCTTAAAGGAATGGGCCTCCACAGTAATCCATGAGATTGAACTAGTGCATCTATCGTCTGATTTTTAGGTTTGTCAATGAAACGTTTTTCTTTTTTACTTAAATGCTAAATCTGGTGAGAATGGTGTGAATCTAATTCAACAGCACACAATAAATTTCACTGGAGCCTTAATATGATACCGTGCAATGAGATTGCTGTGTTTGAAAAATAGAGGTTAATTTCCAATCGCTTATGTGTTAAAAGTACAGAAAATGAACATTATTCCCTTCAAACTTTGCTTTCGCAACATGAATAGTGATATTCATAAGTAGTTTTGTCTCACTTTGTGTGATTGGAAGAGAGCAAATTCTCCTATTGTCCTTTTGGAATATACGTAGATTTCAAATAATCACAATCCTGGTCATAAAAGAAAGGGTCGAAGAGAATACTTTATATTTCCTATAATTCTTAAACATAGTCAATCATAAATAACACTTACTACTCAGGAATAGAGAAAGTAAAAAAAACAAAAAACATGTTGCACACTTTCTGAGAGGTCATTGGACACTTTGAAGTGGTGACATTTCTGGTCGTCTCCAATTTTCCCTATTATCTTTGGCTTTGGCAAAGCAAAGACACCTTGAAGCACTTGCGAAGTCAGGACTGGTTACAGCCGCCCGAATTCTATCTGGGGAGGAACAACGTCACATGAGAGCAACTGGTTGGTCCGCGGAAAGTGTTGATACCACAACTGCGCATAAAATTAAACCTCATGAAACAATTTACCACAGCTCTAGATAAGAAATTTGCAGCTTTCAAGTACCTTCCCTAAACCTATCTGAGGCTGAATCGTAAGATCATTTGTTCCGAACACAAAAGCAATGTTTGAAGGGAATAGTTGGCATTTCATTTTTTAGACATAACCATTCAGAGAGTAACATTTATTCATCGTTATCAGCAGCAGCCTTTTAGCGTCAGTTGTTGGACATAAAAGTTCCCTAAGATTTAATAGACCTCTCTATCGTCGACATCACTGAGCCAATATTTTCTGAACTTATCTAGTTTGTCACGCCATTTTGTATTTTGTCGGCCCTGGTCTCGCTTGCAATCTTTGGGGATCCACGTTGTCTGACATTCTCGCAACATGACCAGCCCATTGCAATTTAAGTTTTTTTATGGGTTCTATGATACCTCAGACTCCTATCTTTCTTCTAATGTTCTGAGTTGTCTTGTGATCTCTCCACACGAGCAATCACAGAACTGGAGAATGTAAACCACGCCATTTACTGAGAATAACGGATCTCCATGAAATCCTCAAAAGATGAAATCAAGCGGCAGGGGAACGTTGTTCTCCCAGAATAAGACAGTTCTGCCAGTGCTAAAAAGAAGAGTAACCACTGCATCCTTTCAATAGTCACCTATGGAGCTGAAACATGGAAACTAGCTAAAGACTAACCCTGACATTTATTACTCAGAAACAAAAACAATTTCGTAGTTTTTAGCAGCAGGGGGTCCTAATATCTACTCAGGGACAGTCCCTGGATAGATACCAGAAACAATGGGAGGCACCTTCCTTGTGTCTAAGATATTAGGACTTCGAAAATACTAATGGTAGAATAAATAAATTTGACGGAATAAAAGTAAAAATAAGGAAATTCCCTGATGTGAAATCAAATTTTACAGAAGCAATTTTCCCTGATTATTGTAATTGGCTTTTTGTCTTTTTTCTTACTTTAAAACAAAGGAGTAGTATAATACAATGAATTAAAGGGTGTCATAGTTCAGTCTGCCTGGGATGCCACAAACCTGATAGCCAGTCTTGTATCTACTGTTAGATATGCTTTAATTAACCTTTTGAATTAACCTTTTCTCTCTAATTCTGACCGTATTCAAAGCAAGAAATTTCATTGGCTGCTTTTTATTAAATACGTCATAGATATCTCAAAAGAGTGTAAATGAAAGCAAATGAATTCGACACAATTTCGCTCCGAGGAAGGTTAAGTTTCAAAATAGCTTCCGGCTTTTTGACTGCAATGTTTAAAAGGTCAAAATGTTTTTGACGTTCAAATATAGTTTAGATTAACAATCGCATTTGTTATACGAAGGTGAATCAATGTGACAAATAATTAGATTATTTTCCGGGATTTAACTTGATGCTTTAACACACACATACATATATACACACGCGAGCGCGCATATATATATATATATATATATATATATATATGTATATATATATATATATATATATATATATATATATATATATATATATATATATATATTGTAGGAATTTGAACATATTAGGAAAATAACTTATCCCATCACCTACTGTCGCCTTCAAATCCTATACAGCAGTTCAAGCGTTTTTCCCACTATTCCATGTAGCTGGAGAAGGATTCAATCGTGATGGGCTTGAGCCTGCGATTGTCTCAATCGAGTCAAAACGACACCTCTGTAGTCAGAGATAGGAAAAGTCGCTGAGGTAAGGTCAGGCGATCTGGGGTGGATTGGGAACGAGTATTGTGTTACTGGAAGTACCAGATAAAGAAGTACCAGACAAGGAAGTACCAGACAAGGAAGTACCAGACAAAGATGTACCAGACAACTCAGCAGTCAGCACAAAATTTGTAGCAATGTACGTCATATCCAACAGGTAGGACAAAATGCGTCGAACGCACCCATATGACCGCCCTATGATATGACAAACATGATGGATTGTTCGTCTACAAAATGAAAGGATTGCCTGGCGTACTTCATCGACGTTTTTTGGTGTTGTGCTCGTCGAGTGTCATCCAGTTGTGCTTTGGGACATTGCATTGTCACCGAAGGCTTCTTGAAGAGACCGGCGAGTTTCTGCAGCCATCTTGTTGATCTTGAAGCAAAACCTCATACGGGTTCTTTGCTCTATGAGATCCGCCATTACAAAAGGGTGAAACCAGGTTAACAAGACGCTAAAAAATAGGTGTTAGTCAGCAACCCAGCCACCCCTAGCTTCCCCCACAGTGACAGGCTGAATTGTATACTGTTCGTTCCCACTGTTCAAATTTATAGGTCGATGTTAAAAAAATAATGAATTCAGATATTCTTTTCCACGTTTTCTGCACTTTTTGCACCCGAGAAGTTTCCAGTCAAGAACTTTTAGCAAAAGTCAGCGTAGCGGACAGTGTTTTGAAAAGTAGATGATGCGATTGTCTCCGGGGTTTCGTCCGCAATTAAAAGAAGAAAAGTTTAGGCGATGAATCACTCTAAAATGGCAAGCTTTCTGTAAAGCAGGCTCAACCTAAAAGAACAAGAGAATCCCACTAGACCTACAAACAAAGGTATGCAATCAATGCATCCCCCCCGATAGTCACCCATGGAGCTGAAATATGGAGCCTAACATGCAGAGAAGAAAATCATGTACAATATCACTTGGAAAGATTACAAGACAGAATAGTATATTAAAGAAAATCAGGAGTCTAGGATGTCATAGAATCCATTAGAAAATTCAAATGGCAATGGGCTGGTCATATTGTAATGATGACAGACAACCACTGGACATCATGATTCACGACGTGGATTCCCAGAGATCATATGCAAAACTTTGGCCGTCAACAAATAAGGGGGTGTGAAGAACTAGAAAAGTTCAGAAATTATTGGCTCGGCTACGCCCATGATAGAGAGGTCTGGCAAATCTAAGGAAACGTTTATATTCACCAACAACGCTAGAAAGATGATGATGATAGTGATAATTATGGTGATCTTATGAAGTAGTTTTGAAAATAAAACCTTCATGAGGACTTTATAAACACCGTGTGCGTATATACACAGGTGTATATCGATACACGCATATACTGATATAACAGATGCTATTGAAAGTTCGAGAAATTTGCCCTTGGAAAAGAAAATACTTGCCCAGACACCCCGTTTGTGTGTGTGTGTGTGTGTGTGTGTGTGTGTTCAAGTTCTCCAAACAGAGAAGGCGACAAAGAGGAGGTGAAAGAGTAGGTACTCCGCTATGTTCAGCTAATGACTGAATTAGAGAAAGAAATGTAATGGATGATATTTGTGCCTTTCTAGTCGGAACGGCAAGGAAGAGGCTTAGATGAATATGCAACTGTCATTATTTCTTTTATGTTATGCGGTGCGTATACTTCACCTCATCCTCTAATGATAGACATACGTCAAAGTCGAGTTGCGTCCATACTACCGCAAAGAAACCCAGACGCAAGTCGATGCATGGTGATGATGTAGAAGATGAATTTCAAAGAATATTCCTTCACCTCCCCCATGTTGTGAAACCTTCAGAAAAGCAACATTACCTGAAGCCAGATTTGTTTGAGAGTAATAAACATTGGCACCCATTCATGCTGTTCGATAGCACCTTAGGATACGGAAACCTGAAAGGTGAAAAGGGAAAAAAAGTTAAAAGTCACTTTTGGCATGTCTTTATGTCGGTCAGGCAAATTCCACCCATTGGAAGCGAAAACACGTTTAGAATGGAGTGAGCCACAAAATGTTTAAAAATTTTAAATCAGTTTATACAACTGATCATTTGTATTATCCTGCCACCGTTGATGATTTATCTGTAGCCTACCTCAAAAATCAACATTGAAAATTACCTGGGTTCGAACACTGACACCAATTGAAGATGATCCAGTATTTCTGCAATTTGTTTTGAGTTTATACGACTGATCACATTAATTATCCAACTCTAAATCTTCGTTTGCGAAGCCAGGACATTATAATACAATTCTATTATCATTAATGATTTATCTAAATAAATTTGCTTTCATTTTCATTTTTCTGATATTTGTATCTCCGACGAAATTCAAATTTACAACAAATCTGAACAACACAAGCTCTTAATTCAAAATCAGACCACAAGGAAAATAGTGACAACACATGAGCCCAATTAACCACTACATTCTCCCATAAAACTCAACAAAAACATCCTTCACTTATGTATAGAGATTACGGCTTTACTTCATAATTATAGTTGCTCTCCATCAGATACGAAGAAGACGATATCGATTATAATTCATAAAAAAAAGGGTAGAAAGCGATCATTAGAAGACTCACCTCACAAATAATTCGCTGGAGAAATGAGTTCGATCCGCACTGATTCCCTCCTGAATTTCACCAGACTGAACTAAGCTTAGTAAATATGAGTCTGTTTGGTTAACGAGATAACAGCATATTTCTTACTGAAGTCACTGGGTGATGTTTGAGCTAAAGTAAAATGATGGGATTTTTAAAGCTAATTTTCGAAGCAGGCAAATTTGAAAGACTGACGTAACAAATTTTTGCTAATCTCATTTTGGTTTTGTGCCCGACTCACTTGATTAATTGGAATACGTCGCAATAATTAGTAAACTCATCGCGTAGATCGATCTTTACTGCAGTAATTGATTTGAACTTAACTGGGTGTCGCAACATGTGGACAATGAATGCATGATACCTGATAAGACCTACGAATGTAAACCATGGAAATTAACAAAACGAGCAAAGAACCAACACAGGTCATTCACGGTCACTAAAGATAATTCCTGGTCATTTCCAGCCGATTGATGCAAACGAAAAAAGAATTAAAGGATCAAAAAACTTGTTTGTAGAGGTTGTGCAACCCTGAAAAACGTTTTCACATAATATTTCTAAGAACCCCTTTCATTGGAAAAATCATTCATGTTGTGTATCCAGAATCACTGTCGAACTAAGGAACTGACTCATTTATTTTGATTTGTTCATCAGAGCATTTTTCTCGGTAACAGCCCTCTTTTCATGATTACATGGTGTGAATAATCTTTTTTTCATTTGTTCTGTTGTGTAAGAAGAAGTATATCAAATGGTATATTTTCCTGTGTCATATTTGCACTTGTATACTTTGATTAGAATTCAATAGTCTATGTCAACAAGAATAGTTGATTGCTAAGTATACAGTACTACGTACATACATCTAAATTCTATATGTGCATAACTAATAACGGTACGAAATATAGAATTGTCGAACCGAGCTCGAATTCCGGCTGATCGCTTGGCACGATTGTCCTTGGGAACAGCATTAATCAACTTCCTGGTCCCACGCTATGTGTAATAGTAGAGAAGATTGGGCTATTCAGCACTGTAAGGTGGTCCATCTCAAAGATAGTTGCTCTGACAAAAAGTACTGCTTGGCAGTCATCTTGGCTATCTTGGCCCACCATGCTACAGAAAAACTGAAAAATGATCTAAGTTTGCAAGATCTGATTTCCAATTTAGAAAAATAGCGTAGGTGGGAGAAATATCTTCTTATGGTTCTAACAAGCGAGGAATAAGCAAACAACGTATTCATATATAATATGCATACATACATAAACACACAGACAAACAGCCTGTTATAACCCCTGTCCAAATCATAGCCAAAACATTTTCAGTAACTTTTAAGGTTGATACCTATGTAGCTCCTTGACCCCACCACCCCTCCTTCTACACTATCCCAAACATACCAAAAAATCTAACTCCACATCACTACCCCCTACCTTGACACACTCTGCCCTCCCCAAGACCAACTGCTGCTGCTTTCCCAAAATCCCAATACCTGCTGGTCATTCTTACATTCAGCAGGAGGCCTCTAGTAGCCCTGACAACAAAACTTACCCACAATGCATAGCCCCTGGCAGTGGACTCTGGTTCCACATGGTACATTTTAATTCACACTCACACAACACACACCACTGATGATGGGAAGAATCCCGAAACATGTATGGACTATTGACATATAAGGATTAATAAACCTTACCACCAAAAACTTCACTCCCGAGTCTGTCTCACTCTCTAAAGTACACATTATATATATATATATATATATATATATATATATATATATATATATATATATATATATATATATATTATACTTCAACAGATAAGTGACAGCCTGCATCAGACACCATACAACATATCCTCACGAAATATCTTTAGCAAGTGAACTTTTCAATTATTATGCTAAAAGTTAGCCATATGAGTATTGTGCTCGAAGCGACACTTACATTGAAAGTGCACCGTTTACGAGAAACATTGCAGAGAGATAGGATGTTTATATGTACGAGGGAAAGAGAGAAAGTTTATATGCAAGAAAGAGACTGACTGACAGACTGACAGGGACAGAGGACGTATTTTATTGCTAGAATATCTATATACGATGAACATTGTGATTTTGACATTATGAAGGGAACAAATAAAATGCACAACTTCAATTTCAGTCAATTCAGAAGATGTTTCAAACCAAAATAAAAACAGGTCTGGTTAGTCAGTCATTAGAAACTGTTACGTGACCAGCGTCTTCTGGCAGCATACCGTCTTGGGAGTGACCAATCAAAAAATTGAAAAAAGTGGTGATCGATGAATGAATTACTTCTCAGGCGTTTTGTTGGGCGGTGACCATTAAAAAAAGTTTAAATCCCCCTTCCCCCCAAAATTTTGTGAGCGGTACCAGACACAAATGGGGCCAATTTAGCATAAACCTACATTGCAAATTGAATCAGCCGCTAATAACTTTTTCTTAGGGGGAGATGTTAAAATTTTCCAGTATATAATGAGTATATAATATTTTAGTTTTCAGCCTTTTAGCTCAAATGGTGCAGTATGAATGCAAAACACATGCGTAACCAGCTATCCAGACCCATTTAAAGAATAAAGAAACTTAAGTTGATGCTGAATATGTGGATGTTGACAGTTTTGTTTGACTTTTTTTTTTGATTAAAGAAAAAGATTGAAATACAATTGAATAACCGTAGCCACCAAAGATGGCAAAGGATCCTATTCTGTTCTATATATGCATGTGTTCGTATATTTCTGTGTTCCAGCACTCCTGGCCATACTGTTCTATCTACAGACTTGAAAATTGGCATCAATACTCTACTAGGTTTTAATTTTAATTTTTGGAACAAAAAGCTTTTGGGGGCTCTATTTTGACAGATTTATTAACAACATCTATCTAGATTCTCTAGAATTTAGACATTTCTAGATGTTCTTTTTCATTCTATTTTAGATGTTTTCCAATGGGAAACTCCAGTGATGTCATATATAGAATTTATTCTGACCATATTAATTCCTCGATGGAATTCTTTTTACGTGATTACAAATTTTGACGCTACGGTTGTTCAGTTATTGACAAATATTAATTTACATCTCGATGTACGTTTGCATGAAATGAACGGTGCATGGAGCAAGATATGTTGATCAGGTAAGTGGCGAGATAGCTGGTGTTAAAAGTGTTGTTGTTGTGAATCTAATATATGTTAGTTTTTACTTACATTTGGAGATACAATCTTACAAATGACACGTGAATTCGTAAACAACATTTATCTTCCATAAGTCTTTTTTGAAGGGAAGATTGGTCGGTAACGACGAAGTTGGAGATTTTACATCTTTTGAGATATGTAATAAATCTTAGTTTTTTTGCGGGAATATATTTCAACTGGTTATATTTACAGGGAATTTTTGTCTTGTTTGAAGCTAAGGTGCATTTGGGTTAATGTAAAAAATGATGTTATCAAACTTGAGTTCACAGTCAGGAATTGTTGTCTAACTCTATTACAAAGTCTGGAGTTGACTCCCTTTTCCGACTGTAACAAAATCAAGAACAACAAGAACGATCCTCGCCTTAATTAGAAGTGTAAACCGATATGTAAAATATACATTCCCCTGCAGTGATTCGAACTCATGGCCAAATGATCACCCGAGGGCTGTCTTACTGACTGAACTTGGGGTTAGAAGTTGGGGTATAGTTTTGCCCTGCAGTAGCCAGGCTTAATATTAGTGTTCTTGTTTTGATGAGGAATGTCATCATTGTTATTTTTATTTTGAGTTATTATGTTTAGTTTAATTTGCTCATCGACTACGTGGTTGGGGAATCAGTTGTTTGTAAAAGTTTGTTCAATGTTTCTTTATTCATTGCAAAATATTGTTTTTGATATAGTCCAACACCTCAAGTGGCAAAAATGTCCCTCTTCCAGTATGTGAAAATACCGCGAGATATGGTGACGTCATACAAATTGACTTATTGCAGATACCGTCACAGTTCTAACTAACACAGGTAGATAAATCGTTGTGTGAAATATCAAGCGTCCATTAAACCAAGTATCATCACGTGATAGGCCGAGGAGCGGAAGATGGCCAAGTATTGCTCACTATCTGACAATTACGAGCTTGTACCTGTCGCAGTCGAGACGCATGATTTGATTCTTTATAGAACATTGGAGCTCATCCGTCGAATAGATTCCAAAGCCGCTCAATTCAGGACGAACAGCGCGAGACCGCCTGGCTCTTGTCGATGGCAGCCGTCCGTGGTAAAACGTTGTACACAATGACACTGACGTATTTTCGTTAAGTTCACATACTTTCTTTATATTTACATTTTGTTTTCTTTACGAATGACATTTATTTTTGTATTTCAACATGATGGTGGATATTCAGCTTCTCTCCATGTTCATTTCATACCTACTGAATGGCATGTACACAATAGAACAAAATAACTATTGACTCTTCTCTTGTAGTATATTCTGTACATACAACAATAGTAAGTGTGTATCCGCCATAAACAGTTTACATTCGAGTCCTGTTAATGGTTACACTTCAGATACTGATAAAAGATTTTGTATCAGTTTTACGAATTCAACTAAATATGTCTGTATACTAGCTGACGTAACTAACTTCTCTGGGTTGAAAAGGACGAAAATTTTCAGACTTGTAAAATCTATCATAATCTTGCATTTAGATATCCTCATTTAATCCCAAGCTTTCCCAAGTGCGGGGAAGGTGATGCATAAAAGTTTTTTTTTCTGAAAAATATCATGAACAAAAAAAGTACGTTTTAAATAAGTAAATGAAATTTGAGAAGTAATTGAAAAAGAAGACAATGAAGAATAAGAAAATGAAGAAAGAAGAAGCAGAAGAAGAAGCAGAAGAAAGAGTGAAGAATAATGAAAAAGGATTGTGAGAGAGAAGGAGGAAGAAGAGATAGATGAAGGAAGAGGAGGAAATATAAGAATGGGGGAAAGCGGTTGTGAGTGCCAACTATGCTTAGTATCTTTCTCTCTCTCTCTCTCTCTCTCTCTAAATATATATACATATATCTGTGTGTGTGCGTGTGTGTATATATATATGTGTGTGTGTTTATACAAATGTATTTATATACATGTGTGTGTGTGTATGTGTGTGTCTGACGGAAAGTAAGTGTCCACTTAGTATCGTAATTACATTGTGAATAGTACCCCCTCTAAAACCTTCAAAACATTTTCTCTTGAAACCTTTTACTTTAAAACCTTCCTTCAAGCCTACTCAGTATCCATGCCAATTTTGAAAGATGAATCAACCAGATTTTCACTTTTCTACTGGAAGCATTCTGTCATAATTCTTCTCAAATATCTGACAAATTTAATTCCGGGCCAGTTTCAAAACCCACACTCTACAATACGATAACCGAAAGGTGTTATATATAGTTTTGTTTTAAGATAAACTAACTTACCTGTGTTAACGACTTTGCTCTATGTCCTGTGTAAGTGAAGTGTCGGCTTGCGTGGTTGTGAGTCTACTCACATACGTCAACAGATGGCGTTAATGTCGGTGATAAAAATGGCAATAATGGCCGAAGACATCGATGAGGACATTATACAATCTGCTGCGTGGTTAAGTTTACACTCCTGATAACTGACCAAAAGCCGATAGGGTAATCCAGTGTAACAGACCTTTGGACAACTTCAAAGAAATTTGAAGACCTTAACTACATGATCAGTGACTGTAAGTGTCTTTAGGAATATCAAATGAAAAATAAGATTCGGGTCTGTTTGCATCTGTATGAGTTATGTACTTTTTGGTAATCTTACTCCTTTTTTTATTTATTCGATTGAATTTTCCGATGGATGTATATTTACTTGTATTTCGATATATTTGCTGACTTCCTAACTGTTAGCCTTATGGAACTGAAACAGCAAGCTGTCTTGAAGCTGATATTTGGCTAATTTTTATTTCGACCGGATACTTTTATTCAGGAAAAAAACATTCGTTTTCATCTGTGCCGAGTTCCATCGCCAGCAATCATAACTCATAGATATACTGATATCCATACTACAGAATACTGACGCATTACAATTGTCTGAAATATATTATTGTTAGTGGGTATTGGCAACGTAAAACATGTACCTGTTTGTATGGGATGTATAAATGGGCGAATTTCTGAGTATGAATATGTTAAGAGTAAATGCTCGTGTGCTATCAGTAGGTATGCGTTACGATGAAAACATGTCGGACCTACAGGTAAAGCAATGTCAAACCTGGTCAGTACTAAGATGGGTGACTAACTGGCTATGTCAGGTACTGCAGGCAGCTGGAGATCATGTAGAGAACCATCTGTGGAAATCCCGTAAATCCTCCTAGGGGGTGACCAACATGCCATTTAGAGGTCCACCCCCTGACTGGCCCGCCTCCGTGCGACAAGAAAGGTATAAATATAACGTGTGCGCATCTTGATAAAGAAATATTTCTAAATCTGCGCCCATTGGGATCGAGGGAGACGCACCATTCTGAATGAGCATTCGTTTTTACGTGTGAGGACGCACGAAAAAGAAAGCAACAACAATGAAGAATTTCTTGTATCTATCCTCGCCTTTATTGTAGAAGGTAAATAAATCGGATACTGAGAAGTGGATATAAAATTCAGAAACCACACAAATATTTGTATTCAATGTTTATGTGAGTACGTAGTGTACATGCACATGCATATACACACACAAAAACTTATACGTCCAATTCATATGAGTGACATGTATATTCGCATGTTTGTGAGTGTTCGTGTGCGTATGTGCGTTTGTGTGCACGCGCCCATGTTTATGTGTTAATTTGTGTAAGCTTGCGTGTGTGCGTATGCATGTTTATGTGTGAATTTGAGTGTGTGTACGTGTGTATGTGTGAGAGAGAGACTGTTAGACTGATCCACTCCTATGAATATCAAGTATATTCCATGCAATTAGATCAAAAGGTGAACAGTCTTTCAAAACTGTCATTCAAACAAACGAATCGTCCATTTTTTCCCGATAATTTTCTTATGAATCAAACATATAAAAAAGACGCGAGATGTCTTCAAGGAAAAATGTGCAGAGAATACAAACTGAGCAGTGCAAAAGAGATCCAACTTGAGTGAGAACATAAGGTGAGCTGTTATAAGTCTGGACTGACAGACACAGTATCCAGGTTCAGTCCTTATGCCAGGTAGGTGAGAATGTTGTTTTTTCAGAAGTTTACCTTCATTTTCTGTGACGTTCGTTGGCTCTTGATAAACCTTTCCAATCTGAAGCAAGGGTTCATAAACCTTTTTCTTTTAGCGTACCCGTCGTCGTGTCTGACAGTGTTGACGAACCCCTTGTGAAGAATAGAGTGTAACATTTATAGTTAATGTAGAACAGGTTACTATTCGTTCGTATCTTCCTTAAATTCAATATTTCATTTTTGATAATGAATGAACTCAGCTTTTTCTCGCAGGTAACATCGTTCTCGACTGAGTTATGAACGTTGTTTGTTTTGTATAAAAGAAAAAGCTTATCCAGATCATATAAGGAAGTCAGGTGAGCGAGGATATAGGTTTGATTTTGTAAGTAGTGGTCTATTCCCTTGGTTTTCTGTAGAATTTACATATCAATACAATTCAGCAGCGCAGTGAATTGTCTATTAGAGTGACTGCTCTTCGAATTTCTAAAGACAAAATGAAACATACAATTAAATCTTGAACAGCTGTGCCGGAAAAAAGCTTTCCATTAAGCGCTAATCTATCATTCTAAATTTTAACAAAACTATACCACTCCTAGATAGAGATGTTCTTCAAAAGCAAGTTTTCTCAAGCTACCCTAACTCTTGTGTTTGAGCTGGGAACTAATGTTCTATTCGCGTCACGAACTCTTTTCCTTTTCAGATGGTGGTTCTTGACCATTTTTTCAACAGCTCAGAAAATTTGATGTCCCACTTACTTTAACAAAACAAACCTTGTGTTGAAAAATTAGAATGATGTCATGCTAAAATTCAGGGAAACCATCTGTAAAATACGAATTCTTTGCGAAAAAAAATTGCAAAATAATAATCGGGATTAATAACTAGAGGTTTTTTTGTAATTTCTTTATTGTATAAAATCTAATAACAACAATGCAATGTAATCACGAACACCTACACCTCAAAGCGTCAATAAGTAAAGTATCAATTAGTATGGAATCTATATGATAGTAAAATAAAGAATTAATAGTATTACATAATTAGTAATTAACAGTATTGAGTAATTAGGAATTAATAGTATTTTATAATGAGAATTTTTCAGTTAAGCCTTGAAGCTTTCCAGTTCCGAGCCACAGAACGTTTTTCATTATTTACACGAAAATTGCACCTTCTTAAAAATGTCCCCATGTGGTCTGTGCGCCCCACTGTCAAAATCACTAAGCTACATCCCTTGATATACTCCCAGCGTTTGAGTAAAAACTAAAATCCAGTCTGTTCGTGAAGCTCAGTCCTTAGTTTAAATGCAACTCTTCAACTTTTTTCTTATATTAGGAACCGTCAACCAGAACTGTCACGAAAACAGTCAGCCAAGATTTCTTCAGTTTTCAAGTTGGTCTGCCTGTCCATTTGGCGGGTTGTGTATGTATGTACGTGTGTATCATGCGTACAGACCGCACCAATGAAGCTAAAGGGCCGTGAAATTTTAACATTTACTCCATATCATGTTCATTGTTTTTCATCCCCTCCCTACCTCTGTAAATAGGTTTTTATTGGGGGTTCAATTTTCAAAGAAATTCTCTGCTAAATTGGTCATTTGTGTCTGACTGCGTAAACGCTTACTTTTTGTAAATTCGGACTTTTTAGTGATCCAACAAAAGGCATGAGATGTAACGTATTCATTGATCACTCATTTTTGCATTTTGTTAATTGATCACTACCACGGTCACGTGACTGTTCCGATTGAATGGCTGTTGGACGACCTTAACCATCAAGAAGGTAAAGGATTCAGTCCCTTTTTATATGTGCTTGCGTTTGTTTGTGTGTTCCAGTACTTCTGGTCACACCAAACACCTGCCCACTTGAAAAGGGATAGAACCCTATGGTTGTTAGACACCAAAACTGTCAAGAAAAGTTTCTCTCTGGTCCAGCTGGCTGACAGGTGGCGTAGGTATCATGCCTTCAGGCCGCAGCTACAGGGACAAAAAATTTCCACGTCTACTCCTTATTATGCCAACAAAGAACTTTTTTTACCCTCAACCCTGGGTTTTAAGTGGGCTGACAGTTTGCAATATAAATGTATGCTAAATTGGTCCCTTGTTTGTGCCCGCCTGTTTTTTTCCGAAAATCCAGACGTTTTTAGTGATTTTAATGATTAATGACCAAGAAAGAAGTAGTATATTCATTGATCACCACTTCTTTTAAAGTTTTAATTGATCACCCCCAACACAACATGCTATTAAAAGAGGTTGGTCACATGACTGTTTCAATTCAGTGACGGACTAGGCCAGATTTTATAAACTTTTGAATCTGTTATATACACAATACAAAACTTGCAGTGATCATCTTCAGTTGGAGTGAGGTTTGAGTCTGTATAAGGCAGTCTTGTCTCTTCTTGTACGGATGCTGAAAGTGAAAGCCGACCTTACTTCCGGCGTTTTGAGACCTTTTCTTAACTGGATGTTGGGCTCTAGCCCCTGGAACCCCCTCTTTCGTTGTTTTCCCACACTTGTTGCATACCATGTCCGTCTCCATTTTCTTGATTGACGGCTTGTCACTAGCACGTAATACTGAATGTTACCTGTTTTTTCTTTTCTAATCAAATATCGGGCAATGTGCTCTGACGTCAACCAAATCAATCAAAATCAACCGCTTTCCCGCCTTGAGGTCCGATTTCTCATTCCAGCGACATTCCCATTTTGTAATAGGATTTCAATATCCACAGTGGGTGATAATGAGGCCCACCTCTTCGGTTGATTAGTTGCAACCTAATAAATTTTGTTCGTCAGTTGTCAAACTCCCACTTAGTTGGCTTTATTTTCATAACCTAACTACAATCAAAAGTTCAGACTCCCTTTTAAGACCAAAAAGTGTAAAGTTTGAAATGATGGATAAAGAGTGAAAGGAAAAAAGAGAATCAGATTTTATTTCTACGTCATCAATTAACGAAAGAGAGAAAGAAAAGAAGAAAGAGAGAGAGAGAGAGAGAGAGAGAGAGAAATAGATAGAGAGAGAGAGATAAAGAGAGAAAGAGGAAATGGAATCCCATGGGCTCTGTATTGAATTACCTGGTGTGCAACCAGTCTTGTTCTAAGATCAGGTCTCTACTTAAAACAGATTGAAACATATCGACTAATGTCCGCAAGGGTCGTTGATAACAGCACTAAGTGGGGTATCTACTTCTCAATTTCCAGGTTTCTTATATGTTCAATATCTACCGATGGAGTATCGTATACCTAATTCCTAAAACTCAGCCATACCGCACACCTAGTTTCCAAAACCCATTTCCATCACTGAATACCCCACTTTTCTCGTACACCTACTATCGTTACAGGTCATTTTTTTCGTTGGTGTTGATGTTGAATTCTTTGTTGTCAAATGAATAAACAAATTTTTGTTTCCCTCTCAGGTGTCCTGGTGCGATATATCAATTAAGAGACCCTTGTCAACCTGAGTATCAATGCTAAACATGCAACGGCTCGCTGCAATCTGCTGCAATCATGATCTATTGCTGAGGCGTTGATTAACTTCAATAGGGCTTATGCAAAATACATTTCAAAATAATTTTCTTATATCCAACCCAGGAGAACAAAAGTGTTATGGAAAAACAGTGTATATGCTCGGTGTACGCTTTCTTTATCTGGTAATAGCCATTGCTCATTTACAAATGTTAAAGCGAGAATTACAGAATACCAAACCACTAGCAGCTGACGATAAATTTGAAAGGCTCAGAACAGTGGTTCAGAACGTTGGGGACAATCATAATATTCTGGGAGGAGGGCAATTTATTCGTGAAGAGCGAAAGGCGTGCGATGGCTCAAAACTGAGTCGTGTCAAGGCTTAACTTATTGATTTCTATTTGTACAAAACTGTTAATTCCTAATCACACAAGTCTATTAATTCCTAATTTTACTATGGATTACATAGTAACTATTCCTTTGTAAGATATAAAAGCGGCGAGGTAATTGCATTGGTCTTAATAAATTACACACAATAACTAAATTACCAAGAATTATTTTCTCAAATCATACGTCAGCATTTTTACAAAGATTTTGCCAAAAAATAAATAATTCTTTTCTTTTTTTCATAGTAAGAGGGACATCAAGTTTTTCTGCTGTCAAAGTGGGACAAAGAACGAAAAAGGTCCAGAACCACTGGCTTAGAACGACTGGAAGGTTTTATCGTATTTGCTTGTTTGAGTGTTTGCTTGCATGTTCCAGCACACCTGACCATACTGTTTTGTCTACAGACTTCAAGGTTGGTGTCAGTATTCCACTAGACCCATTATAAAAAAAAGATTCTTTTTGATTTTTGGAAAAAAAGCTTTTTTGACCTTACCCAATTTTAGATGTTTTCCAACAGATAACGCCAGGGATGTCATAATCAGAAGTTATTCTAACCATATTTATTCTTCAATGAATTTTTTGCTCATGAATTCAAATTTAGACGCTACGGTTGTTCAATGATTGATAATGATGGCGATTTAAATGAATAGTTATTTTAGCTTCCCTTAGATCCAATAATTTCTATCATTTTTCTCTCAAAATGCACACAACGATAAGAACGGGAAATATTTTCGTCCTTGTAAAGAGAAAATTGCAAATATCATGTTTTGGGATCAGGATGGGAGGTTTGTATGTATTGGTGTCGCAGAGTTGGGTAAATGTTGGTAAAACCCACTTCCGGCTGGTCAGAACAGACGAAGCCTCGTTCTGCCTATACCATCAGATATTTAGATACTGACCAGGCTAAACGCCTCCATTCTTTGGTGATCTGACGATGTATTCAATGTGATTTTGGCTTTAACCCGTTAACCTCGGGGAGACATTCTTCAATCCTTGTCCTTGTGATAAGTACTTAGTGGAGAGACATCGAGTACCATTTTTAAAGCCTTTACTCTGACTCGCCTTTGATTGAATCACGACCTGACCTAGCGAACCAAAGGCGATCACTCTACCACTTGCCAAGATGTTGGTACCCTGGAAAGTAATGCATTATATCACAAATGAGAAACCACTGCAGTCGAATGACAGATTTTAAAAGCTTAGAATGACGGGAAGGATTTATTCGAAATATTTATCCCAGCTTCTATCAAAGCTGATGATTTCTATTTGTTTTATTTCCGAAGTTATCGACCACGAGCCACAAGAGCAAATAAAAAAATGGAAATAATTCTTATAGTAACAAAATCCTTGAGAGGAATTGCGATCTCCAAGCAGTACAGCCAGAGGACACAGCCAATGGGGTTAAAAAGCATTTCTTCTCTGACAGATTCACTGGAACAAGCTATCAGATGCTGCACTCTCCTCTCCAATCATTTATATATCAAAATCAGATGTCAGAAAATGTCTTGGACACCGAATGTATGAATTTTCGAATTAATTTTTTTTTTTTAAAGACACAGAGTAACTCCATATGTTGACCTCAGTAACCTAACATTGTCCTGATTGAGATACAAATTTACGCATAGGAATCTGGATGGGAGAGTTGATCACGTGATATTGCCAGATGAAAGTAGATATTGACATTTCCATCTGCTTTTCCTTCTCACACAGGCTTGTGTTTTCTTCCACACAAGTTCAAATTTTTTCATATCCCTAAGTTGCTTGATTCTTCTCTTCCTCACGCAGTTACACTCCTTTGTATAAATATCACTCACGAACGCATACAAACACACACACACACACACATTTCTATTTTGTCACACACCTGCATATTCTCGTTCTTTATCTCAAATTTTCTTTTTTTCTCTCTCTGTCACACACACACGCATTCATTGACACACACACACACACACACACACACACACACTTTTTTACTCTCTCACACATTTTCTCTTTTACTCTCTTTCACAAACTTACCCTTTCCCTTGACCCTTACACACAGTTGTCTCCGCTCTCCCTTTCTCATACAACCACATCTCTTCTCTCTCAGATACCATTTTTTACACCCTTCCACCTACAATTTTCCGTTCTCTATCTCACATTCATCCTCTCTTTTTCACCCCCATTCTCTCTGTCTCTCTGTCTGTCTGTCTGTCTGTCTGTCTGTCTGTCTCTCTCTCTCTCTCTCTCTCTCTGTCAGGCACACATTTTCTCATTTTCCCCTCTAGAGTTACATTCTATAACTCTTTTTATTCTTGCTCACACCATTTTTCTCTCTCTTACTACCCCTCTGTCATAAAATCACACTATCTTTCTCTCTCATATACAATTTTCCCCTCTCCTTCCCACTCTTACGTTTTCTCTCTCTTTTCTCAGTCGGGCAATCGGTTAACAGAGCGGAAAATGGACTGGACAAGCCTAGCTCAGACTCTGAGACAGAAACTGGCACCAATGGCCTTTGGAAAGGCATGGATCCAACTCCTTCCTCCAGCTATGGGTAAGATAGCGTATGGTGAAGTCAGTGACGCCAGTCTGGATGCTCGTTGCCTCCAAGTCTGATATCACGTGTAACAAAAACCTTGAAGAACTCTGAGATGGGGAGAAACATGTGATATTAAAGCCCGGGCATAGACGGCTGTTGCCATTGCCAGCGCAAGGATGACTGACTACCTTCTCAGTTTAATGTCGGCCAGTACAGATCAGCAGTAAGTATTGATATAGATATACCTATTGTTGGATTTTTATGAAAAATCTTCCTTGCGTAAACGGAGAAAAAGACAGTGGAAAGAACTTATCTACTTAGTCACTGAATAGCAACCGTCATGTGGCCAACTTCTTTTGGCAGCATTGGGGTGATCAATTTGTTGGGCAATGAACACTAAAAATAAGTCTGAATTTTCAAAAAACAAAAGTGAATGCTGCTGGACTCAATCTTAGGGATCAATTTGGCATAAACATGCATTGAAAATTGACCCCTCACTGAAAACCTATCTAGGGGGATTTTAAGAAAACTTTTTTGAAGAAATAAAGAGAAAACGTTGAAATTTTCAGCCTCCTAGCTCTACTGATGCGGCTTGCACGCGTGATACCCACAGACGTAGCTAGTCAGCAGGACCAACGTGAAAACTGAAGAAATCTGTTTTGACAGTTTCTGCAACAGTTTTGGTGAACATTCATTAATTTAAAGAAAGATAGAAGAATGAACGGAATCAATGGACAACGAAAGTTACAATGCATTTGTATGGAAAACAGAAAAACAAAATACCAAATGAAAATATGTGAAATGATTCCGTCTATTCTCAGAACTGGTCTTATTCACCTCGACCAACGCAGTTGTAGAGATATATGCATTATCCTAGGTCTTTACACTTGTCTTTTTCTCAGTCAGTCCACCCGATATCTCCAAAAGTTCTCAATGAATTTCAATGAAATATTGTGCACAGTGGGCTACGGAAGAAGGGGTTAGAATTTAGTATGGGTCCATGCACAAATTTTATCCCCATACAATTTTGCTATCTATCCACACCCCACGGTATCTCCAAGAATTCCCTGTCTGTCCATACGATATTTTCAAAAATTCAATGAATTTCAATGAAATTTTGTGGAAATGTTGGCAATTGGTTAAAAAAGAAGCATAGCCCATACAAAATCCCCCTACGTCGTAATGAAAATGGCGGTGGCAGGGTCATATGCTCTCTGAGTGCTTTTTAGTTCACAAATGTTAATTATTAAATATTTGTAAACACGTCATAAGGAATGATGATTGGAAATGGGGTAGGCTTTTCTTGCTTCTGATTTTCTTCTCTTTCGACAAGTGACGCTTACCTCAATCCTTAGAACCATGTAAAGCAGATACTCTCCTGAACCTGACAATTGTAAAAAAAAAAATGTGACGTTATCATAACGCTATATAACATCATTATACATAAATTAGAATATACCCGTTAGGTTTTGTATATGATCTCTATGGTTCCTGTGGTAAGTTGTGATGTCCCTCGGTTGTCTGACATTCATAAAACATAACCAGCCCAATTAGTTTGAGTTGTCTAAAAGTTCCTTCGATATCACTGACGCCTGTTTTTGTTTCTAATGTTTTTCTAATGTACTGAGTTCTTTTGTGATATCTCCGTGTGATGGATTTGGTGCTTGAAAGATATAATAAGACAATGTTGAATTTTGAAATTATTCAAAATCTACAGTTTCAAAACAAGAGGATCCTAGAAATCCAAGACAAATAATTTCAGTGACAAAATCATTTTTCCAATCAAATCTTTAAAAATATTTTTTATCAAAAATGGCATGATATAGCAATACCAGTTTTAATTTACAGTATCAACAACATGATGGATAATAAATTCTAATTTTCAATTTCATTTTTTAATTTTATTTTGGTCGATCAAGTTTTATAGATTATTATTGATTTTTGGTATTATTTACCTTCTTTTGCGATAAAAAGCAACAACAATTAAGATGAAAGTAAATAGTAGCAAGAATTAATGTTTTATAATACTTCATCTTCTAAAATAGATATTTTTTAAATTGGTTTGAACCGAACTACCAGTGAATAACAATCATGGTGAAGAGAAGATCGTGGATGGGGAATGAGTTTAAGGGTTTGATTTTGACTGATGCTTGCCACTAAGTTCCAGTAGTTCCGTGGTACGTTAAGCGAGCCACCCTCCGGTATAGTTCGATGAGTTCGATTCTTACCTGGAACTTCTTTATACCAATCTACGCTGTTTATTTATCTATTCACAGATGAAGGGAGTCAAGCTTGAGTTTAGAAGTGATGAAAAGCAAAAACATTTAAGATGAAGGTAAACAATAGCAAAAACTAATAATGATTCAAATTTTCAAGATTGGTAATCTAGTAAAACCTTTGAGTCTGATATTTACAACAAAATGTATTGAATTCAGGCTCTAATTTAGAAGTAGTTGTAAGTATTCATGTTTTGTGACATCTAGTCAATCTCTTCTTTGATGTGCGATTCAGTTTTGTACCACGGATTTCTCTTTGCTCTCCATACCCTAATTCCAGATTGCCCCCCCCCATTGCGATTGTATTTAAATTACCCCAGTGGTTCATGCGCCCCACGGCCAGAATCAATGATATAGATAATGTCTTGAATGAATGAATCATTTTGAATTATTTGTCTGAAAATCCTTGCTGTAATATCAAGGGTCATATTAACACTTAAATATAAGATATTGAACGAAGGTGTAGCTTTAAAGAAGGAAAGCAGTCCGAAAAAAAGTCTTACAGCCATTGTAATGACTTCAATTTCCTTACGGTTATTGCATATCATATTGAAGAATGCCTCGACCAAAACGTTTGGTTAATATCAAAGAAGGAGAGAAGAGATTGGAATCTTTAAAAAACAAGTTGGAATAAAAAAAAGAATAACCATGTCGAACAAAGTGAAGAAGTATTAGAAGTATATCTTTTGAATTTTACGTAAGATTTCCATTCTGAAATAAATGTTCATAACGAGAATGATGAGTCAGATTCAGGTGTCAACCCTGCATATTCATTTGTGACCGTCTCCCAGTTCTTTCCCCACTAGTTACGGCCAGGTCGCAATTGATACGCCGAATCTCATACGACCACCGGAGTTGAACAACTTATAACCTGTCAGTATCTGGATGAGTGACCGTCTGGGAATGCTTAGTGCGGTCATTATCTGGGGAGGTATCTCATGCAGCAATGCTGATCTCCAAAACGTCTTGAGCAGTTAACTCCATTGGAAGCCTTCACCATGGACGAGAAAGGGGAAGTTAAAATTGTGACAGAACGTTTCCTCCATAGCAAACGCCCATGCACATCATCACAATGTCACGAAGCTGCCAAAATGAAAAGAAGCATTCATACTAAGGGACCTTTCTACATAAACAACGCACTGTTAAGCAATCTACTTGCAAAAGATTATTAAGATGATTAATGTTAATTACTTTATATGAAAGAAAAAAGAACATCGACATCACTTAATTCAGCTGAAGCTTCTTCTCGTGCCATTTACAAAATATCGGAGGCGTTGGAAAATGTTTTGTCAACCAAAACTGTCACCAACTGGCAGCATAGGTTTCGGCAGTTTTTAACTCGGGCTGTCTAGCTATGTATACATCGGGCACAGAGGCTGCACAAATGGAGCTAAACAGCTGAAAATTTAAACATTTACTTTTTATTATATCTGGGAAAAAAGGTGTATTTGTTTTTGAAAATTGGGGTTCAATTTGCCACGTAAGTCTACGCGAAATTGACCCTGCAGTTTGTGTCCGGCAGCATTCACGCTTGTTTCTTTTTGAAGATTCGGACTGTTTTTAGTGATCACTGTCCAACCCAATCTGAGAGAAGTAACTAATGCATTGATTGCATCTTTTCCTCAATTTTTCGATTGATCACCCCCAACACGGCATGCTGCTAAGAGACATTGGTCAGGCGGTGATTTTTTATCGAATGACCATCCTGGATTGTTGTTTATGATATTAGCATTTCCTGATTTATATTATCTTTTGTCATCAACAGGAATCATTTGAAAAGGATCTGTCACGGAGTCCAATCAATCACCAATTACGTCATGTCATCTTCTTTCAACCTTTCGCTGAGGTCATCAATTAGGAAATCAGTTCTTTTATTGCTTGAAGGCATTCAACACATAAAAAGCACTAATTACTCAGTCATTAATTCCTGACTAGTGTGGTAATTCTTGGCCCTGTGGTAGAGTGCTGGCCTCCGACTGAGTGGGTCGTGGGTTCAATTCATGGTTCGACTCATACCAGTTCCTCTTTCCGTAGTTTTTAGCTTGATGAAGCGTTCAGCTTTTGTTTTGCAACGAACCATAATAAAGTCAGCGCGCACACTCTCCCTCTCTCTTCTACACTCCAGTCTCCAGCCTCTCCCACAACCACAACCACCACTGACTCAGCCTGACATAACATCCTGGCTATCTGAGGACGCTTAAAAAATTTTCATATACATCAATAGTTTTTGCTTAGCTCTCAACATAAAAATTGAGGAAGATTGGAGTGGGTTGGACTGTCAGGCATAACACGCCCATATAAGGTGCCCCAACGACCCACTACGGAAGAGTGTGCTTGGTAACGAGATCAAGAACTTACAATCTTTTTCTTCCAGATTTTCGACGCTCAACTTATAGATTCAGAGTCGAAACGTTCCACAACAATTTTTTTTTAAAATCAGGTAAAAAATCTAAAATGATGTCCTTTTGAACCGGGATGTTCGGCATATCTTGCATCATGACCAGCCAATTGTCACTTGGGTTTCTTAATGGATTCTATGATGTCTCTGACTTTTCTCTAATGTATTTTTCTTGTGATCTCTCCGTGTTAATTTGGGAGTGGTTCTCTTCTGTGCATGCTGTATGGTTCTCAGTTTGAGTGTCAATCTTTTGGTTAGGTTCTATGTTTCAGCTCCATATGTGACTATCGGAAGGATGCATTGATTGTATATCCTTCTTTTTTGAACAAATGGGATTAGCATATTCTTACCATGTTCATACAGGAAAGGATACCAGAGATTATTGTTTTAATTAACCCCACCCCACCAGAATTTTGTTGTCACTATACATGTACTTCATTCGGTCATTCATTTTTTGTCACTCGCAGCCAGGCCAGTCAGAAGGTTCGAGAGCAAGGGGATGGGGAGGGGTACCTCTGATAAACGTTATTAAGCGTAGTGCAGCGATCAACTCATACCTGAATGAATTGATTATAAATGTGTTAAGCCTCGATTTCAATCCTATCGAGCATGGATAAGAATATCTTGACAGAATGTTGCATGCAAGATTAATTAAACCGGCGTCAATTAAAGACATGAAGAGATTTTTGTTGCAAGGAAGGAAAACCAATCAGTGATTGATAGTGGGTAATCGATAGAAAAAAAGGGTAAAATAAGTCAAATAATCGGAAAAAAAGGCCAACTAAATACTGAGATTAAATTTTGCTCGATTCGTTTAATTATTATAGGATTCAATTGAAATTGACAGTTTAATGATAGTTGTATTTTTTTAAACCCTGGTTAAAAACTTATCATATGATACTGTATATTAATAGAGGTCTTGTTTACAATTGATTATAGAATATTTGTCAGTCACTGACCCTTGTCAAGAGGCATTGGAATCATATTCATTTTTTCTGCTTACTATATGTATATCAATGTCAGGGATCCATGTGTGTCAGTGTCAATTTCTGTCATTTGAAACTTAGCAAGTTAGAATCAGTATTTCAAAATATTAATATTAATGAAGTTATAAAGACTGTGGATATTGCTTATTTAACAGCAAAGAGAAATAAAATAAATGTATGCTTCAATTCTATTCAGATGTTGAGAAAAGTTTTGAGTTAAATCTAGTTTTGATTCACAACACAAAGCCATTTCTGTTACAAGTACAAGGATTCTTATAGTATCAACTAGTACAGGTATCCGACATTGTCCGGGTTCTCATTATCTAAAGTGAATATAAACACAAAATGGTGAAAGAAACGGCAAACAACGTGGATCTCCAGATATCAAAAGAGGAACTACGGCTGGCAGAAAATGAGATGATTTGACGAATTAGACAATATCTGCGACGCCCAAAGTAGAGAAGTCTGGCGAGGCGAATCCTTGCGAAAGTCTATTTCCAAGAACGCACGCTAAATGGCTGATGATGATAAGTCGACTTTGATATCTACCCAACTTGAAGGTCAAAAGTTTAGATGAAATCACAGAACTCACTGAAAAACCAGTGTCTCGTTTGTTTAACAAAGTTGAGCCTCTTCACTACGAGGATGAATGACTGTTTGGGATTCAATAAACAGTTTGTGGTCTTGTAACAAGCTAAACAAGGCTCAATAAACATTTAAGGGGGAAAGAGCATTGTGTTCGTCCCAGGTCTGCAAAAATGTTGATAGGGGCTAAACCAGGAGATTAGTACGGCTAGAGGATTAAAACAGTCAGCAGATACAGGACAAACACGTTGCTTTTCCTTGTCTATCTTAGGGAAAAATGCCTAGCGCTGTACAATCTTTCCGGGATATGTAGCTAAAAAATGACTGACGAAGCTTGATACAGTTCTTTTTTTGCACAAAAGCTCAATGTTTCTTCCAAATAACATTTCCAGTCACTGGTGCGGTAAGACGTCTCATAGGTTCGTTCTTCTAAAAGTTCGGTTTCTTTAAGGACAAAACTCCTATGTGTGTGATATAGCAATACAGAATTGTTATGTATACATATATATTTATGTGTGTGGGGGTTAAGTGTGTGTGGCTGTCTCTCTGTGTTTGTGCATATGTTTCTGTGTGTTATATTGATATAAAGCTACCTGGTTCATATCTACGGTACTGCTCATAGGTATTTGAACAAGCACAAACTATGCATTTCTTTCTTGTGATTGGATTATATCCAAAATACGTATTGTTTTATCAAAGGCTATCACTCTCTTGCTTGGCAACTCTTCCAACAGATTTTTAAGAGATAGAAAAATAATATTCGGTTCGATCCATTTAACAATTTAATTCAATCAAAAATATTTTTCAGGGATTATAGCATTCAGAACCTTAAAAGATGCCTAAATATTTGCCTTGTTGTGCTGATTGCAATAAAATTTTGTTCTTCTTGGGTAAAGTTCTAAATCTTAGAACCAAGTGACTCAAGCAAAATTTTATTAAAAATCATTTACATTTCTGACATCTAAACGCAACTGGAAACATCAACATTTACGTGAAAAATCGGCACACCAAAGAAAGGGACGTAAATCTCATTTCGGTATGTCAGTCAATGATGACAATCGATGCAAGAGATGCTAACACATCTAAAACAGCATTGAAGATCATGAATTATCTCGTCTCAAACTCGAGCCACTTACACCGGTGAGAGATACGCAAATATCGGAAAGATGTTTGTAGGATTCTGCCAACGTCGGATGTAATCAAGAATTCAGAGTATTTGAAGAAATCTGAATTCTACCTTCCATCTTTTAGATTGAATTGAATCTTTTTTTTACAACGGCGTGAAGTGACAATTCGCCATTTTGACTTGAACTCAATTCTGGGATCTGAATTCTACATTTCATCTGGAAATCAAGCGAAGAATCATACTAGGATGGCAAGCCTTCGGCAGAGCTAGCTCAACCTTCAAAAACAATAAGATCCCATTAATCCTAAAGAGAAGGATGTATAACCAATGCATCCTCCCAATAGTCACTTATGGAGCTGAAACATGGAACTTAACCAAGAGACAGACCCGTAAATTGAGAACCATGCAACGTGCATATGAAAGAATAATGCTGGGCCTCACATGGAGAGACCACAAAACAGCACAGTACATCCGAGAAAAGACAAGAGTTAGAGACATCATAGAATCCATAAAAAATCTCAAATGGCGGTGGGCTGGCCATGTTGCAAGAATGGCAGACAATCGATGGACATCACGACTCACAACATGGATTCTCCGAGACCACATGTGCAACCGAGGCCGGCAAAATGTTAGATGGAGAGACGATCTAGACAAGTTCAGTGAGTACTGGCTCCGTGACGCCCATGATAGAGAAGTGTGGCAAATCCTGGGGAAGGTCTATGTCCAACGACGGACGCTAAAAGACTGATGATGATGATGATGATGATGATGATGATGATGATGATGAAACAACTTCAACCAAAACTGTCAATGTAGGTCTCCACAGTTTATAAGTTGGTCCGGCTGGCTATGCATGAATGTATATATGTGTCATGTGTACAGGCCACACTAACAGAGTTAGAGGGCTGGATATCAATATTGACATTTGATATTTAAACATTATTTCCTATTAGGTATAAAAGAATTTCTTCTTGATTTTTGAAGATATTTGCGAATAATACGTTTGGGTTTCAATTTACAGAGTAAGTTGCTGAATTAATCACTTTGAGTCCGGCAAGACTCACGTTTGTTTTTGTTTTTTGGGTTTTTTTTTTTTTTTAGAAAGTTTCAAATTTGAGCGATCACTGTTAAACAAAAGGTGAGGGAAGTAACTTATTCAATGAGCACCACTTCCAATTTTTTGATTGGTAACCTCCAACAACAAGTCGCTAAAAGTGTGACTAACCAGACTTGTCTTGTTATTTTTTTTTTTTCGAATAAATTGTTTCAGAATTGACCGATTCGACACAGTAACATGGACCTCACACTTATGATACTATGCCCAAACCATTGAGCTAATCTCATAAACTTGTTTCTAGTTGTATCTATGAAATGGCACCATAAGGAGGTTCTCACCGATAATATATCTTCTACTGCCAAATGACGTCCACAATATTTTGTTAAGACCCTTTTGCATTAACCTGCAATCCGTTTGCATAAAGCTATGAATAATTCATTATGGTTTAACAGTAGCTGCGTTCTACGAATACAGAGGAAATCGATGTCCATTGGACCGGTCTCATTCTCGGCTATCCTTCCTATGCAATACAACCAATCTAAACTTATGCATACACGATGAAAAAGCCATAAATATCTACGTTTGAAAGGTAAACGATTATATCACTTAGGTTTTACAACCTGTTCGTAGGATTACAGGTCTCCATAATTCATCTTGGAGAAGGCTATCATAGTTCATCGACGAAAGACGTTCAGGCTTTTAAAGTTGTAATATTGATTTTGATAAATTAAAAATCAATAATCTGGCATGATGGTCTTGGACAAGTCTTTCAAAACCCATGTTAGAATGCAGCTTACGAGTACAGTTCAAGTTATATAGAAGGAATGTGAATTTTGCTTGAACTCAAATATCAAGTCGGTTAAGCTGAAGCAAACATCCTAAACTAGTTGAAGTACCCATCTACGCCGGATCTAATATTCAAAATGAGATTAGAGCTTTCAGACATTAAAAAATAAAGTTCACCCCACTTTTGATTCCTAAATAGGGAGGTAAGTTTCCCTTCACTTTTGACTAGTTAAATGGGAAACATTCTCCTTTAATTATACTTTGTAAAAGGAAAAACAGTTCACGTTAAATGATGTGCCCTTATGGGCTTACATATAAGTGTATACAATAGAAATAGATATATACATATGTACATGTTGAACATAAAGTAAAGGCCAAATTTATCATTATACTTACAATGTAGATAGGATCAGCCCCTCAAAGTTTCATTTTTTTCTCGAGTTTTTTTGCCTTTAAAGCCTTTAGGTCCATTGAGTATGCATGCTTATGTTCGAGTCCTTTTTCAAACGCGACAGATAGAGAAACAGGCAGCGTGACACTCTACTAAATGCAAAAAGACACTCCCACAGTCAGGTTAGTTCAACTACGTCTCGCCATAGAGCATTGGTTGTTATGCCTTTTTTGCTGGCATTCATCATTGTAGTGAAGTTCATCGTCACTGAGTGCCCTACATTAGCAGCCCTGTGCCAAACAAAACTAAATTCAGTAAATACTGATACCCAACGATGGATACATATTAGATTAATGCAAAGGATTGTAGCATTATTTACAGAATGCATTATTCTTATGAAGCCATAGCGTCATTATTCAACCTTCAAAGTATTTTCCCTTGGACCTCTATGATCTCATACCGCCTCCCAAGTAAAGCGTGTATCCAATGATAAAAGAACGATTCCACTTTTGATTGAACTAATTCTTAAATGAACATTTCGATATTTCGAAATTGCTGGATGTGTTGACCAGGCAAACGAGTGTCATAAAGAGTGAAGTTGACAAGTCAGAAGATAACGCCGTGTGTAGCTCAGGGTTCTTCAAAGTAGGGTGCCAACTCATTAGCAGGTCGCAATGTCCTTCTACCTGGATCACAGGTTCACAATAAAAGAATAAACAGGTCTGGTTACATCTTTAGGCTGCATGTTCCAAAAGGAGAAAGGGTGATCAATTAATGAGTTACTTATATCGCTTTTTGGGCCTTCGGAAGCTCAACTTCCAGAACAAAAAGATCCCATTAATCCTAAAAAGAAGGATATACAACCAATGCATCTTCTCGATAGTCACCTATGGAGCTAAAACATGGAACCTAACCAAGACACTAACCTGGAAACTAAGAACCATGCAACGTGCACATGAAAGAATCATGCTAAAGTGTAGTATCAGTTCCCCAGCATAGACCGAGGCGCTGGTACTGACACTTGTCTGTCGAATGGGCCGGAGATTGTGTTGTGGTTGGCATCAAAGACTGAGGACACCGGTGCAATGCGTTAGCCAATCAGGTTATACTGAAGCTGCGCATTGCTGTGCGCATTGGGAAGCCAGAAGAATACTAAATGAAGAGACGATTTTGACAAATTCAGAAAGTATTGACTCCGCGACGCCCACGATAGAGAATCTTGGGGAAGGTCTACGTCAAAGGACGGACATTCAGAGACAGATGATGATGATGATGACGACGACGATGACGACGATGATGATGATGATGATGATGATGATGATGATTAAAAAGTGCGAATTGAATGTCTCTTTAGGGACATGTTTAGAATGAGGGACTTTCAAAGCATAATAAACATTAGTGTGGCTTCAATGCGTGTTACAAAATTGGACGGCCAGCCAGAGCAACTTGAAAACTGGAGAAACCTATGTTTATAGTTTTGGTGAGAGTTTTACTTGAAGGTTTCAAATAAATAAAGAGTTATGCATTGATGATAATAAAATAATTGAGATTTGAAATACAAATATATCTAATTATCTTAGTATTACTTTTTTCATCAATAATGTATTAGAAACCGTCTCTGAAACAGTCAAAATAGGTTTCTTTATTTTTCAAGTTTTATTGCTTTGATAGAAAGTGTCTTGTGGCACAGTAAATGCATTGGAAGCTGTTTGTAATAAATTCAGTGAAGCCCATCTTCAGATATTCTGGTGAATAGCTACAAACATTTTTCTTTTTTTTGAGATATTGTTTTTGTATGGAGGATAGATTGTTACACGAAATGTTGAAAGACGCAATAACACAATCATAACAGGCTTTATTATGGAAATAATACAATAATAAAATGATTCTCTTGTTACGTTATAGAGTTTATCTCATGTTGTTGAACGACTTGGTTTCAAATAATCGCCCAACTATTCACTGCTTTAAGAGATGTTTACGAAAAAATCAAGGTTCGTTAAGTTAATCATTGTGATTTTCAAAAAGAATTTCAAAAGTTTTATCTCTCGTTCTATTACTCGCCACAAGAGAAAGAGTCACATAAACGTGTGTTTTATGGTCGCTGCTTATCATTCATGGTATTACTGTGGAACACGATTGTCAAAAAGGTCTTTGTTTGTGCTGGGTTGACACTGACAAACAAATGATTGAAAAAAATGTCATTACAAAAGAACAGGTATTAGCCTTTTTTTTACCTGTGAATATCTTAATGTGTCCGGGTTGGGTTTTTTTTTCTTTTTTTTATTAGAGCTTTTCATCAATAGTATTATTATGAAATCCTGTAATGAAAAAGTGTCTTTGCGTGGGATCTGACAAGGAATGATTGATTTAAAAAACATTTTTTATCAGAAAAAAATAACACGATCTAGCTTTTTACCAAATAGCTTAAAGGTCGTCTTCACCGGCCATTAGGCTCGATATCAAGTCACTCTCTTCGAATCGAATTGATTATATAAGAATTCTTATAACCACGCTATAATGGGAGTATATTGGGTCAGATGAGGGCGCGAACGTAGACTTCACAATATGTTTTTTTTCTTTCAGCTGCAAATCAACTGGACTTTTTGGCATTCTTCAAGTCCGTGCATGTTAGGGACACCTTGATAATGATCTAAATTTCGTGTGTCGAGAAATCATTTGTAAAGGAACTTAAGGAAGTAACCGAAAGCCATTTCGTAAAACGGACAGAAGATAAGCGAGGGAGAGAGGAAGAAAGAAGGATGATTGGCAAGACACGACCCAGACGCGCATAAGATGTGACAATAATTTTTATATCTTTGTATTTGATATTTATCAGTGTGCCCTGTGGTTATTGTATATAATTGAAGTGAATCGTTATTGAAAAAATGTGAAGACACTCGACGAAGAGAAAATCTCTGCTTTAATTTAATCATCATTTACTGAAAGATCGTGTGTAAAAGGTGTTGTTTATGCAGCCATAATTTTCCTCGGAATATGTCATTCATCTTGTGATGACGCCAGTGATGGAAACTAGGTATACGGCAAAGCTGTCTTTTGGGAACTAAGTATACGTTAAGACTGCATGTATTATAATAAACATTGTAAATAGAACCTGTACTCCAAATTTTGTGTTTTGGAAGAATTATTTCTTCAATGGAATGAAGGTAGGTAACTAAATTACTCTAACGTCATATTTTCATACAAAAGACGTGAAGTGAAGATCCATATGAGCAGTATAGTTAGATCGTAAATAGACTGCCTACAAAACAATATTTTTGAAAAACGATTTCACAATGAATTACAGGGAACTAACTGCGAAGTTGTAGTTTCGTACAATGGACGGAAAGTGAGGGCCCAGTTCAGCAAAATAGTAAAATAGTAAATAGAGCCTCCTGCCTCCGAAAAAGATTGTATTACGGCAAATTATTTTTAATGGAGTAGAGTTAAATCGAAACACCTCGGAACCGTAATTTAGCACGATGAACGGAAAGAGGGGGTTTTACAAAAGCGGCCCTATGTTGCGTACAATTTACCGAGGAAATCTTTTGCAAAATGAAAAATAATACAAGACAATCTAGAATGACAAATTCAAGGTGCAACTAGGGCCCTTCTTCGTGTATGTACACCAATGGACTTAATGAGAAGGACAAATTTGGAGCTTGTAAAAGTATATGCGTTTGTGCGCCGATGTCTTACCTAGTGGCTTGATTTTTTTGCCTACAAATTTTCCGACTACAAAAGGTTGAATTCTTTGCTTACAAAAGCCGAAATTTTGCCTACAAAATTGTGAATCATTTGCCAACAATGAATTTATTGCCCACAAAAGAGGCAAATTGTCCACAAAAGGGGGTATTGTTTGCCTACAAAAAGCTGAATTTTTCGCCTACAAAAGAGTGATCTCTGCTCATTTTTACCCATGAAAGAATGAATGTTTTGTCCACAAAAGAGGTGAATGTTTCGCCCATAAAAAGCTGATTTTTTGTCTTTCAAAAAGCTGAATGTTTTCCTCCAAAGGTTGAATCTTTTGCCCACAAAGGGCAAAATTTTTCACCAACAAAAGACTGAATTCGTTTTCTACGAGGTCTCAAGGTATGTGTTCCATTTTTTCATTCGAATGAAAAAATACTAAAGAACACACACACACACACGCACACACATACACACACACACACACACACACACACACATATATATATATATATATATATATATATATATATACTTGTTAGTAGAAAAAATATTTCTCATAACAGAAATTCAATGTTTAGAAAAGGTTTACCGAGAACTATCTCTCTCTCACTCTCCCTCTCTCTCCCTCTCTCTCTCACTCTCTCTCTCTCTCTCTCTCTGTCTCTCTGTCTCTCTCTCGTAGATTAATGTCTTGAGAGGGGATGTTAGTAAAATGAATTGTAACAGTTTATTCCTCAGCGATTCTTACCCGCACAAGCCACAACCTTTTCCATTTTTCAACTCCTTGAATCCAACGAATGCCCTCAGGTCTTTATTTCCACTAACTTCTACTTGGTAAAATGAAGATAACCATTTAATATTCTTTGTTTATCAACAGTTGAAAACTGTCAGTAAAAATTATCTAATCTGACTCAATCTTTTTTTTCATTCTTACATTTTCGTGAAAGCAACATTACGTGAAATTGAGTGCTCTGCCTAGGATCGTTGTGTCACTCTGTAGCCCTCTGTCTAGGAGAATGATGTAGTATCTGTGCACTCTGCATACGATCATAGAATCGCTACTTGCACCTCTGCCTCGAATCATAATGTGGTATATGTGCTCTCTTAATAGGATCAAAGTATGGTCACAGGTTTTTTGTAACTAATGAACTTGTTTTGTTTTCCTGTCACACAGGTTTTAAATAAGTGGAGTTCATACAAACTAGTTGCAAACATTTTTTATTACATCTTTTTTCTCCTAATTCATTCCAGCATCCATTCACCTCAATATAAAGTATCAGGTAACATAAAGACGAGCTTTCCTTGATCCTCGTGTATTGGTCGATTCTTCTTGTTGTGTATGAAGAAATATTAAAAAAGAGACGAATCTCTTTTTCCATTTATAAAGCACCCACAGAAGGCAATAAAATAAGTCGGCCGAAAAAACTGGGATAACATACGTAACAAACACAAATTTAATAACATGAACAACCATCGAAATAGTTGTTCAGATATACAGTCCACGTGAGATCAACGAAGTTTAAGCAACGTCGAGCCTGGCCATTACCTAGATGGGTGACCGTCTTAGAATACTAGGTGCTGTATGCAGCCTATGTTCTTCCACCTATCAATGAAACATTTTGCCAAGCTAGGACCGGGTTATGCATCTGGCCCTTTCTCTCGCTGCCCCACGGAAAAAACATAACAGCTTTTTCTCCCAAGGGCTGACATAATCGTATCGAATAGCAGTGATCAGACAGCCAGTTGTTTGAATTATTCAAGTCGAATCAGAAAGTGGAAGAGTAAGTTGCTGTGAATGTGAGAGTGCGCGTGTATTAAAATGTCGGCTTTTGTTTTGTCACATTCTGTAGACAATAAAGTTGTATTACGTTTTTCATTTACTTCAGAGACACATACGACCGATTACCTTTCACAATACACAGTTTTACCAGAAGACCTAAGATAGCGTTGATTTCGATAGAACCTTCACAGGTTATAGAGATGTAACAATAGGCAGAATAAGTTAATGTTGTCTACAGTTAAGATAACCTGAACGTGGACTTATATAAACATTGGCAAGACAGGATCTTGGAAGTTAACATACTAAGTATCCTTATCATTATTTTGAATTTTTATGGCTACCTTTTTTTTACCTTCATTTAAAATATTAATGATTTATTATACTTACAAAAAATAACAAAAAAGGGTATTAAGTATCGTTTGTTTTCCCTTTTTTTAGCGGGTAACACTAGTACTAATGGTCACTGACTGATTGACAGGCTGACGTATCATTACCTCGTTTTCTCCTCCTTCTATGTATTCTGAGGGTGCAATGGGGAAAATTGGTGTTATCTTGACAGATCGGACTCATTGACAGTCTTCCAGGGGAGCAATCCATGACATCAAACTAGCACATCTATGGTCTGATTTTCAGGGTTGTTATCCATTGCTGTTATTAGCGTTTTCTTTTTTTTTCTCTTTTTTTTTCCCTTTTTAAAATTTTCTGACTTCAGATTTAAAAAGGAGTAATACATGGTAGAGACCAAAGTTTAGCAATATCTCAAGCTAAAAAACAAGAAAGATTTTATATGCAGTTTTGAATTAAGTTTAATTTAATTAAGACAGTGACGATATCCCGATTTACTTTAGCAATGTGATATTATTTCGACTTAAGAGCAAACAATTTCGATATTCATGATACCAAATACAGAATAAATCCTTGAGCTTAACGTATGTATCATATCTATCCGCATCTACTCTGATCGAGGGTGTCGTGGGATTGGGTACACTCAGAAAATAGTTACCTATTTCTGGCTTGTCATGCCTGTTGAAGCTTGCGACACCTGGTATCCCTAGATGGTCTCCCATCTATGCTCTACGTTGCTCAACTTCGGTGATCTCACGAGAACAAATGGATCCAACGTGATTTTGGTCGTAATCCCCTAGCCCCAGGGAGACGTTCCTTAATCTTTGCCCTCAGAGAGATTTTGAGTACCATTTTTAGAGTCTTGGGTATAACTTGGCGGTGGATTGAACAACGGCCTACCGAACCGGATGCAAGCACTCTATCACTGGGCCCCGGTGATCAGTACAGAACAACAGTTTGATATTAAAAAGTACAATTGTACCAATACTGATGAGATGCGCTATACACCTTTAACAATTGATGGTTTATCAATTGTATGCGTGGGCAGACATTAAAGAAAGGCACTGTGCAATCATATCACGTAATTCCTATTATACGTTGACTGACGCGTCACCTATCCTTGCATAAGATTTGCATGTATTACATAACAACCACGCAAAGGCGTTTTGCATACACACAGTGCTTGGCCAATAATTGTACGAAGAACACATGAGAAGACTTTATTGAAAACCCTTTTTTGTCTTCATTATTTTAGAGTGTTTCATTGGGTGGGAAGATAGTCTGTGTCTTTTTTCTATGATTTCGGTCATTTCATTGTCTGGAAGATTAAATTCAAGACTGTAAATAATGCAAAATCATCTTCGTTGTCTTCATGTGCGAATTCAGTTGAATGGTTGTGGGTCTGTTCTCACAACTTGGCCGAATTACCATGACGCTTCTATAACTGTCAACCAAAACTGTCAACAAAACTGTCAACATAGGTTTCTTCAGTTTCCAAATGAGTCTGGCTGGCTGGTTGGCTGGCTGGCTGGCTGGCTGGCTGGCTATCTACGTATGTCATTATCAAGAATATAGTTTACGCTACTTGAGATTGAGGGTTGAAAATTTAAACATTTATAACTAAAAGAAGGTTTTTCTATCCCCCAACTAATAAGTTTATAATAAGGAGTTTACTTTAAAAGGTGAATTTATGCTAATTTGATTCCTTAGTTTTGTCTGACAGCGTTCACTTACGCTTATTTTTTGAAAATTCAAACTTTGTTTTACTGATTGCAACTCAGCAAAAAGAGTGAGAAGTAATTTATTAATTGTTTGCTCCCCCCTTCAGCTGATTTTTTAATTGATCACCACGACGCAGCATTCAGCCAAAAGACATTGCTCACGTGGCAGTTTCTCTACAATGACATGTTTTTCATAAGTTTGCTTTTCTTCGTTTAGGACCTTACAGCAACATTATCTCACGGTCTGTGTTATTGCTGCCGGCTTTTTCCATCCAGATCTCGAGGTTTTCACAACCCTTCTGGATTTCTGAGTTTTTCATAAGTAATTCCATAAAACATATATTTCTATCAGTGTTTGGGCACATCTACCCGAAGAAATGGGAGTATATGTATTCACTTCGTTAATAAATGCCAAGTTTATGATGACTTTTTTTCGTGTGTAATTTCATGTTTTCAATCAACAAGACCAGTATTTCTTCCGAAAATTTGTCAGTTTTGAGCAAAGATTTTTTCTAAATTATGGAGAGGGGATTGTTCTTACAATGTAAATACCATGCTATACTGGGTGCTTAATTTCTGTCCGTGGTAGCAAACTGAAAATGTGAAGGATTCTTTATTATCATCATTGAGTTTACCCCCGAGAAGGTTTTCATCAAAGCTTTTTTGATTTAATTGAAATTCGTTAACAAAGACGATGAAAAAACAGTGCTTGCTTTTGTGCAACATTCAGTGTTTCCTGATTGCATATTTTATCCTAATAGTCCGGACGAACTAATCTAAGTTGAAGACAAAACGGAGAAAAAAAAAATTCTCCAAAATTTTATGAACTCTCTAGAATATCATACTTGAAGTCCCAAGAAATCCTAGTTGAAGATCGAAGATGACGGCCATCTTTACAGATGCCGAGTAACTTTCAAGATGTCCTCCAATGTGACCTCACTGAGTTGTATGGGACAAGGGAACCCAATGTTTGTACAGATGACATGGTATTTGGAAAAGGAATTTTTTCAGCTTTCCAACAGTGTGTCTTGTCAATTTGTACATCTTTTTTAAAAAAGCAGTTTCTGGCGGAAACGTGAAGTTAGGTATTCCAACACACGCCAATGGAATTCTCTTTTCTCACTGAAAAAAAAGTCAAAATTTTGTGAATTAAAAAAAAAAGAAGAAAATATGTTCTCTCTAATGAGCAAGTGTTTAAATTTTAAATCTGAATGTCCATCGTCTGCTGATGAATACTGCTTGTCTTGATAGCAAGTAGGCACTTCATATCGTTTATAGAGAGGATGAGAGAGTTCGAGGGGATAACAATGGGTTCTGTGGTATCATTCATTAAAAAAGGAATGACTGTTTATTTTCTGTCAAGCACACATACACGAACATTTAACATTTACCGAGATCGTAAAAAAAAGAACTATAAAATTCACAAATATCACTGTTTAAAAACAAATTAAATAAAATCACGCTCATGTATCATCTATAATGTTTCAGTCGATTCATTTCTTCGGGCTTCTTCAGATGAAGAATGTAATATCCGATAGGGTAATTTCTCTTTTCTTAGAGACATTACATTTTACGTCTGAAAAGGGCCGTAGAAATAAATCAGCTGACACGTCGTGACTACTTTGAAGATGGAGAGAAGAGATCAAATTGCCCTATAGAAAGCTGGTATACTGTCATCTATCAATCAATTTTTTTTATTGCTATTTACTTCGCCTGCTAAGACGGGTATTGAATCTAGCGATAATAATTTTGCTCTACGAAATTGAAGTAGCAAACAGGAGTATTTATATACCTGGACGACAAATAGAATTACATCGCATTGTTTTCATGTGGAAAGAAATCGTAAGCATTAGGAATAACCTGATAATCCCCCACCCCACGTGAAACAAATGTAGAAACGAAATTCGATTGAAGAATTCCTGGTGTCCTGGCGAGATATTATGAGTTTTTTACATCAGAAATTTAATTACAACTCTGACAGACGCAGAACGTGATGTATTTTATGTGGGCTAGGCTAAATAATGCCAAATTTAAGCCTGGATCGCTCTACGATCCAATCAAATAATCGCCGATTAATCCACAAGTTGAACTCCGGTTAGTTTTCACCAAGTGTCCCCGATTTGATATTTTGATAGCAGCTCGTCTCTCAATCGCTACAGAAAAATCTGGAGTCACATAACCATATTATATGAAAGAAAAGATTGTAAAGATTTTTAAAAAATTGAAAAATGTTTTGTATAAAATAACATCCATCTACAATACATAACAATAATACCTTATATGAAATAATCAATTGCATGTATATGACATAGGCTAAATATTAAAATCAGGGGAGTTCGTTTTTGATTACAGTTACATGGTAAACAACTGATGATCCCAACAAGAAAGAAATCACACATAGTACCACGATATCAAAATATGAGTAAAACATTAAAAAAAAGGGACACAAATTACATTAAGAGATATTGGGGAATAAATGATAGATAAGATAATTTTCAGAAAAAAAAATTTGTAATTATAGCTGTAAAGCTTTCAAGGATACATATATATATATATTATATATATATATATAAATATAAAAAAATTCTAGCCCTCTAGCTCCATGGGTGCAGCCTATCCACTCGATGTATATATATATATATGTATATATATATATATATATATATATATATATATATATATATATATATTCATCGAGTGGATAGGCTGCACTCATGGAGCTAGAGGGCTAGAATTTTCAACACTTATTCCTTATGTTCAGAAAAACGTATATTTATTTTTGACTCCTAGCCCTTATAAAAACGTTTTCTTACAGGCGGTCTCAATTTGCAATTTACGTTCACGCTAAAGTATTCCTTCGGTTTGGGTCCAGCAGCACTCATACTTTTTTTTTTAATGAGACATTCTTAGCGATCACTGCCCAGCAAAAGCAGAGGATGTAACTTACTTAAGGATCTCTCTTTTCTTCAATTTTCCAATTAATAAGCCCCAACACAGCATGTTGCTAAAAGATGTCTGTCACATGATGATTTCTATTGAGAGACTAACCAGACCTGGGGTTTTTTTACACTGTTTTTTTTAAAGTAATGGAAACCACTGTAATCAAACGGTGAGAAGAGCAAGTATTTAGCGAGATAAAGTATTCAAAAATGACATTTGATTTCCGCGTTGTAGAAGAGGAAAGAGCAATCATAAAATTCATGCAAGTAAATTCTTTATCACTGATAACTCATATATGATTTATGTTGACATGGTGTTGTCAATTATAAAGATGTGTTCTGGACGGAGCACTCAAGTGCCTTTATGGTGATTGA
Source organism: Thysanoteuthis rhombus (assembly GCA_963457665.1). Taxonomy (NCBI): domain Eukaryota; kingdom Metazoa; phylum Mollusca; class Cephalopoda; order Oegopsida; family Thysanoteuthidae; genus Thysanoteuthis; species Thysanoteuthis major. The sequence goes on along the minus strand of OY735205.1, from coordinate 70,719,657 downwards.
AGTCAGGTACTCGTTCTTCAGCACGACCCTGTAAAGCTGTCAACTTGTATAAATCAAGTTTTCCATAGTTGCAGTACTTACTCTTTTGCTGGAGAGCTCTTCAAATGTATTGTCTACTTCAGGAATATGAGCCTTACTCATCATGGGTCTACCAACCGCATAAAAAAACTTGGGATTGCAATTATTGGTCCAGGAAATTCCTAAAAGTTTTACCTCGAACTGAATATGTCGATGTTCTTTTCTCTCTTTTTATTCTTTTTCCGTATAATTCAAACTCAAAATATCTCAAATGGCGGTGGGCTGGCCATGTTGCAAGAATGGCAGACAATCGATGGACATCACGACTCACAACATGGATTCCCCAAGACCACATGCGCAACCGAGGCCGGCAAAATGTTAGATGGAGAGACGAGATAGACAAGTTCAGGAAGTACTGGCTCCGTGACGCCCATGATAGAGAAGTGTGGTAAATCCTGGGGAAGGTCTATGTCCAACGACGGACGCTAAAAGACTGATGATGGTAATGATGATGATGATGCTGAAAACCTACACTTCAGGCAATGTGAAAAGAGACAAAGCTAGTGTAAAAAAAAAGCATATTTAAAGTTAAGATGAATATTAGAATGTTCAAATCTGCACGTACAGAAATAAAGCTCGAAGTAAGGATATTTTGCATCTACGTTGGACCGACACAAAATAGTGCATGTTGAGATCCCCTACATTCTTGAATTTATATGAAACACGCGAACATAGTACCGAGCTAGGACGCTCAGATTTCGACCCAAATGAATTTAATTCTGCTTTTTATTTTGCTTGGTATGAGGGCAGTTTGAGAGCTAACTGGTTATCACTTGGTGAGAAAACGTATCTATATTTTTTCAATACACTGACGGTTTCATATTTCAAAATGTAGTGGAAATTATACAAAATCTCAATTTTGATCAATTCAGACCAAAAAGTTATTTACATTACTATTGGAATTTTTTAGTGTCAGAGCTTGAAAGTATACAATGAATGTTTAATACTAGCTATGGGAAAGAGATATCCTATATTCAAAATGACAGTTTAGGCAGCTTCTGTAGAGCAATGATTAGTTTAGCCAATCTAGAATTATATCAATAACCCCCTTCATGGCAATTAACTTCTTTGAACTTACCATTTTAACACATTCAGTGCTCTCTACGAAGTTCTTCGTAGATAAAATTTTTGGACATAACTGTTCGATATACGAAGATCTTCGTTTTTCGCTAGAAGTAATTTACTTCTTATAATTCCCTGATGTTGTTATATGCAACTTTATTCCAGTCTCATCGATGATCTTAAAGTCAAGAGTTGCACAATAGAGAGTATAACTGTGAACCAATGAGTAGCACTGAAAGCATTGATCAGGTTCTACATGTCAACGAATATTCTGACTTTGTCATTTTAATTCTAATTTTTTCTGGATAATCTGTTCAGATAAACGCCCTTCTATCTATTTTCCCCGATGTTTATGCATAAGCTGCAAGTGCAATTCCTACTGCAGTCCCATTTCCTTTGATTGTTTATTCGATTTGCGTTGTCTAGACTAAGTGATACATTAAAAGTGTAACAACAAGATATCATTTCAGAAGAGTTTCTATATAATATAACGCAATTGATTGTCATTCTATCGGATCATATGTATCCATTTCCTCAATCCATGTATGTATAATTAAAGGATGTATTTAGTATAAAATAACATCCATATACAATGCATAATGGTATTACCCTATATGAAATGATAAACTACATGTAGTATGACAAGACCATAATTATAATAAAACAAAGTTATTTATTAAAATCCTACCTTGAAAGGAGGTGGTGTTTAATCAACACTGCTGAGGAGCTGTGTTGATATAACTGTTTTGTCTTTAAATTCCCGAAATGGTTACATTCGGTCGACAACCGATGCTCTAGTCAAAAGAAATTAACACGAAGTATTCGTGTGACATACATTGACATATATTTTTGGAATTTTAGTTTATATATTTAGTGTTTAAGGCTGTGAAGCTTTTTACAATATATATACGCGTGTATGTGTGCGTTTGTGTCTGTGTGTCCGAGTGTGTTACAAAAGAGAGTAAGCGAAAATATACAGGTATTTTTTCCAAGTTGAAATTTTCCGATTGATGAGAATTTGACCACCATTTTCCCGTGTTGTCTTTCTTCTTTTCTTTTTATGACGTTGTTATGTCAATAAGAGACGCTTACCTGGCATCCTGTTAATAGGTTTGTCATAATTGATAAGTTGCAGCCAAATCGTTGGATATACCGTTCTCCTTCGATCACAGAAGTTGAGCAAGGTTGAGCCTGGTCAGTGCCCAGATGGCTGACCGTCTGGGGATACCAGTTGCTGTTAGCAGCTAAAAATCATGTCGAGAAACACCTCCGGCAGTCCTGTTAATCCTCTTAAGGAGTAGACTGATCTACCCTTTATCAAAATGCCCCCCATCCGGAACCTTTCCCCCGACCTGGCTGCCAGCGATAACAAATGACCTGCTGATACAAAATACTACACGAAGATTTTTTGTAATATAAGTACTTGTCCCTTCCCCTTCCCCCAAATCACTGGATTCCTCAGTTTTTGTCTCAGAGGTCAGAGTGTATATCTAGCCTCACTTCAAAGAGGGAGTAGAAATGTTTAGAGGAAAAATGCCTTATCATCAAATTACAGTTCAACTTCTACCCGTCAGAAGAGCGATCTAACACATTTCTTACAAGGCTTAGTTCAATGTGACACGACATCAAATAAATGAAGAAATGTGACAAGAAATTATTCTGCCGCGACAGTCTTCTAGGGGAGAAGAGCCTACTTGTCTTGAACTCTTTGCTTTTACCAGAGCTCGAACACTGACCAATGGCACCGTTTGGAAACAAGGAACTATTTCAGCCATGATGCCAATCATCGTGGCTCAATAGTAGACTGCTTGCCTTTATTTTTGTAGGCTTTGGTCCGATTCACCATCTGATCATACCAAAGATATCTAAAAATGATGCGCAGTGCCACTCCGCTAAACACTCAGCACAATGACCGAGCACCTCTCCGCAAGGTTGAGGAGTTACGGCCAAATCACGTAGGATATTTCGAAGTTAAGCAACTTGGAACCTGAGATTTAAGAGAACGTAGGTATATGCAACCAGACACAAAGTGAGGGACCAATCAAGCATAAACTTACCTCGCAAATTGAGCCCCCGACTAAAAACTTATCCAGGAGGTAAATTTTAGAAATGTTAACGCGAACCATTGTAGATAATCGAGTTTTTATACATCATCGTTCTCCACAGATGCCCTCATCAAATGTGTCGTGGGGTTACGTATACATGGGGAATCGTTTGCAAGATCCACTCCCGGCTTGACAGGCTAGTTTGAGCTTCACTCTGTCTGGTACTGACCAGGCTCGATGTTGCTTAACTTCGGCGACCTTATGAGGAACGGTTTGTCCTAATCGATTTGGCTGTAACCCCTAAACTTCGGGGAGTGGTTCCTCTATCCAAGCTCTTGTGCCAAGTACTTAGCGGATTGGCATTGAGTACCATTTTTAATGTCTTTGGTATGACTGCAGCAGATTGAACCTCGCCACTTTGGTTGGTGATAATTGAGTTCAAAACCTCTACTTAGGACGCGGGCAATCGTTGTCAACTCAAATTAAACCAATTTAATTTTACCGAGACAGAGAAACGGTTGGTATATAATGATAGATTGCAAGTTGGGTTT
>OY735205.1:70695921-70710921 GCA_963457665.1 Thysanoteuthis rhombus | reverse complement strand
ACAAGACCAACTACTATATATTAGTTTCTAATTATTCGATTGACTTGGACAGTAAATTCTCCCATAACAATTGGGAGTAAATTTATTCAAAGCATATATCTACATTCATGGAATGCAGCAACTGAGACAATAAGAAAACCATAATAAATATTCATAGTTGAAGAACTAAAAGACAGGATGTTGATAATAAAGTATTTATTTTAATTTATTCCATTCTCTGCATATTTTCAGTTACACGTCATTTAAATTTTTTTTTCACTGATGCCGGAGGCTAAAGGTAGAACCACGTATACTTCTTCCTCTGATGTATCTAGGCCAATTCTCACCTGATTCGGGGGTTAAAGGTTGCTTGCTTGCAGCGTAAGTGTTTCAGCTACTGGTTTCTTTTTTTTATGCCTGTTTGTTTATCGAAAGGATTTTGTTTTAAAAAGCGGCCAGGTGCTTTGTAACCAACGTTACAAGTGTCTAGCCATCTCTACAAAATCACGTCAGGAGGGGAAGAGGAAAGCACTGCAGTGTGCAGTTATTCCTCTTACCTGGGCTTTTGGACAATTATCTGCCCATGCTACTAAAGCTAACAGAGATATTTCATCCACAAAAGAAACAGTGCTTTGATTGCATTGTTCATCACCAGTTCAAATGCCCCGGAAAGGCATTAGACGTGACGAAGTGAAAAATTAAAGGATGAAGCTAACATACCATCACGGACGAAATAGAAAGTTCCATTTAAACTTTCCTGAAGAAAACAATATCCGACATCCATTCAGGAAAGTCCGGATTGAACATCAGCGGAAACGTGTTGCTCTATCATATTATTCTACAATGGACGATTTTTGGTCGAGCCAATTTCTTTTCCCCAAAGACTTAACCCAGTGACGAAAACGGTTCCAGTATCCCTAAAATCGGTTGTAAGAGAGACTGGGGTTTGCTTCTGCATTTTTTACATGGATAGATGGCCGTAACTTTCTTAATTCATTAAAATACAAATATAACCAAAGGTTCCTACCCCGTCAGAGGCGATTGTCGGAACGATCTAATCAGTTCTCCTTCTGATAGGTGCATACGTGAATAATGTATTGTCATAATTGAGAAATATGTTTTTGAATAAAAATGAAAGTTTTATGAATATTATGACCACTTTGTAGGACATTTGGAATCATATGTGGGTGGTCTCACATTCTATTCAAAGAAGAAGGTTTTGGCAGGAGATGGTTGAAATGTAGCATTTATAAACCGTTTATTGGCACTTTTCACAAAAATATGCTACGTTATCATAGACCCATCATCATCAGTATGAACACAGCACTTGTTTGCGAGAATAAAAAACTTATTTAGCGAAGTAAAAAAGTTTTTCGTTCAAAACCTTTCGGGGTGACAACACATTCAGACTCACGCTCGGTAGAATATTGGCCAGAACTTTTCTGTTCAAAATGAGGATCACAGTGGCGCCATCAAGTGGTGGAAACAAGAATTAAAGTGAGTTTCTCAACATGCCTCAAACTCCCCAGCATGTGAGTAAAAATGGTTTCCCTTTTGAGAAGAAATGTGTGGCCCACATTCTCTCTCATCGCTATATTAATGATCTATTTTCCATCCATTTCTATACGATACTAAAAGTCAGATTCCTACGACCGAATTTGACATGCATACTCAATAGTCCTTCGGGAAGGGTTTAAAGTATACTATATACGACAATAACAGTATATTGTCTCGAAAACTTAGACAGAAATCAAACAGGGTCTCTCTGACACAAAAGTATTTATTTATGCCAGTTAGAAATACAAATTTTGATATTTGATTCCCTTATAAAATAGCTCGTTATGGTCTAATGGCTAGTAAGCTTGTTTTATAGATTATCATCCTAGCTGATTATTTTCTGCCGAAACCAAGCTTAACTTTGTGAATACTTAAAGCCGACGTTAAGCAACGTCAAGGATGGTCAGAACATAGATGGTGCCAGGAATTCCAAGTGCTGTGAACAACTGGGGATCATGTAAAGAATCTTCCATTGTGATCCCGTTAATCCTCCGAAAGAGGAAACCTATCTCTACATCACATCCAATAACACAAGCCCTAGCCCCTTGAATACTCTGAATAGCTTGGCTGCGAGTGACAAGACATGGATGAATGAATATGATACCCATGTACCCACACATATCGCCCGATAAGCTTCAATGAAAAAATTGAGAAGCTTTCTGTTCATTTATTTTTTCAGAAATAAAAGTTTCTACTGACAATGGGAACATACCTGGAACGTTAAGAAGCAATTTGAGATATGGTCACACAGGAAATTGTAGAAATTATCACTGACCGAAGAGAACAACAAGGAAAGTGGTTGAAAGAACAAATAAAAAAAAGAAAACATCAACATTTTCAGTGGAAGAAAATCCAAGATATTTTGAATATTTGAAAAGACTAAATAACACCCACGGAAAAGTTATAGAAAGATATATTGACGGGAAAAGAAATAAACTTCGGGCAAAATATAACTGGTGTAACAACAACAAAGGATTGCAGTATGAACGAGCAGTAAAAGAAGGCAATGGACATGGGGAAGTGGAGAACTAGTGTCATCCAGAAGAAGAAGAAGAAGAAGAAGAAGAAGAAGAACTCAGAGTCAATTCTTGAGAATGCCATCTGCATTTGCTCAGCTTAGTAGAATTAGTTCACAAGTGTTTAACATCCAGTAAGAATCACATTCATTGTATTAGTCATGTTCGGCAAAAGTTAATATTTGTGTCTATTAATAATTTTAGGTGGCTAACATCAGTACAGCATGAGGCCACTGGTGTTAGAAAGCTAGTTAGGATCAAACTCACCACAGCAGGAATGGTCCATAAGACTAGTTCGCTCACCATCACTCCACGGCATTGTGTCCTGCATAAGGCGTTTAACATCCTTAGTAGCACGATGATAATAAATATACATATTTGAACTTACTACTTTTTCTTTATTGGTGATATTACTGGCTGAATGATCAATGACATCTTCAGACTGATTAAGAAACGTTGAAAACTTCATGTTGAGAATCCCTCTGTCATTCTCGTGGCACAATTGTTTAGACATTCTTTTCGTGAGTGGAATCCCGGATTGCGTTATTCCAGTCATCTCGATTCATATCTTGAATTTTTGCTAATTTTATATCAAGTGCTTCCCGTACCTTTCTTTTTCTATAATTTTGTTGTATGTTAAGAGTTTAAAGTTTACAAATAATAATTGCGTCACGAGAATGATAAAACAATTCTTAACAAAAAATTTTGTAACGTTCCTAATATAATTTAAAAACGGTGTTGACCAGCAAGAAAGAAATATTACGAATATTCTGTTTGATAAAATAGTACAGTCACTGAAAAAAAATAACAAATATTTATGCTTATAAGGTTTCCATAATTACTTAGAAGCATTTTTTCTGATTTTTATCTTTTTTCCTTTTATCTTATTATGTTCTGTTCATTTAACCTTGAACTCAAGAGTATGAATACTTCATGAGGTGACATGAAAAGTTAGAAGTAGTTGGCTTCAGTTATCCCTACCTGGGCCTCAAATATCACATTACTTACATCACATATTTCAATATATCCATTTGTCGAGTTACCCGTCTCACATTGGATATCTCTCGAAATGAATCCGCTATGATGACGTTTCATAATCTCTCTCTCTCTCTCTCTCTCTCTCTCTCTCTCTCTCTCTCTCTCTCTCTCTCTCTCTCTCTCTCTCTCTCTCTCTCTCTCTCTCTCTCTCTCTCTCTCTCTCTCTCTCTCTCTCTCTCTGATTCAGGTGAAGTGTTTTGGTTTCGTATTAGGCACTAAAGAAAGATTCTTCTTTTAAAGTATTTTTTGGTGAGAAAAAAATGCTATTTTTTGTGGCGGGGGGGCATGTACTTAAGAATTATGGGCGTTAGCTTTTAGTGGGAACAAACTAAAAAGGCCCATGAATTTTATTAAGAGAAAAGTTTCTACTAATCTGAAAAAAATAAGCATTTGCAACGACTGTAGTAAATGTAATTATTTGATGATTCCTATTCATCGATTCAGTTTTCTGGTCGTTCTTAATTAGATCACTTTATTTTTCAATTTGCTTTATATACGTTACCATTTGCTCGCCGTGCTTTTTTTTTATTTGCCTGTAGTAATCTTTGATTTGCATGCCGTAGTTTTTAATATGCTTACTCTAGTTTTGATTTGCTTGCTTTAATTTTTAACTTGCTCTGGAAAAAGGAATAGTTTGTTAAATAACTTCTACTATCCGTATCAAAGATTATGAAACAGTTAGATCTGTAGTAAAATAAATAATATTCTTACAAATATACTCGCTGGTTTCAATATCTAAATCGAATTGTTGGTTGATATCTGTATTGGTACGTGACATGGATCACAACACATCATGATCTTTAATGTGGATCTCCAGAAGAATCCTTGAATGAAATGTCCCAGTTTGAACAGCATATATTATGGAATACCCCTACCCTCGTCGATGGAATGGGCTGTTTGGAAGACTGATCCTCAGTACCCCGGAGGAATTATAGATTGCAACTCCCACCTTCCTACCCGAGACGGGTGTGGTTCATAATACCGAATTACACGAGCCCGAAGGCTGTGAACCCAGCCATCGTGACCCCGAATATTCGGATGGCTGGTTGGTTCAAAATCCAATAAAACTCACTGTCAATTCCCTGCAATGTTGTTTTTATACAATAAATTAACCATCGTACATCCTAAATCTACGACTTTCATTGGACTAATATAAGAGATTAAACAGAAACCGAGCAAACCGCTGTATCTACAGAGTTTGGGAATTAAAAGATTTCTTTATTCAATACGGTATGAAAGAAATCACCATTCGGTAATATAAGTCGTGTACCTTTGAGGGTTTTTTGGAGGGGGTGGGGTTGAGTTTTCGTAATATCGAACCTTCCGGTCATCTGAACATTCGGGTTCAGGGCTTTCAGGCTTTTGTGATTCGGTTTTAGGATCGACATCGTCTGAGATCGAAATCGAAATTTCTGATGAATGGTATCAATGAATATGACCTCTAAAGGTTATTTGGATTGGTAGAACACGGCAAAAAGTTGGGGACTCCCTTCAGCCATGATCACTTGCTCCATCCAGGCCAGTCTGGAGGGGGGTTAGGTGCGAGTGACCTCTTGCTTGCACTATTGGGTGTGGGTGTAGAGATCGGTCTCCTCTAAGAAGGATTAAGAGAATCGCCACAATAGGCTCTCTGCATGATCTTCAGCAGCTTAAAGCATCTGGTGCACCCAGCTGGTCACCTATCCAAGTACTGAGCAGCTTCAATGTTGCTTAACTTCGGTGATCGTACGAGAACAGGTGTATCCAACTACTGTCTACCCATATGGCAAAAATTCCCGACGAGAGAGATTTCCCAGTAAATTAAAACATTGCCTGACTTATGAATAAAATTAATGCTCTTGGTTGAAAAATATCTTTAGGCATAGAATACAAGCATAAAAGTTTTGCATTGACATTTCTCACGGCTACTTCTGCATATTTATTCATCCTATGAAGTTGGTACAAATGTAGAAAGAAGGTCATAAATAGACCTACTGTAGAGCGAGAATAGAACAAATTTAATTCTTAAAAGCAACTACATCACTGTCACCCAATAAAAACTAAGCCAGTGGTTGGCAAACTACGGCCTGTAGGCCAAATCCGGTTCGTGGAGGTAATTGTATATTTGATCCTGCATACAGAAATTCTTCATTTTCCTCATCTGTCTTTGGTTAAAGAACAATAGAATTCAGGATTCAAAAATAGAGCGAGAATCTCATTTTTTGCAGTGGCCTCAAAATGTTTAGTAGCAAAAATGTTCTAACATTACACATTCTTGTTGTTCTATTAATATACACAAAATTTGAATAACAACTGAACATTACTTTGTATCCAAAGAATAATTTAGTTCTCGTTGATCGATTATACGTGGATTGTTATGGCTTTGACAGTTGATCAAGACATCTATTACTCCAAGCTGTTTTTCACAACGACTTTACCATGGCTGAGATTTCTAAACTAAAAATTGAATGCTGATTTTGTGCCACTCTACCCCCCCCCCTTAGACTGTTTTTGGGGAACGATGTTTAATAGCCGAAATAAAAGGAACAGAAACCTAACAATACGTTTTTCCTCTTCCATCATCATTCCTCTACTTAGAGTGGGTCTATGGCCAGATATTCGCTGGTAAAAAGTCCATGAAGAAGGCGATACATAACTGTAAGCGAGACTTTTAGAGGACTACCAATCTTTTATACTAACTTCCAACAATTCCTTCGACCTTTGTCTCTCTTCTTATTGAATTTCTTATGCCTTCGACTGTTCATTAAAATATATTTTACTCTAAACTCCTTTTTGCAACAACACGGTTGCTGCATTCCACTGGTTGCAATTTCAACATTAAGATAAGTCTCTACAAGAAAAACTCGTCAATCAACCATCCCAGTTTATTTGTAGTTTCTTTTTTCTTTAAATTGATTTTTTTTCTTTTTAAAAATTTCTTTTTTTCTTTCAAATCTCATCTCTCAACCACGCTGAACGTCACTGGAAACCTACAGCTATTGTTCTTCGCTAAAGAGCCACTCGTTTTTTTCTCAGGAAATATGGGTTTATGTCAACGACCAACCGATTTGTAAATGGCATAGGCATTACTTTCTCACCGGAACAATTCTCTCCGTTTTCAAGAACTGCGTGACGCTATTATTCAATATTCATGAAACGAAATCCTTCTATTGTTTTTGTTGCATACATTTCCTGTGTTATGTTCGAAGTTATATTCTCTTCATCTTTGAGCAAGAAGAAATCATTTCTGTCATGAAACATTCAGCAACTACAACTCACAAACATCTGACTGAGTTCATCTCACGCGAAATGCTTTAAAAAAAGCTTTTGTATCAACCATAGCATCGTCATCAATAACTGTCGTCCAGTGACGAATGCATCCGGTTTGATAGACTTTTATTTAATCCATTGCCGAGTCATATCAAAGACCTCTGAAAAAAAACAATATTAAACGCCTCTCTGCAAAGTTTAAAAAAGATACAGTGCTCAATGCCTCTCTGCTGAACACTCAGTACAAGAAGTAGGATTTCGGAACCACTTCGAGGCCAAGAGGTTTCAGACAAATCATCGTTCGATACACCAGTTCTTACAAGATCATTGAAGTTAAGCAAGAGCAAGCCTGGTTAGTACCTAGACAGGTTACGTCCGGGGAATAGCAGAACGAATTCCAACAGACCCAGTAAGCCAGAAGTGGGTCTTAATAACAATTACCCGGGGGCACCTAACCCAGCGACACCCTCAATGAGGATATAAGAGAACGTTGATTCATACATACATGCATACATACATATCATAGTCAAACAGAATATCTGATCAGAGGCTCCTTGGTATTTGCGTATTCACCAATGGTGTCCCAGGTTTATATTCACGCCATTTGTGCTGGTTTTGTGGGAGGGTGTTTAATTGCCAAAACAAAAGAGACAAAAACCAAGAACAGCACTCCATTCCAAGCCACCATCCTTTTTTTGCTTGTGGAGGACCTATTGCCACGTGTTCTCCAGAATTGAGGAGATGCATAGCTGTATGAACTTTTAAATGACTACCTACAAGAATTCATATGGCATGAGAGACCTGGCGAAAATGCATTAAACAATTATGTATCTAAATGAGTGAATAACATCTTCTTCAACTCTACCAATAGATTAAAGCATTTACCTCTCATAGACCGATATACAAGAAAGAAAAAAATGCCCTTACCTGCAGAAGTAAGGTGTCATAAGACACGAAAAGATCTTATTTATTATAAACACTCCCTCTGCTACGTCGAAGAATACGTAACCCATTTGGGCTTTCACTTAACCATAATCTTTCATGTTGGTCAGACCTCTCGGAAGATAAATAGAGGCATGTTCGGTATTCGCCTTGGGGAGGAAGTGCCTTCCACCTCAATCACACAGCTTAGAGTGTACTCAATTAGCTGTTGAGTGCATAGGGAATTAGTCCTATGAAGAGTTTCCTACGCTCTCTGCTCGTACGGGAATCGAACCCGTGCCCTTCTGCTCGGATTGTGTAATGGTTACCACGCCTGTCTCTTAGATAGGAGATTTTATTACCGTTGATGAAATATCAGGGGCGTGAATAATTTGTAAAGTGCGTCATAAATTTTTTTTGAGTGATTTCTTTCATCGTCAGAATTATGGGCAAATAATATTATTGTTCCTTTTCCTATTAACGATTTTACATTCGGCCCAGCAGCAATTATGGACTTGAGGAGAAGATATCTATTGCTGGACGGGTTAAGGGCCCTTCATTGTCACAACTAGTTCACCTTCAAGAGAGAGAGAGAGACAGACAGACAGACAGACACAGAGAGAGAGAGAGCAGGGGTGGTAGAGGGAGGTAAGAACAGGAATAAATTATTATAAGAGGCTTGGTTTGTCATTCAATAGAAACCATTTCGTGACCAATATCTCCTGGGTAGCATGCCGTTTGGGGATGATGATTAAAAAAAAAATGGAAAAAAGGTGATCAATGAATAAGTTACTTCACTCACTCTTTGATCGAATAAAAAAAAAACGAGGGGACCAATCTAGCATGAATTTGCATTTCAACTCCTCCGCTGGCATCCCCCAAAAACTAATGAGGAAGATTTTCAAAGGGCAAATTAACTTTATTGTAGACATGAAATGGAGTAATTATTTAAATTTTCAATCCTGTAGCTCTATTGGTGTGAGTGTGTGATATACATACATATATAGTCAGACAGGCAGATGCACTCTAAAACTGAAGAAAACTATGTTGAGAGTTTTGATGACAGTCTAGATTGACTGTTTTCAATTGCAGAGAACCAATTTATGGTCCAATTTATTTGCATCGAATTTATATCACCATTCGAGAACAGAAAAATCGCCTACTAAGTAATGTCAAGTTTTAGTTAAATTGCTGCCAACGTAAATGGATACTAATTTGACTGAAATAGCCGGCGAAGTGCTTTTTAAAGTGTCAAATTTATGAGTAATTCGGTGCGCGAAATAAGGCATAGAATTACGTGTCCGGAGACACAGCTGCAAGCAAAAGGAAAGAAAAATATGCATCATCGTTGTCCACTCACACCCTCATCGAAGGTGTTGCAGGGTTAGGAACACATGGGCAATAGTTAGTAAGACCAACTTCCGTCTTACCAGTCGTGTCGAAGCTTTGCAGGTAGAGTAATGGTTAGTACGTCAGCCTCAAACGCAGTAGGTCCTGGGTTCGATTCCTGTTTAAGTGAAGAGTATGGAAAACCCTTTATTAGGACAAATCTCTTAGGGCATTTAGCAGCAGATTGAATGCATTCCAAGCTGTATGATTAGGGGTTGAGGTATCAATTCGGTGGACTGCCAAGAGGGTTGTCTTGAAAAAAATTATCGGAAGAAATTTTCAGTGTCGACCATACTAGAAATCTGCAAGGATCTCTGAGCTGACGAATGTTACTGGAGCTGGGACTTCGTTACCGGTCTCTATTGGGAGTTGTCTCTTGAGGGACAGACGATTGAAAAAAATTAATTGATAGTGTAAACGAGGGTGATGCTTAGTAATCAATGCAAAAATTTTAAAACAATTTTCATTCATTTTATTTCTGGTTCTCAGAATCCTATTCTATTGTTATCTACGGCCCTGTGGCTCCCTTTACTTTCCTCTCTTCTCACGTCCCCTCATCGCCTTAATGACTATTGCAAGACTTACGCTTATTGTTGCTATTGTCTTAATTCTTTCTGACGAGTAACTTCAATCATTTCATATAGGTTAGTTCGGATTGAGGGATTATGTTACTTTAACGTCGTAAATTGGAGGTAATGGTAATCCTTGGTCTTACGGACGTAAAATATGGTAGTCAGAAATAGGATATATGGAATATATGATATGGAAGTAAAACCTGTAAAATATTGTATTTGATTTCAATATAAAAGAGACTCCTAAGTGGCACCGAAAGGCACGAGAATTATTACTATATAATGTATTGACCAGATACAAACGTAATAATGAAGTTGTAAGCCATTAATCTGTTGGAACCCACTCTGTCAAGGATTCATTGTTCCAGGTGCATCTAAACGGATTTATGTTGCACAAGATTGTAAAGAAAGAGAAAATCAATGGATTTTAACTTAATTATTGTGTTGATATCTTATCAATACGTTGTATAGTCATGCCTAGTGGAGTTTATGCACGACTTTTTGAAGCCTTTCTATACTTTATGTTATCCTTCCATATCTTAAATTGATAAGACTGAAGATGACCATTACCACCAATATACGATGTTAAAAGTCACGCGATCTCAATGATCCTAAAAAGGAGGGTATACAACCAATGCATCCTCCCAATAGTCACTTATGGAGCTGAAACTTGAAACCTAACCAAGAGACAGACCCACAAATTGAGAACCATGCAACGTAAATAATACGGAAGGAATTCGCTCAACCTCACATGGAGAGATCACAAGACAGCACAATACATTCAGGAGAAGATAGGAGTCAGGGACATCGTAGAATCCATTAAAAAACTCAAATGGCAATGGGCTGGCCATGTCAAAAGTATGGCAGACAACCGATGGACATCACGACTCACGGCATGGATCCCTAGAGATCACATGCGCAACCACAGCCGGCAGATTATTAGATGGAGAGACGAGCTAGACGAATTCAGATATTGGCTCCGCAACGCCCACGACAGAGAAATGTGGCAAATCTTGGGGAAGGTCTAAATCCAACGACAGATGTTAAGAGACTGATGATGATGGTGATAATGATGATCCCAGACTAATATCCTTATCTGCAATGCTTAGTTTTATCACAAAGGAGGCAAACAAGCGATCAGTTTGAAGTACCTGAAGCATGACTCAAGAATTGCATGGTTGAACAGGATGAACAGGTACATTTGGAGGTTTGACGGGTTCATTGTAGGTTCAAAGGGTTCACTGAAAGGTCACGGATTCAATGCTCAGGTCCAAACACAATCTACAAAACACACATCCAGGAACATGAATGAGGAGGAAAGCACAAGATTCAACATTCCAGAACACAACTCACCTATACAAGGAAGTCGAGGGATTCGTGTATGAGACGACAGTAGTAAGTAGTGCCTTTATACTGACTATGGTATCAGTTTGGGCTCCACACATCACAATCCCAATTACTTAACCTGTTTGCTCTACAGAATAGACTTGGAGATATTAAGCCTCCGAAGTGTCGTCACTCACTTTACCTGTTCGGAACGTAGTGATAAATCAAAACAATAAAGAGGGGAAAACTAGTCCAAACTAAACTCTACTGAACGACCCTTTGTTATTTTGCCCAACCCCCCTTCGTTATGCCTCACTAAGCATCTTTAGGGGTCACCCAAAGCCTCGATACATCTGGACACTCTCATTAGATTCGCAGTTTCTAAGGATCAAGTCTTCTATTACCTTATCAACTGGTTGGTTCTCTCCCAGCCAAAGGTGTTCGCTGCCAGGTTTGTCTCCACGGGCGAAACAAACAAAAAGTGAATAGAGGCCCACATGACAATAAAAACGATATGGTTAGTGGGATTATGTTACAAAGTGTATAGAAATTGGAACAAACATTTTTACCAACCAAACACGAGCTATCGCTGATTTTTTTTATTGATAATACAATTCTAGATTAGTATTTGCAAAACATTCTTGGGATTGTTGTCTTAATCTTTTGTTTTAAATACAATGTTTCGGCCAATAGGTTATCCATCCTTCTTCCAGGAATTGTTATATCAGTTGATCTTGTGAAGTCTTTAATTATTTTCTTCTTTTTCTTCTTCTGATCAATCTAATCTGAAAAAAATCACAGGGCTTCGTTCTAAAAAAAACTACCAAGAGGAAATCCTGGTCTTAATCATCATACAAGCACACACAGTAGTAGTACAGACAAAACAATTGTTCTGGTATCTGCTACAGTGACACTGTTGCTTTGTGGGTAAAAATAGATGAGGAACGATGCAAAACATTTAAAGACAACAACATTCAATGACTTATTCTAAGTATCTAAATGACAAATACCTGGGAAATGATGAAACTTGTATTGTGTCAAATCTAATTATATCACTAAGATATTTGTTAAGTTTTGATACTTTTCAATGATTTTTTGGTTACTGTTTGCATAATCTAAGTTTATGCACATGTTCAGCGTCAGCAAAATAAAGTTTTTACTTGCTTCTGTCAATGAAAAGAAGTATATTTGT
Source organism: Thysanoteuthis rhombus (assembly GCA_963457665.1). Taxonomy (NCBI): domain Eukaryota; kingdom Metazoa; phylum Mollusca; class Cephalopoda; order Oegopsida; family Thysanoteuthidae; genus Thysanoteuthis; species Thysanoteuthis major. The sequence continues at coordinate 70,698,682 of OY735205.1, read as the reverse complement.
ATATATATATATATATATGTATTTGTTGGCGTCTCTTCGTTCATCTGTTCGTTCATTTGTTCGTCTGTCCGTACAATATCTTCAAAAGTACTGAGTGGCTTTCAATGCAATTTTCTATCGGGTAGTAAGGAATTATTTTTGCTTTAGATATTTTTTTTCAATCACATTTATGCATTCGCTCATGACTGTCTACACAATATCTCCAAAACTTCTGAATAAGTTTCTTCAGAATTTTGCAGAGGGTTAGACAAAAGACTACGGGAGAACTGATCAAATTCTAGTGTGGATCCAGTCACAATTACCTCCCTTTCGTCGTAATGATATATCCAAACAAAACAATAGCACTAAAATTTCATGACTGTCTACACAATACCTCCGAAAATTCTTAATGAATTTCTCTAACATTTTGTGGAGGGTTGGACAAGAGACTACTGGAGTTCATGACCGTCTATACGATCTCTCTGAGAGTACAAAATGGACGTCAAGGAATTTTTTGAGAGGAAGGTAGTTTTGAGGCAGATCCTGAACTTTTTTTTACTGAAAGATATTTTTTCGTTTACTTTTTTTCAGTTGCATTTATTCATACGCTCAAGAATGTTCACACAATATGACCAAAAGTTCTCAATTAATTTCAATGACATTTCCTCGAAGAGTGGACAATTGGCTACGTAATGATAAATGATTGAGTTCTTGAGTGGATCCATACGTAATTACACCAGTACGTTGTAGTTATACGTCCAGACTGCATAATATCACCAAAATTTCATGTTTGTCAATACGATATCTCCATGAATTCTCTATTAATTTCAATGATATCGTGTGGAAAGTTATAGGAGAACTAAATGAATTTTAGGACAGATCCAAGTGCAATCTAGTCCCCTGACAATGGCAGAGATATGCGCTCTCCGAGTGCATTGTAGTTATGTTTTTATTCATCAGAAATTTTTAACATTTTTTGCATAATATTGAGATGAAATTTAATAACGCATAAAAAATTGGCTTCTCAGTTTTCTACTAGATTTTAGCAAACAAAAATGAGCCAGGCTATTACACGGTCACACACCCTTACACACTTTAGTTACCTGGAACGTTTCTTGCTTTACCAGGTTTTACTGTGTTGGTAGTTATCCTTTCGTTAATCCTGATACGAGATGCGTTAATAGAACCAGTGCCTAAAATTTTCAAGTTGTCTAAAGTTGTTAAAGGCACTGAATCATGAATGAAATATCTTTGTTGATATTTATCAGCTGTTCGCAAAAGCCATTTTTATCGCACATTTTCATCATGCATTGTCATGGAAGAATAACTTCATTCTGATAAAGGAGACTTTTTTTTTCACATGGGGTTAGAATCTTTAATTCACATGGAAAATGAATAAATTAAACAGAATAAAAACAGGCCTGATAGTTACTTATTAGAAACCGTCGAACAAGCAATGTCTTTGGGTGACATATCGTGTTAGGGCGATCAATTAAAAGATGAAAAAAAGGATGATCGATGAATAAATTATTTTTCTCGTCTTTTGATCTTTAAAGAAGTCTGAATTTTCATAAGCATGAATAAGTGTGAATGCTGCCGGACATAAACTGAGAGACCAATTTACCATGAAATTTCACTTAAGAGACAATTCAAGAAAAAAAGAAAAACTTTTTTCTAGACATAATGAGGAGTAAATGTTTAAATTTTCAACCTTGTAGCTCCATTGGTACGGTCTTTACACGTGATACATATATGAATAGTTTGCCAGTCAGCCAACTAGACCAGCTTTAAAAAAAAATGAAGATTTCCTAATGAGAAGTCAGATTTTTCAGAAATACCCGAGAGTTGAATATTTTCTGTTATAGTGAAACTAAGAGGAAAATTCGAAATTCCCATGACTGTTAAATTAATAAATGAAAAAGATCATACAAAAATTCAAGTTCAGCTTGCCTGAGGCGCTCAAAACCCTCGGCACAATAACTATTATTTTGATTTCATTTCAGAAGCGGGAAGGATTTGGTTATCCTGCCTTTTTATAAGAGCTTCCCCAGCTTTTTCAAGTCTGATTTTCGGGGAGTGGCTGTTTCTTCTTCTTTTACATTCTTTACGATTGCTTGGCATTGAACGAGTTTTACGGACGATTGAATTCCTTATTGTTTATGCTGTTCGCGCTATTTTTGTAGGTAACTTATATATTTGGGAAATGGCGTGAGTGATGAATGTTTGAGACAAGGTATTTGGTCTCCTCGTGGTTTGGTGATAGCGTGCGTGTGGCCTTGGAGATGTGGAGGGAAGAAGGAGATGTACAAAGGAAAGGGAGATGTTAGGAAGGAGTGCACGCCAAAGTCAAAAGAACACATACAAGTATTTTGGATAGACAAATTAGACGTACGTTTAATACAAGGAGATAAATGAGAAATGATGAAAGAAAATGAAGTACATATAAGAATAACATGAAACAGATCGATCACGTCAGGAGATGAGAAGAGAAGAGATAGCGAAAGGTAGAAGCTTTCTTGTAGTTGATAGTAATGGCGTCGGAGTCGAAGCGGAGTTGTCTGAACTACTAGGATATCCGTATGGCTTAGATCGTGCCAAAAGTTAAGTGGAAACCGGGTTCAATGTGCAAGCTATACTGCCAAGTGCAAATGACGCTGATAGACTCTCGACGAGCAGACCATGAAAAACAGAGAACATGGAGTTTTATTCATGTGTGTTTCCCGAAGTAAAGAAATTTAGGAAAGAGTATCGTGACTATCGGATGGTAAAAAGTCTTGCCATT